>JAFFJZ010000084.1:0-443246 GCA_018340375.1 Gonatopus flavifemur | reverse complement strand
TCTTAGTTTCTTCATTAAAACCGGAATTTTATGTTTATTCGGAGAAATCAAATATCGAATCACCAAACTTCCCAAAATTACCGACGCTAGTATCCCCTTAAGGGAGTCTCCAACACAGAATATATTCTTCCGTTATCCAGGTGCAATGCACCATGCCCGTTGGATGGCGAAAGTAATTTACTCCCTGAAAATTTATTTATTTAGAAAGGAATTTGAATTGACAGCTCAAATCGAAAGAGTTCTGCTTCAAGTATGCATTTTTATTGTGAAAATTTATGTGAAATGCTGGTTTTTGGCTCCACTCTCAACAAAAGCCCCGTGGACAGATTTCAACTTGTTGAAAGATCTATATGCCTACCGAAATATTGATCAAAATACATCGAAGGCTGCTTTGCAGAAATTTATACGTCATTTATGGTATCTCAGTCCAGAGGCTATAGGATTTTCTTTTTTTGATGACGACGTTCCTCTAGAAGTAAAACAGAAGATGTGTGAGCGAATTCAAAATAACAGTACTTCACATGAAGAGGACTATGTTCCAAGCAGAAAAATTTCTTTGGGTCAATCAGAACTTGGAGATATTGTCAAAGGAAACTTGGAACAATTCATATGCTCAGAGACCAGAACATTTTGTTCCCGTTTTGAAATAGACACGTCTTTCCTGAATGAAGAACCGTCAAAATGGGATAATATCCAAAGTTATCAGGGAGGAAAAAAAATCATTCAAGCTATTAGGGTGACGAAGGATACATCAGAGAGAGGAGTGAAACTAATCGAAGAATATAATACCAAACTGACCACACAAGAAGATCAAAAGCAGTTCGTTTTACAAGTTGTTTCCGCTTATAGACAACAATATCCTGATTCTAAGAAGCGAACGCTGTATTCTACAATATGAACTTGATTACTCATTAGAATATATAATTTGAACCCCTGATTATATAATTTATGTTTCCATTCAGTTTATGAAACTATAAGAATGTTCGGTTTATATTTTCAATAAAATATATGGCATAAATTTCTTTCTGTAACTTTGAACTCTCGGTGGCACGGGTTAAAGTTATCACATAGAGCTCGGGTTTCACCCACATCATTTTTTCATGGAGAAGAAACATTCTAAGGGGTAGCCCCCAAAAAAGTTGAAAAAAATTCTTTCTATACAGATAAGGATCACCCTAATGTATATATGTTCATTTCATACACTGCAAATTTTTTCTCGGCAAATATCTGTTAGAAAAATGAGTATAACTCCTACTCGAAGAGACGAATATTTGAAACTTATCGAAGAGTTTGCTTATAGCTCATCCGAAAAAAATTATATGGAGACTTATGATCTCTTATCACAGATTGCACCACCGAGTGTCATGGAGTATTATGATAAAAACTGGCACCCCATTCGAGAAGAGTGGACATGTTATGGTATGGTACATGGTAACCTACTAAACCGAACTAATAACAGATTAGAAGCTATCAACAGGGCTATAAAAACAGTTGTCAGGTCGAAAGACAGGACAGACTTCGACAGGATTCATTGACAATTTTTTGTCTGGTACAAAACGCACAATTCAGAAATTGAAAAGGGAATAGCATATGTTTTTTCAAAAAAACCCATTTATTTTAATGCTACTGACCCACAACATCAAAAATATCAAGAACTGCTTACAAACTGGGCATATGAACATGTACGTTCCCAAATACTTGGAGCGTCATTAACAACAATAATTTCTTCTATCAATCCTGATACCAACACATTTCTGATGAAGTCTGGAAGAGGTGATATTGAGACAAATGACACTTTTTGTAAGTGCTCATTTTACAAGTCAATGAGGTTACCCTGCAGCCACATATTTGCGGTTCGAGCAAAACTAAATGTACCATTATTTCATGGAGAATTATGTTATGAAAGATGGACGAAGCAATATTTAAGGAGGAAGACTCGTCTTTTTCAAAATGATGTTGGACAACAAATTTCAAATGATGCTGATAGTATGAACCACGCGACGATTCTCAATTTTCATGAGTCTCGCCCCGTTTTGAACACTGACAATGTTGATAATGAACAAGGCCTTCTATTGACATCTGCTGTATTATCGGAGGTAAGTGATACTGACGTGGCTCATTCATTCTTATAGAGTATCAGAAATGCGAATAAGAGATTTCAGTACATGATACAATTGAATTAATCCTGTATTCGTTTGTAGGAACCATTATGTAGAGCAGTTGATGTGAATAATGATGGTTACACCAATCCTGATTTCACAAAAAAGCAGGTTAGTAACGAAGAAAGAACGAAGTACTTCAATAACAATGGGGAAGTTTCTATCCTGTTGACATCGAGAGAAAACGATGGAGAATTCCCAGATGATACAGATATGTCAGCCACATTTGTACGAGGGAGCGGCATAGAGATATCCGGTCTATTGTCAGAGGTAAGTACAAGATCTCTTATTCTACAGAAGATTGATTGGTCAAGTACAAATTTGCATGGTCAATTTCCCTTGAAATATCAACTGATAATTTTTAGACGAGTGGTTGGAAATAGCCGGCTTTACGCTGAACCAACATCCACCGAATTCTGAAATATCTTGTATGTATTTGTAGGACTCGTCACGTACGGCATTTCATTTGAATATTGTTGAATCCATCAATCCTGATTCTACAATGAATCAGAATAGCGACGGAAAAATCTCCAATGATCCCAACAACAATGAGGAAGCTTTTACACAGGTAACAACAAAAGAATCTTATGGAAAATTTCTCAATAATATAGAAATTTCATTTACAGCTTTGAATATTCCACGGAAATAACCATGAGTAGTCTTTCTTATAGCATTTTCTCTGCGTGGACTCTGACAAATTTTGGGAAATTCTGAAATTTCAATGAGAAATCTAGTGTATTTGGAATATTCTGTATAGACTCTTCTCAAAGAAATAAAATTGCACTCTGGAAAAATTCTGACGAAATTCTCACAAATTTCCAACATTTTTCTGATTATTGGAAAAAAAAATTGAAAAATTTTCAAACACCTTTTCACATATGATATTTGAATACCGCGTATGAACATATTTATAGAATTATACACTTTTTCGACAGTCACAAATTTATCAGAGTTTCGTCAGAATTTTTTCAGAACGCAATTTCGTTCCTATTCGCCTGAAGAAAAAAAATGCAAAAACTTATAAACTGTGAAGAAAGTCTGAAAAATGCTGTACAGAATGTTGCAGATTTATTAGAACGTTCAGAAAAATTTCAGGATTTCTCAGTTTGTCAGTTTTTGCTGAAAAAATGCGATGTTCTTCACAGATTATTCATGGTTATTCCAGCGAAATATTTCCGGAGGAGTGAATAGAAAACCTCTTAGTCATAAAAAGAGTCGGAGAGTATCTAAAAGTATTGAAAATCTCAATACGCAAATCATATCGTATGATCCCTGTAAACCATCATCACACGAGTTTCAAAATATGCTATATTTATCCGTAGGAATCATCATGTACGGCCTCTGTTGTGAATACTGTGGAATACACCAAGTCTGATTTTCCAACAAATCAAAATCTCAACAAACAGGTGTCAAATGACGTCAATAATGATGATGAGGAATCCTTCAATATGACAGATATTCCATTCACACCTGGGAATCAGTACGATTTATCAGAAGAAACACTTTCAGAAGGATTCGGTATCGAATACAAGAACGATATAATAGACTCAATTTTGACTGCAGAATTATTACTTGACTTGGATGCAACCACCATGCCTAATGACGTCTCAACCTCTTCTTCTCAAGTTGAAAATTGTTCACTGCAATTCCTTTCCATTCCTGAACTTCACAACAGTCAAATTAATCTCTTAGATGCCGCAAGTATATCGGTAGAGAATATCGATCTGTCTTTTGCTGAAAGTTCTTCGAATTGTGATGCCATTGGTGGAATAGCAACTTCTTTAAAAGTATACGATAAATCTTCCGAATCTTCCGATGATTCAGAACGTATTTCAATACCACCAATTATAAAAAAACGAGGTCGACCAAAAAGGAGTAATAATCTAACTGCTATAGGCGTATTAAAACGAAGACAACAAACTACTTTTGCGGAGAAAACCGAAAAAGAAAAATGCTTCCTAATTCTAACGTGGATCATGGTAAGATCCAATCTATCCATCCCAAAAATTTGCAAAGCGATAAATGGTGGATATTCAATTCAAGTCGATGATGTAGAATCAGAAATTGAATTCATTCAAGATTCGGTAACAGATGAGTTGGTAAAAATCGATATTATTAAAGACATTTTGACTGATGAGGCATATAGTAAAGTTCATAATCTTATTACTGAAAAAAAAAGAAACCTGGGTGGGTATGTCCAAGGTGCAATGAAGACGCCCTTGAAAAGTGCGTGGCGTGTGATCCTTGTTTAGCATGGTACCATTACCCCTGCGGTGACCTTCTACGAGCACCGAACAAAAATCAAAAGTGGTTTTGTCCAAATTGTAATTGATCAATGTTAATTTACACTATAAAAAGACTATCTCTTCACCCACTTCTAAGTATTTGGAGTTGATTCTACTCGAGCCTTGTTCAACTGTGATATATATAGGCAATTCGTACGGAAGGCATTGAATATGTAAGTGATATCATTATATAAAATAATATAATATATGTTGAGATAATACTTGAATATTAGTGAGAATATCAGATTTTATTTTGATTTCATAATTGTAAAACTTGAAAATTCCTTTCACTTATTCACTAATATAAATCGATGTAATGTGATATTACATTTAAGAAATCCGAACTATGAAGATGATGAGACCATTAGAATATCAACAAAAATATGTGATATTGATAAGCCAATTGTGATCTCTCCACAAGATTTAATCTTCTAATCTAATATAATACATGACTGATGTATATGTATCCTTGAACATAATGAGAATAAGTATTATTTGCACCGTAAAAAAGATTTCTTGAAAAGTATCCATATTAAAATTGGAAGATGAGAGTTTCTTGTGAAAGTTGTACTTTCAGTGTAGAGGGAATTAATTTTTATTGGTAAAAACCGTACATTCAGTATGAGGTATTACAGAAGTTTGTAAACTGTTCACACTTAGTGTTGGCACATTTATTACCAACAGTAAGTGTGGACAGTTTACAATTTTCTGTAATGCCCCTACACTAAAAGTAGGACTCTTACAAGAAATTGTGATCTTCCAATTCTGATATGGATAATTTTCAAGAAATCTTTTTTACATTGTACGATTTGATATTTCACTTTTATTTCACATTCTAAGACTGGAACTGTTTGTGAGACTGCAAAATTTGTGATTATTCATAGATCAATGTAATGTGTAAGATAATAGTTTTATGACGCGAAATAATGCCACTATGCACTACCATATTATTTGATTACAAATATATGTTGCAGATTCATGTTGAAAATCCTAGAACATGCATAAAATTACTTTCAATGTACAAGCCCAAATAAAGAAGGTTGATTTAAAAAGCGTTATTGATATATATTATTGGTATTATGAAGCTTACTGCGGAAAATCGGCTTCTTTGAATCTGCTCAAATTCAACTTTGAAACATATGTTTATGCAATTAATTTTGATGTTGGATTTTCGAAAGGTTTTTGGATACTTTTTGAATTTTGGTTTTTTGAATGATTACACAGCTATCTCTCCGAGGAAGCAAAATAGAGTGAAAAGTGAAATCTTCATAAACACTGTGAAAATATTGCGACCGATGCAAGATAATTGCTCAGCATTATTTGGATAAATTAGTATTGGAATAGTAATTTATTTAATTAATGTTGGAAAATTATCTTGAATTATCTGTACTTGAAGATTTGTGATTCTTAAGAGTTTGTCTCTCAACCCTCGTGATTATTGAAATGTGCGATGGATTTCGTCCACTTGTAGCACTATATTTCATTATAAGATTATGAAATGTGATTGAATATCCTTGAATCCTATTACATCCACGTGAGTTCTATTAAATTTCGTCGACTTCCAATGAGTTCCAAGCTGCTTGGAAATCATCGAACATTTCAACAAACTTTGACAAATCTTCATCCCTAAGAAGTATATTTCCTGTACAAAAAGTACGTGAATTTTTTGAGATTTTATGAGGTTTTTAAATGAGCACTGGGGCGTGAATTCATCAAATTTAATAATATCGTTGTGATAATTTATGATCGAAGAAGTGGGTTTTATCATACTTCATAAGCCAACGTGAAATATCTCCTAAACACTCACGAAATAAAAACCCAATGAACATTCTTGTCAAAATCTTTCGGAACATTCTGAAAGATATTTCAAAGATGTATTGAAGATGTCTTCTGCAACATTATCAAATATCTTTTCCATGTCTTTCTCCAAGATATCTCAATGTATTACATAAGATATCTTTTATATCTCTTGAAAATATCTTTCAGTGTTTCAAAAGAGGGCTCCAAAAATGTTTACTACAAATTTTTTATACGCTTTCGATGAATTCTTGTCTAGGAATTTATCAGAATATATCAGCATTCGTCAGGACTTTACAATAGGATTCTGAATACATCCTGGTTGAGAAAGCCTACTGAATTTCATTGATTCATGAGATTTCATAACAAGCTTACAAGGATAAATGACCATTCAAGCCCATTTAAACCTATTCACAGTCGTTATTCCACTTGAATGAATGAGGTAAAATTTGCATTTATTGTTAAAAACACTTTTTATGAATTGGAAGGACTCAATGGACATCTTTTGCCGGGGTATTCAGTCAGCAATGTAAGGATCCTTTCTAAGTTCTCTTATAATTCTAAAATTCCCATAGGATTAGAAAACAGTTCTATTTGATAGATACTTTGAAGTTTTTCAAGAATTTAGAAATTTTAAAAAGATTCAGAAAAAATTCTTTTTCAAGTATTTTTTCCTGATTCCTTCATTGCTATTCGAGCATTAATCAAATTCATCACACATCAGTGCTGCCAACCATAAGAGCATATGAAAATATATTTATATAAATATATATTTCCGCTTCGCGTTCATTTAGTCTCGCCTTTGAGGTTACAGTAAAGTTACGCGTGACGTCCTTTCAAAAAAAAAAAATTAGAATGACGCGATATTCCGCGTCAGTCTGATAAATCTGTTATAATTACGCGAACCCTCGCGTCCTTCTAAAAAATTCATTGAAAGTACGCTTCGTGTCCTTTTAGACAAAGCCAATTTTAAATGCAGTTACTCACCGTATATACCATTTTTGGACTTACGTATCAGAATATTTTCCCTGTTTTGTTTTCTTTGTAAAAAGAAGCATCCCCCTTCCATTCGATGAAGTTCATCGTGATACCTATTCCAATCTCGTACACTGAAAAAGGAGAAGTAAAAATTTTTTAACAAAGAAATAGTTCTTTTTATAAATTTTCAATTTTGTATACTTATCTGACGGTAACTGCAAACGACGGGAATATCCTTCTGTATCGATCCTTATAATTGTTGCACTTTTTTTTTCAACTATTCATTATTCGGCACACTTATTTTCCACCGGTACTTTATATTTTCTTTTTCTTTTATTACACGGTTATTTTTAGCGGTTTGTTTACACGCGACCAGGGTACCCAAGGTATAATCAGTGATGCCAGCATTTGGTCGACCGAGTCGATTTACCCTCTCCATCTGACCATTTCTCGTCCCCACCATTCCAGCCGGGAGTACGCACACATTGAAACCCGTATTTATGTGATTCGGAACCGGTCGGTTCACTTCGAGTCAGCTCGGACAATCGAGAGAGAACCAACTATCCGTCGGTCTTTGTCTTCTCAATATGTTTTACGATCGGCTAACTCCGTGCAAGATCGGAAAAAATTTAAAGCCCACGCGGTCGACTTACCGAAAAGTTTCACCGCTTTTTCTTTTCCAAGCGACAATTTTATTGTAATCAGTATCGAACTGACTTACCCGGCACCCCGGGCAATTCTCGGCCGGGGCCCTTCGATATTTTTTTTTTTCAAATCAAGAGCCAGTTCAATACTGATTATTAAATTATCACGATGAAATATAAATTTGATGCATAGCATCATTTAATTGAATTAAAATCGAATATGAGTAAATAATTTTTCAATTATTATTTATTTTTCATAAATTTTATAAGATTATTGGTTATTCTTATGACTGATTATGAAGCTTTCAAGAACTCCTATATGTATTGTATAAAAATTTTCTAATAGTTGCGTATTTCTAATCATTATTTTGAATCTTGATGATTTTTCAATGAATTTCATTAGAATTGTCAATCAATCGATGGTTGAAGAATTCTAAGATAGTTTGGGGATCTATGATAAATGTCCTGCGGTGAATTCTATAATTTTCCCTGATAAATTAATTTTCAGAGATCACTATGATATTCCAGTAATGAGGATAATCAAATCAACATCGATTATCAGATGTTGATCAACATCAAAATAATAAGACTGAATATTCAATTGATTGAGTGCAAATTATTTTCAATGCACTGAATAATTAGATTTGAGCATTCAAATAGATATTTCATCATTTCACGCATTATCAGTCTCTTTCCTTCGCTGCATTACTTCATAGACGTAATATGTGGATCGAAATATTACAAGACCCCATAGCCTAGCGGCAAAAGACATGTTTCTTGCGGAAGAACGGTCGGGTTCGATTCTGTGTGGAGACATTTCATTTTTTTTTGTCATCTCTCTGGTGAATAATTAAATTTCACATCCGATTATTATTTTTTATGTCATTACATCGTCATGTTATCAATAATCCTGATCTTTCGGAATGCACTTGCGGATTCGACCAAGTACAGGTCCGAGTCGATTGGAAATTTCCCAAATATTCGTGTCCATGAGATATACACAGTAAAAAATTTTTCATCAAATTCAACACACAAGCGAATGTTAACCATTTTTCTCCACACTCAACGTGTGTTGATTCCAGAGTGACACTCACAAAGTGTTAATTTGAACTCGAATAACATTTTAATGTGTTGAAAATGAATCGATCGAACAGCATTTGATCAGTGTGTTAAATGAACACACAAAAGTGTTAAATATTCAACACTTGAATTTTGACACGTACTTCTTTTTTACACAATGGCGGAATTTCTTTTTACTGTGTACACCGATCGATGCAGAATCTTCTGAAATGAGAAATGAATAGCATTTCAGAGGAACGTTTTTGAAGAAGTGTACTTGCAAATTCCATCAATTCCTGTGATGAATTGATGAAAAAATTTCAAAAATTTGTGTCCATCGAATAAAGACCGATCGATTCGAAATCTAATGAAATGAAAAATCAAATCACTTCGTAGGAACGTTTTTGAAAAAGTATACTTGCAAATTCCATCAAACCCTTTGACGAATTGATAAAAAAATTTCGAAACTTTGTCTCCGTGGAATATAGACCGATCGATTCTGAATCCTCACGCAGAGCAATGGATTCTAAGGAGTATGACAAATATCATGAAGGCTGGAATATTTCATAATATATTTTCGAGTATGAGGACAAGTATCTAGATTATAAGTGTTATAAGTACAAGTATCCATTTATGATGAAGGTGTTTGTTTTGGGGTAGATGGTACTGTCAACTCCAAAGAACTCTTGAAGAGTTCTATTCTCGCTCTTGAAAAAGGATTCTTCGTGTGGTATCTTGGCGGGTTCATGTCCTGAGGAATATCTTTTTTTCCGATTTCATATTATTCTTTTCTCAATTCAAGCAACTGAAGATAGTAATTGTAATGATCTTATATTTTAATAGGAACTAACTTTTTTTCCTTGCTGTTATTATATTGATATATTACTGGTTGACGGCACCATCTACCCCAAAACAAACACCTTCATCATAAACGGATACTTGTACTCATAACACTTATAATCTAGATACTTGTCCTCATACTCGAAAATATATTATGAAATATTCCAGCCTTCATGATATTTGTCATATTCCTTAGAATCCATTGCTCTCCGTGGGGAGATCCAGAATCGATCGGTCTATATTCCACGGAGACAAAGTTTCGAAATTTTTTTATCAATTCGTCAAAGGGTTTGATGGAATTTGCAAGTATACTTTTTCAAAAACGTTCCTCCGAAGTGATTTGACTTTTCATTTCATTAGATTTCGAATCGATCGGTCTTTATTCGATGGACACAAATTTTTGAAATTTTTCCATCACTTCTTCAAAAACGTTCCTCTGAAGTGCTATTCATTTCTCATTTCAGAAGATTCTGCATCGATCGGTCTACACAGTAAAAAGAAATTCCGTCATTGTGTAAAAAAGAAGTACGTGTCAAAATTCAAGTGTTGAATATTTAACACTTTTGTGTGTTCATTTAACACACTGATCAAATGCTGTTCGATCGATTCATTTTCAACACATTAAAATGTTATTCGAGTTCAAATTAACACTTTGTGAGTGTCACTCTGGAATCAACACACGTTGAGTGTGAAGAAAAATGGTTAACATTCGCTTGTGTGTTGAATTTGACGAAAAATTTTTTACTGTGTATATCTCATGGACACGAATATTTGGGAAATTTCCAATCGACTCGGACCTGTACTTGGTCGAATCCGCAAGTGCATTCCGAAAGATCAGGATTATTGATAACATGACGATGTAATGACATAAAAAATAATAATCGGATGTGAAATTTAATTATTCACCAGAGAGATGACAAAAAAAAATGAAATGTCTCCCACACAGAATCGAACCCGACCGTTCTTCAGCAAGAAACATGTCTTTTGCCGCCAGGCTATGGGGTCTTGTAATATTCCGATCCACATATTACGTCTATGAAGTAATGCAGCGAAGGAAAGAGACTGATAATGCGTGAAATGATGAAATATCTATTTGAATGCTCAAATCTAATTATTCAGTGCATTGAAAATAATTTGCACTCAATCAATTGAATATTCAGTCTTATTATTTTGATGTTGATCAACATCTGATAATCGATGTTGATTTGATTATCCTCATTACTGGAATATCATAGTGATCTCTGAAAATTAATTTATCAGGGAAAATTATAGAATTCACCGCAGGACATTTATCATAGATCCCCAAACTATCTTAGAATTCTTCAACCATCGATTGATTGACAATTCTAATGAAATTCATTGAAAAATCATCAAGATTCAAAATAATGATTAGAAATACGCAACTATTAGAAAATTTTTATACAATACATATAGGAGTTCTTGAAAGCTTCATAATCAGTCATAAGAATAACCAATAATCTTATAAAATTTATGAAAAATAAATAATAATTGAAAAATTATTTACTCATATTCGATTTTAATTCAATTAAATGATGCTATGCATCAAATTTATATTTCATCGTGATAATTTAATAATCAGTATTGAACTGGCTCTTGATTTGAAAAAAAAACGAAAAAAATATCGAAGGGCCCCGGCCGAGAATTGCCCGGGGTGCCGGGTAAGTCAGTTCGATACTGATTACAATAAAATTGTCGCTTGGAAAAGAAAAAGCGGTGAAACTTTTCGGCAAGTCGACCGCGTGGGCTTTAAATTTTTTCCGATCTTGCACGGAGTTAGCCGATCGTAAAACATATTGAGAAGACAAAGACCGACGGATAGTTGGTTCTCTCTCGATTGTCCGAGCTGACTCGAAGTGAACCGACCGGTTCCGAATCACATAAATACGGGTTTCAATGTGTGCGTACTCCCGGCTGGAATGGTGGGGACGAGAAATGGTCAGATGGAGAGGGTAAATCGACTCGGTCGACCAAATGCTGGCATCACTGGGTATAATGGTGAAGACAAAACACGAGTTGCAGCGCCGCCAGGGTGTTGTCTCGGAACTATGGGTAATATATATATATGTATATTTATACATATATATATAAAGTATATCACGTGACCACCATATTGCCTTTATACCACGTGACAATATTAGATATTTGAAAATTTGCAGGAATGGTTTGATACATTCCGATACGTATTCGTATCATAAGGATAAGTATGGATGGAAAATGTAATTTTCATTCATATTGAAAAAATCATTGATTGGTTCAATGATGAATTGTTCTCCTCAAAATCAAATTATCCCCAAGAACAAAGTAGAATACGGTTTAAATATCGCGTATCCGACTGCGAATTGAGCATATATGAAAGTATTCATGAAGTTTGAATCATTTTTTTCATGAGAAAAAACTAAACCATGTATTTTCATATTTTTCAAGAGGATACTTGATAGGTATATTCAATTCAATCGAGTGCATGAGATTTTCCCATGTTCAATTGAAAATTTGTTCCAATGAACGATTTACACTTTATCGATATACATGAAGAGTGAAATTTGGAACAAAGTACTTCTAGAGTACAGTTTATTCCTTATTTGATGTGATTTCGAATCGAATGGCCTATTATGACAAATTATTGAAGTAATTTTTGGGAAGTATTTATCGTACCAATAGTGCACGATAATCAGAGTAGAGAAAACTCACTACGCTCCCAATATATCAGTCAATTTCTCTATCGAATAAAGTTCTGTGGATGTCTACCACTTACTCGCAGGAAATTTATTCCACAAAGTGCCTAGTTATTTCAAAAATAACATCTCTCTATTCCACTGGCTAACCACTTGAAAAATCATTGCAAGTGTACAAAAGTTATGATGATAGTACATTCTTTCATAGAATGCAACTTTGTATCTTCGTCATTCTATGAAAGAAGAATAAAGTTCTGGAACATTGTTTTCTTGATATACTAATATTCGCAAATACTTTCACAGAAAAAATTGAATTACTATCCCGGCTGAGTGATTACCTAATCTATGGACACTGATCAAGTATTCGTTGGCAAATTATTTCAGAATACAACAATCGATGAATGTACCCTGGTAAAAATCGAACGTGCTTAAAACACCGTCAAAGCGTGCAATAAAGTGATAGAAGCGTTTGTGAAAAGTTTCGACCGCCAAATGACTCTAAGGCAAATTTGGTTGAGCGTGCTATCACATTTCATTGAACGTCCAACGCACCCTTCTTACTGAACACTCTTCTCCAACTCTTCAATAACTCTTTCCTGATGTTTACGATATTTCGGTAGTGAAGGTTTTCAACACGCTTATAGGACTTCCCTTGTGTATATGTTTTGATTGATTGAGAATTATATGATTTTGAGGTTAGAATGTTTAGAGGGTATTCTTTACCTTTTATACCAGTTGTTAAGCTAAAAAATTTTATTCGTATTCAAGATACATTTACCAATATAATTACTAAACAACAATTGTTTGGAATTATCGAACTGTAATTTGATAATGTTTGATATGTGCAAGTTAATTGAAATTCTTTTGCACATTTAATGATTACACATGGGATATTGAAATTGATTTGTAAACTTTCAGGATGAAAAATCATTTTAATTCAATGAAAAAAATTGAATTTAAAGCACATGCCCTTATGACACAGTTCATCAGGGAAATAAAGTTCCAATTTTTCAATCACCGATGTTAGCCTAGCGGTAAAGGACTTTCTCCCGGGTTCAGAAGTTTTTGGTTCGATTCCCCTTTGCAAATTCTTTTTTTTTTACTTTCTTTGGGCTCACTTTCATGCACGCTTTACATCCGCCAAATGACTCCTCCGAAACGCTTCTGATACTTTGAATTGACTCTTCGATTACTCTTATAGGACTCTCTAATAACGTCTTTGTAACTCTTCCCAGAACGCTCCATTTTCACTAGGGTAATAGATTACCCTAGTTGAAGTGTCTTAGCAATTCATGAGAGAATGTTCTTGATAAGCTTGTGAATATATATTCATACGTATTCATGATGCATCATCAGCACAGATTCATAGGACTCTGTGGTTTACTTATACATGTCCTGTTCCAAAATCCATAATGCCTCATAGTGAGAACATTTTTTTATGACTTGCTATGCGACTTCAACTAGGGAAGGTAATTACTCAGCAGAGACAGTAATTGAATTTTGTCTGGAAAAGTATTAGAGAATATTAGTATATCGAGAAAACAATGTTCCACAACTTTATTTTTCTTTCATAGAGTAACAAAGATATGTTTTTTCTACAATGAAAAATTCTTATAAACTGAAATAACCAGGGCCTTCGTTGAAATAAATTTTCTTGCGGATAAATAGTAGGTATCCACAAAACTTTAGTCGATGAAGAAATTGACTGATATATTGGGACTGCAATGAGTTTTCTCTACTCTGATTACCATGAACTATTGGCACAATGGATACTTACCAGACATTTACTGTCGAAAATTACTCCAAAGGAACTGCATTGAACTACACATGTAATGATAAATAATTAGACTTGAACGAATTATTATTAGGGAAAACTCACTGCGGTCCCAATATATCAGTCAATTTCTCCATCGACCAAAGTTTTGTGGATACCTACTACTGATTTGCAGGAAATTTATTCCAACAATATGCCTGGTTATTTTAGTTAATACAGATTCGTCATTGGAAAAATAACATCTATTTATTTCACTTGCTGATTACCCGAAAAATCATTGCATGGGACAACAGGTATGATGATAGTACTTTCTTTCATAAAATGCAACTTTGTATCTTCGTCATTCTATGAAAGACGAATAGAGTTGTGGAACATTGTTTTCTTGATATACTAATATTCTCAAATACTTTTCCAGACGAAATTCAATGACTGTCTCTGCTGAGTAATTACCTGCCCTGGTTAAAGTCGCATAGGGGGTCATAAAAAAATGCTTTCACTATGAACAATTATGGATTTTGCAACAGGACATGCATAAGTAAACCACAAAGTCCTATGAATCTGTGCTGATGAGGCATCATGAATACGTATGAATATATATTCACAAGCTCATCAAGAACATTTTCTCATGAATTGCTAAGAGACTTTAACTAGGGTAATCTATGACATCCATCGCGTGTTGTATTTTGAAATAATTTGCCAACGAATACTTGATCAGTGTCCATAGATTAGGTGATCACTCAACAGGGATAGTAATTGAATTTTTTCTGGGAAAGTATTTGCGAATATCAGTATATCAAGAAAACAATGTTCCACAACTTTATTCTTCTTTCATAGTGTGACGAAGATCCAAAGTTGCATTCTATGGAAGAATGTACCATCATCATAACTTTTGTACACTTGCAATGATTCTTCAAGTGATTAGCAAGTGAAATGGAGAGATGTTATTTTCAAAATAACTAGGCACATTGTGGAATAAATCTCCTGCGAATAAGTGGTAGACATCCACAAAATTTTATTCGATGGAAAAATTGACTGATATATTGGGAGCGCAGGGAGTTTTCTCTACTCTGATTATCGTAAACTATTGGTACGACAGATACTTCCCAAAGATTTATTGTCAAAAATTACTTCAAAAATTTGTCATAATATGCCATTCGATTCGAAATCACATCAAGTAAGGAATCAACTGTACTCTAGAAGTACTTTGTTCCAAATTTCACTTTTCATGTATATCGATAAGGTGTAAATCGTTCATTGGAACGAATTTTCAATTGAACATGCGGAAATCTCATGCACTCTATTGAATTGAATATATTTATCAAGTATCCCCTTGAAAAATATGAAAATACATGTTTCAGTTTTTTCTCAAGAAAAAAATTATTCAAACTTCATGCATATTTTCATATATGCTCAGTTCGCATTCGGATACGCGATATGTAAATCATATTTCACTTTGTTCTTGTGGATAATTTGATTTCAAGAAAAACAAGACAAAATTCATTAATTCTTAAAGGGCCCCTCGAATTTCAAATTCCTCAGGGCTCCATCAATTTTTGATCCGGTCCTGCGTCATATTGAATGGAGCTTTTCTCCCCACTGCCGACATTCAACTATATGTACAACATTTTTGTTTCAACGGAAAACACGTCGGTGTAGGTTAGGTCGTTAGGTGACTAGATTGTTATGATAGGTGATAGGTAGGATCCAGGTTCAAATCTCTTCTGCACTCCAAAAATCTTCTCATCGGAAGTTTATAAGAGAATTGATGCGCGTTCCCGATGATGGCTGGTGGTCCCCAAACGGCCATCAAGATCCCGCATAACCTGGGAGACGAAAATAATTTTTTTGAATGAAAATAATTTTGTCGATTCCATGTGTTATTGATGTTTTTCAACTTAATTTCCTTAGAGGTAATTTTTAATTACTTGCATGTTGGAGAAAAAACGTTTGTATATGGATGTACATACATATTTCATTCATGTGTTTTCAAATATTCATCCCTATCAGATTCATCATTTGAATAAGTTCATGATTTTTCCAATATCAATGAAAGTTATATTTTTTATTTATATTTATCCCCATGGTACGAATACATATCGGAATGTATCAAATCATTTTTGCCAATTTTTAAATATCTAATATGGTCACGTGGTATATAGGAAATATGGTCACATGATATACTTGGGATATATATGTATGAATATACATATATATATTACTCATTTGCTTTTGTCTTTTTAAAGAATAAATGAAATCTAAAACAAACATATTCAGATCTTATGGTATTTTCTATATCCAACGCATGAATTTCTGTTTCTTTACCTAATATTCTTGCATGTTCTTTCGGTATCACGTATATATTTCGTAACTCGAAAATATATGTGTATACCCTGCTTGAAGTGTCATATAGAATCGTATAAAATATCATAGATTAGGATTCAAAAACATGATAAGATTCACAGTTTCTATCATGTTTTTGAATCATAATCTATGATATTCTATACGATTCTATATGACACTTCAAGCAGGGTACCCACTTCCAAAAAAACTCAGGGTACTCCCTATCTCCCTGATTTTCCTTGTTTTAACCAAGCAAACCCTGGGAAAACACGATAATCTCTCACATGTGTATTCACGGCTGGAAAATAATCTCTCTTATCGAATTCTGAAATGTAAAGAATAAGTTTTACAATCCTCAATCCACTGAAATTTGAGTTTTCTCTCACAGATACAATTTACCGAGTACGTTAAACAGATTAGGTGAAAAGATTAAATCATAGATAAATTGAAGGTTTCAAAATTTTAGAAACTCATGGATAGCAATGCTTGTTCAATCTTGATAGGCAGGCAAATATAATCGAAACAAATCTTTCGAAATTGTGAAGATTTCACACAGGAAATGAAATACAGAAAGGAGATGACAAATATACAGATTTTAAACGCGAATTTCATAACTCATGAATGAATGAATAAATGATGTAGGGATCATTCAAATTTCAAAATTCTATCAATTATTATAATAATATTGAAACAATTCAATCAACTTCAATGAGGTTAATCAACTCATATGAATAGACAAAAAACGAACAAACAAACAAATGGAAAACAATGAATTGATAAAACACACTGAATGAGTATTTTTTAAATGTTATTTGAATAATTCCATTCTTGTCTTCTGTTCTGTATTGTAGAAAGTTCCAAAACTACTGCGGCGAAAGGTTAAATTACGATACAGAAAGATATAAGTTCATCCACGTATAAAAGGTCGATAGCGACCAAAATCTAATTTTTCCTGATTTTCGAATCATACTTTTATCATACCGTCATGCTAGAAACTACCGCGACGAAAGGTTCACATACGTAAATGACTTGCAAGAATAAGAGTTTTGAAACTTATGCAACTTAAGCAACTAAATGAATCAACGTAACGAAACAAATTATGAAACAAAAGACAGACGTTCATCCTGTCAAAATTGATTAAAAGCAGAAGTTCAACCTGCGAACCGAAACGAAAGAAAATACCCATGAATTGAGAATGATCAATGAAATCAAGTGGATAAATGAAAGAATTAATGAAAAATGAATGATTTTTATTTTTTTTGATAGTTCATCATGAGGCTTGAAAATTCGAACGCAACGTCCTACTATGATCTGTTGACTAAAAACGAGCGCGAATAAACGAACGACCCCAACTCTAATCGGAAGATAACATTTGTTGACCAACAAATTTTATAAACAATTTACAAAACACGAATTTCCGACGAACACAAAATCAAACTCGAACAAGGATAACATATTTAAGCCCGAAAAGGAAGAACAAGGCATACCTTTTTGAATTATTGAATAAACAATTTTCATAAATAAAATAAAGATACCAATGAAGAAAGTCTTCATGATAACTAAACGCGACCAATTGAACTAATATTAACATCATCGACTAACCAATTGTT
This sequence comes from Gonatopus flavifemur, assembly GCA_018340375.1. Classification (NCBI taxonomy): domain Eukaryota; kingdom Metazoa; phylum Arthropoda; class Insecta; order Hymenoptera; family Dryinidae; genus Gonatopus; species Gonatopus flavifemur. The sequence goes on along the minus strand of JAFFJZ010000084.1, from coordinate 425,067 downwards.
ATCAGCAGTCATTGTTATCAATAAACAAATAATAATCAATAATATCGACTCTTATCCGTAAATCACATTATCGTGGAGGAATGAACGTCAATTGAATTGAATAATCTGATAAATCAATTCTCATAATTAATTAACAAAGTTGAACAGTTAAACGACTTATAATCAACGCATAAAAATTTATACCCTTCAAACTCTATTTCAATGAAATTTCGAGTAAATGTCTGGCGTAACAACACGCAGCCAACAGAAGAAATTGGACGAGGAATTGGAAAATAAGGATAAGAATCCAGACTCAACAAAGGAAAATACGGGAGATCTCAATTATACAACTACTGAAAATCCCTTCGCATCAAAATCAAAACTTGAACATTCACCTAAAAAGAAAAATTTTGGAAATAAAAGAGAAGAAGAGAAAGATAATGACGAAAGTACTTTAGAGAACACTATCATCACCCTTAAGGAAGAGTCATCAAAGCAAACCGAAGAAGAATCATCGGAAGTAGGAAATTCGTTTGAAACCAGTACTCCTCTTGAAGAAACTGATAAAACTATTGAAATTGATATAAGCACAACCCGAAGAGAACATGAAGCTTCAGTGAACGTTCAGATCAGATGTGTATAGATCGGGCCGAAGGTTCATTAGAGCTAACTTTTAGATTCACAAACATTTGACAAAAGTTCTACGGACGTTGGAATGTCCACCTCGAAATACGTTCAGGAAACATAGATGGAACGTTCGCTGAAGGTTCATCGAAGCTTTGACGAAGCTTCACAAAAATATCTATCCTTATATTATTTTGATCAATTCATATGAAAATTGAATTGATCAATAAACATAAATTATTACAAATTAATCTAAGTATAGATATTTTTGTGAAGCTTCCACAAACCTTCGATGAATCTTCAATGAACGTTCCATCCATGTTTCCTGAAAGTATTTTGAGGCGGACATTTCAACGTTCGTAGTACCTTTGACAAACGTTTGTGGATCTGAAAGTTAGCTTCCATGAACCTTCGATCCGATCTATACAGATCTAATCTGAATGTTCGCTGAAGCTTTATGTTCTCTTCGGGAGTTTCTTCAATTGAAATCAGAAATAACAAAATAGGAAGGATCCCTATTGACCCAGGAAAAGTCGTAAAATCATCACTAAAGTCGACTAAAATTAGAAAAAATAGAGTGAGGAAAACTTCTATTGAACCGCAAAAAATCATAAAACCTACACGCAAAATGGCTGATAATTTCGTCAAAGTCCAAGACGCGATATCATTGATCCCCGTGTTTTCAGGGACTCGCGATGGCACCAGTTTTGATGAATTTGCAGCAGCCTGTGCTGATGCAAGATGACTTATCGACCCTGCTATAGAGAGAAATTTTACCACAATGATACGCTCGAAATTAAGAGATGGAGCACCACATATTGCTCGCAGCTCAAATCCCGGAACTGTTGCACAATTAATAACTGCATTAAGAGGAATTTATGCTACACGAGAATCTTCTATAGACCTCATTGGGAAACTTGGTACCTTATGCCAATTAACGCGCGAAGATGCTGTTATCTACTTTAGTAGAACAAGGAAATTGGGTACTAGAATAGTAGAAGCCTATAAAAATGAGAATGATAACGCTATTACTGAAGCCAAACGCACTGAATTAGAACAAGCGGTGTACAGATCCTTCGTACGAGGTTTGAAACAAGAAATTTGCAATCAAATGGAGGGAGAAAATGACTTGAAAATCGCTGGACCAGAAGCCATTACAATAGAAAAAGAACTAACTGTGCAAAAACACTTGAGAAATTTATCACTCGAGAAAGAAAAATGTATCTCATGTGATAAATTCGGACATGAATCAACTGACTGTCGGATACTGGACAGAGGAGAATCTAAAGCAACAAATCGATGCCAAATTTGCAACCGTGACGGACATATAGCTGTCGATTGTTACAAATACGAGAAATCCAATGACAATGACGGGCCTAAATGTCAGATTTGCACAAACTTCGGACATGAGGCGAATATTTGCAGAAGCCGAGATCTGACAAAATGCACCAATTATCACAAACGTGGCCATACAGCTCGAGAATGCAGGGACCCGTTCGAAAGAAATTCGGACATCTGTCAGATTTGTAAAAAAATCGGACACCAAGCCGATGAATGCCGATATTATGCGCCTAACAGAACCATGCAGCTAAGAGGATGCCTCGAATGCAATTCAACGGACCACACCTCTAATCGCTGTCCGTTAAACCGACCCTGTCCGGAATGCAATCGATTCGGACATTTGGCTAGGGAATGTAGGATCCCTATGATGTGCCAACTATGTGAGAGAAGTCGACATGCAGCAGATCACTGTCCAGAAGTTACTATCCGGAATCCAAAATTGAATACTCAGTGCCAATTTTGTAAAAAATTGGGTCATTTTGCGGATACCTGTTATAAATTGAGACCTAGAATCAATAATGGAAAAGATTGCACCTTCTGTGAAGGTATTTCTCATACTTTTGAGGACTGTACAGTACGGAGAGATGCTCGAAGTATAAAGAGCTCGGGAAACTCCCAGAGCCTCCCACGGAGGGAGGCTGGAATTCAACATCAAAATACATCAAGGACCCAAGAATCGACGCGTCCAAACCAGAGCGTGCATTATGCAATGATTCACGCGGACGATATCGACGAACTACCAGAATTAAATTAGCATTGGAGTTACGTTCTTCTGCTATTAGAGTGAAAATTGGACCACAAATCGTCACCTTCCTATTGGACTCTGGCGCAGGAGTGAGTCTGGTCAAACATAAAATTATAGAGGATCTAACTCCAATTGACACCGAAGAAGTTCTTGAACTATCCGGAATTTCTCCCGAAACTGTACCAACTATGGGAAGATTCGAAATGAATTTCGTCGGCTACATGACGACCTTCCATGTTGTTCCCGATGATTTTCCTATAAGGCAGGATGGAATAATTGGACTAAATTTTCTATCCGAGCAAAAAACCAAGCTGAATTGGGAAGAAAATTGTTTGGAAATAGGAGATTCAAAGAAAATTCCATTGCTTCGAGAAAATAAAATATCTACCGTTTTCCCACGTACACGCCAAGTGGTGAAAATTCAAATCGAAGGAACAAAACTACAAAAAGGATATATACCACCTGTCATCATAACCCATGGTGTATTTATGGGAAATGCTGTGGTGACAAATCATGATGGACATATATATATACCAATAGTTAACACCACTGGAGAGGGAATTGAAGTATCTATTCCCGTGTTGAAATTACAAGAGATGGATCGAATAAGATCAAGCTCTACCAAATTCCATAAACTTAGGATCACTAATAGAGAGAAGAGAAATCTTTATAAAATCTCGAATAAATCACTCGATTTAACCGAAGAGGAAAACGAAAGATTTAAGAAAATACAACAACTATCGAGATTAGACCATCTCGATAGAGAGAAAGAAGAAAAAGTTAAAGCTTTAATTAAGCACAGTTCAGGTCGTTTCCACATTCCTGGAGATCAATCAACCCATACTGATACACTGACCAACGAAATTCCAACAACAGATGACAAACCTATCCACACGAAGCAATATAGATTTCCTCCAAATTTAAAAGAAGAAATCATTAGACAAGTAGAGGAAGTGTTAAACGATAACATTATGAAACCCTCTCAATCACCATACAACACACCTGTATGGATTGTTCCGAAAAAGGCGGATAGCTATGGAAATAAAAGATGGAGACTCGTTTTGGATTTCCGAGCTCTTAATCAAAAAACCATAAGTAACGCCTATCCATTACCAAACATCACTGAAATTTTGGACCAATTAGGAGATGCAAAATATTTCAGTACTTTCGATCTCGCTTCTGGTTTCCATCAAATCAAGATGAGTGGTAAAGACAGGCATAAAACTGCATTTTCTACCCCTCATGGACATTATGAGTTCATAAGGATGCCGTTTGGACTAAAAAAAGCACCCGCCAGATTCCAACACCTCATGGATATTATCTTGACTGGACTGCAAGGCATAGAGCTTCTCGTTTATTTAGATGACGTAGTTATTTATGTGAAAACTCTGAGTGAACATCGAAGAAAATATTTGAGCTTAATTTCACGCTTAAGGGAGGCTAACCTCGAATCACAGCCGGACAAGTGTGAATTTTTACGCCGAGAAGTTGCGTATCTTGGACACATAATTTCAAACGAAGGCTTAAAACCGGACCCGAAGAAAATTGAAGCGGTACAAAAGTTTCCTACGCCGAATAACCCGAAAAATATAAAACAATTTTTGGGTTAAGCTGGATACTACCGTCGTTTTATTCATAATTTTTCAAAAATATCTGAACCTTTGACAAGGTTATCACAAAAGGATGTTCCATCCGAATGGAACCAGAAACAGCAAGAAGCTTTCGAAGCTTTGAAAAATTGCTCATGCGAAGAACCTGTTCTCCAATATCCGGATTCCAATAAACCGTTTCTATTAACTACCAATGCAAGCGGATACGCCATAGCAGAAATCCTGAGCCAAGGACCAATTGGAAAGGACCAGCCCTGTGCTTATGTATCTCGATCATTAAATCAGACTGAGATGAAGTACAGTACGTACGAGAAAGAGGCACTGGCAATTCTTTACAGTGTATCTTAATTTCGACCGTACTTATACGGACGAAAATTCACAATTGTGACAGATCACAAGCCCTTGGTATGGATGAGAACTGCCAAAGATCCTACTTCTCGTTTGACCAGATGGAGATTAAAACTCGAATAGTATGATTTCGACATCATACAAAGAGCTGGAAAAACGAACATCAACGCTGACGCTCTTCCCCGGAATCCTCCGATTCCAAACGAAAAATCCGAAAATTATGATGATAGGGAAGAAATAATTGAGAATATTCAAACAATTTATAACATTGAAACTCAACCCAGGCGATCTTCGAGGATACCTAAATTAACTGAGAAAGGGCAGCAATATCGTGACGAAATTGGAAGAAAAAATCGACAAATTGAAAAAGAATCCTTTGAAAAGCTCGACGGATTCATAGAAAAATTCAACAACGAAAGGTATCCCATTCATTCAAGAACGAAATTCTACGGAAAATTCGGACTACCAAGAACCAATGATCGATCGCCATGGAAATCAAGACTACGAGGAGCATGATATGAATCGACATGATTTTGAAGAAGAAATTTCAAATTATGAGTCTCAAAACGAAAGCTCGTATCGCGAACGTCCCACTAGAGACACTGTTGGAGGATATAATGAGAATTTTCACAATGATTCACCTGTAAATATGGAAAACAATGAAGAGTCAGAAATCGGAGAAACAGATGACGAAGAAACATACGAAAAATTGTACAAAGATGTAAATAAATTAATTTTAGGGTCGAATATATACGAATCGAGAGACCCGTCAGAACTAAAAAAGGATAATTATGTATTTTTTCTCAATGATCAGGGAAAACCTTTTGAAATAATTATCAAAAACTTTTCCGAGAAATTCGATATGGAATGTTTTCAACCAACCAATTTAGGACGAATGATGGTGATCAGATGGTGGTTTGATCTTTATGTAGAACCATCTGATAGGACCCCCACGCCTCGAGAAACCATGATGGATTTACAAAATTCGATTCGAGAAATGAAGTTATTCATGAGATTCAATGAAATGAGTAGCTGCTGCATCCCAAAAATAGAATTCACTAATGAACTCGAGTGGGACAGAATCGTGATCGAATTCAATAAAGAATTTTGCCACATCCCTATAAGGCTAACATTCTGCCTTGGAATAGCGAAAATACCTGGAATATCGGAAAGGAGGAGTCTAATTGAAGAAGCTCATGACTCCACCATGGGAGGACACAAAGGCGTAGCGAAAACTTTAAACCGTGTACGCCTAAACTATTACTGGGAATACCTCAAAGAAGATGTCCAATATTATATTCCCGGATGTCTTCAATGTAAATTGAAGAAGGTTATCCGAACGAGAAATAGACAACCTATGATAATCACCGATACGCCCGGTTATGCCTATGAAAAAATCGCTCTAGACATCGTGGGACCCATAAACCCTCCCACTCAAGGAGGAAATCGATACATCCTCACCATGCAATGTCTGTCGACTGAACATTGTACCGGGGTTGTATTATCAAATGCAACTGCACCAACAATTGCATACGCCTTTTTAAAGAATTTCGTGTGTATTTATGGAGCACCGAAAATAATACTAACTGATCAGGGAACTAATTTCATCTCAAAATTTATGAAAACCATAACCAAAAGACCAACTATGAGACAATGGAACACTACTGCTTTCCATCCCCAAACTAACGGTTCCTTAGAGAGATCACACGCTGTTTTAGCTGAATATCTCAGACAATTCACTTCGCGGGATTCCGGATGGGATCAATGGGTTGAACTAGCAATGCTATCATATAATTCTAGTATACATGAAAGCACAAAACGAACCCCTCATGAGTTAGTATTTGGAAAATTTCCCTTGTTGCCTTCCAGCCAATCCTTACCACCGTATAAACAATTAAGGACATACGATGAATATCTAATTGAACTCATGGCCCTCTTGGACAGATACCAGCGTGAAGCCAGAGAAAATCTCCGAATAGTCGAAGAAAAATCTAAGCGTTATTATGATCAATCGACTAGAGTTATAGAGTTCAGGGCTGGAGATTTAATACTCCTGAAGAAAGGAATGGAACCAAAGAAATTAGAAAATCTATATGAAAGACCCTACAGAATTTTAGAAATTGTCGACGATAAAACAATCAAAATACAAATTGGGAAACGTGAAAGAATAGTTCCCGTAGATAGGATTATCTTATACGATAATCGCAGAGAATAGTATATATATATATATACATAAAAGAAAGACCCCTAATACACCTACACATGTACATATATTCAAATTCATTTTATATTGAATTCGAAGAACATTTTGACTTCCGCTTTTCGAAATTTCTATTACCCTTTTTCTGAATATTTTCTGTATATATTTGATAATCATTTTCAAAAGAAAAATTGAAACAAAAATATATATATAATTATAAGAATTTTCATTCCCTCAACATAATTTTTTTAATACAGGGCGTCCCATTTGAAACAGGACAGCTGAATAACTCTTGAGGGAATGGAGGGGGGAAAAAATTGTTCAGGTAAAAGTTGTAGGGTCCGAAGGGGGCCATAAGATGGTGACCTTGAACTTGACCTTGAGGTCAATTTCGAGCATAATTGATGGTCAAAGTATGTTTTTTCAAATGGAAAACCCTACGTTCGACCTCAGAAATGGAAAGAGCGGAAAATTTTACGTCCGAATATGTTAACATATCAGGTCATTTAGAGGTCATTTGAAGGTCAAAAAACCATTTTCTATGGATTTTCACGGAAACGCCTCAAACGAGTCATTTCTCTGACCAAAGTTATCAAAGTTAAAGTGAAACCCCACGTTTCGACCTTGAATTCGACCTTAAGAACGATAATGAATGCCAAATTTGAAACGATAATTCAAAAATTATTTATTTTTCCAGTTCGTCGTTTTATAATCACAGATGGCACAAATCCGTTGACGGGTAAGACACACTTATTGCAGGAGATGTTCGAATTGACCGCCATTCACTTCAATACATAACTCCAGCCGGCGTCGAAAGTTTCCAAGAACAGACTGAAAAACTTCTGCACGAATATTCGCAATTGCGTATCTGATGCGTTGTTGTAGATCCACAGGTGTTGTTGGTCGGTTGGTATGAACGACATTCTTCACGTAACCCCACGAATGAAAATCTAGAGGGGTGAGATCAGGAGATCTTGCCGGCCACACTACAAATCCACCTCGACCAATCCAACGATTGGGAAAAGGATATTTAGATAATCCCTCACACATCGAACAAAGTGTGGTGGTGCACCGTCTTGCTAATACCACATCCTCTGCCCAGTTGCTAATGTCACATCTTCCATGAGAACTGGTAATTCATTCTGTAAAAACTGTAGATAATTAGGACCGTTAACAGTTCCATCAAGAAAAGACGGCCCAATAACTTGATTGTCTAGCATTCCACATCAAACATTCATGCTCCACCGATGCTGATGATCAACTTGTTGAGTCCAGTGCGGGTTTTGCGCTGACCAATAGTGGCTATTGTGACGATTCAACAAGCCAGTACTTTGAAACGTTGATTCATCACTGAAAAGAACATATCGAAAGAAATCGGGCGCTTCGTTCAACCTCTGTAAAGCCCAATGGCAAAAGTTAACCCGATTCTGCATATCTTGTTGAGATAATTCTTGGGTCAGTGTGATGTGGTACGGATGATATTGAGCAGCTTGTAGAATTCTGTGTGCCGGACTGCGTGGAATACCCAAATCGCGTTCAATATCACGTAAACTAACATGAGGATTCATGTGTATTATTGCTAAAACAGCAACGCGTCGAGGGTCGTTGAAGTTGAAACCTTGATTGTTTCGGCGTTGACCAATCCTTCCTTGTCGACAATTTCTTTTGACTTGGCGAATGACTTCTGGAGAAGGGTGTGCTGCCGATCTCCAAACCGCTCTCTGTACAATTGTGACGCTCTTTGATACACTCCGCGACACTCACCCAAGATCATTAAAATATCAACACATTCGTTAGGTGAATAAACCATTTTGAACTCGCACTTACACCGTAAACGATGAAAACTTCCTAATGATCATTTTCGTACTGATATGAAGAGTGAACTCTGAAGGTTAGTTCTGTTGACTTTCAATTCGAGGTCGAAACGTGGGGTTTCACTTTAACTTCAATAACTTTGGTCAGAGAAACAACTCGTTTGAGGCTTTCCCGTGAAAATCCATGGAAAATGGTTTTTTGACCTTCAAATGACCTCTAAGTGACCTGGTATGTTAACATATTCGGACGTAAAATTTTCCGCTCTTTCCATTTCTGAGGTCGAACGTAGGGTTTTCCATTTGAAAAAACATACTTTGACCATCAATCATGCTCAAAATTGACCTCAAGGTCAAATTCAAGGTCACCATCTTATGGCCCCCTTCGAACCCTACAACTTTTACCTGTACAATTTTTTTCCTCCTCCATTCCCTGAAGAGTTATTCAGCTGTCCTGTTTCAAATGGAACGCCCTGTATATACAGGGTAGGGCATTTAAAGTGTCGCGGGCGTTTTTTCCAAAAATAAAGTGAGATACGAGAAAATTTTTCGGACAAAAGTTGTAGGGTACCGAGGGGGACATCCGATGGTGGCCTTGGCTTTGACCTCCAATCTCATCTTCAAGGGCATTCTGAGATCAACTTTTGTTTTTTAAATAGCATCTCATATTTTTTACTGCAGATTTGGATTCTAGGTCAAAAACCAAGAAACTTTTGTCTGAACCATTTTCCTGAAATCCGCAAAAATGGCGCTCTAATCGATATTGTTCCATTTTGAATCTGACATTCGAATAACTCGAAAACGAAGGGTCTTGCAAAAGAATGTTCCGTACAAAAGTTGTCAATACACAACACATTTCAATCGTCTACATTACCACCATTCAGAGCTCACGCGATGTAAACAAACGACGGGGTTCAGTGAAAATTCACGATTTTGAAAGTCAGTTTGTCAGTTACATTTGATTATTACTTGGTTTATGACAAATTGAAAATCATGGATATCCGATACACGGTTTCTGAAAAGATCGATATGATCTACATTTACGGTGAAGTGCATAAGAACCCCAGACAAGCATATGACTTGTATGCAGAACGATTTCCTGAAAGAACAACGCCATCCATTAGGTATTTTCAACGCATTACAAAATTATTCTCAGAAACGGGAAGTGTTACAAGGGAAAAACGACATCGAATGAGAACTGTTAGCGGAGAAAATGCGGAAGTTAATGTACTAGCTGCAGTAGCCAATAATCCACACGTGAGCTCTCGTGAAATTGAACTCCATTCGGGAATTTCTCGAAGAAGTGTTCTTCGAATACTGAAACGTCACAAATTCCATCCGTATCACATTTGTTTGCATCAAGACCTTCACGGTGATGATTTCGAAAATCGTGTACAGTTTTGTCGATGGGGTCTAGCGCAAATGCACAATAACAACTTCATCAACATATTATTTTCTGATGAGTCGACGTTCACCAATCATGGTCAAGTAAATCGACATAATATGCATTACTGGGCGACAGAAAATCCAAGATGGTTACGTCAAGTAGAGCATCAAAGGCAATGGGCTGTGAATGTTTGGTGTGGTATTTTTCGATCTCGAGTAATTGGACCGTTCTTCATCGCAGATACGCTAAATGGAGAGAAGTACAGACATTTCTTCGATCAAGTACTTCCAACATTACTTGAAGAACGATTCAGGAACGATTGAATATGTGGTATCAACACGATGGTTGTCCATCCCATTATGCAGTCACAGCTCGAGAAATATTGGACAGAGATTATCCTGGACGATGGATAGGACGTCGTGGACCAGTTCATTGGCCTGCCCGTTCTCCGGATCTTACTTCTCCAGATTTTTTTTTATTAGGATACATAAAAGATACAGTTTATCAACAAGCACCGACTACACCTGAGAATATGCGTCAACGAATCATCAATGCATGCGCGAGCATCAATGAAGATATTTTAGCACGAGTTCAGCAATCTTTTGTAAAACGTTTTGAAATGTGTATTGAAGTCGAAGGCCATCATTTTGAGCATCTACTGCATTAAAATTATCCAAGTGATGTAGACGATTGAAATGTGTTGTGTTTTGTCTGTTATACCCCATCACCTCCGTTTCAGTTCAAGGGGTCCCCCTTGGAATCAGACAACTTTTGTCCGAAACATTCTCCTCCAAGACCCTTCGTTTTCGAGTTATTCTAATGTCAGATTCAGTTCGGAACAATATCGATTAGGGCGCCATCTTTGCGGATTTCAGGAAAATGGTTCAGACAAAAGTTTCTTGGTTTTTGACCTAGAATCCAAATCTGCAGTCAAAAATATGAGATGCTATTCAAAGAACAAGAGTTGACCTCAGAATGCCCTTGAAGATGAGATTTGAGGTCAAAGCCAAGGCCACCATCGGATGTCCCCCTCGATACCCTACAATTTTTGTCCGAAAAATTTTCTCGTATCTCATTTTATTTTTGGAAAAAACGCCCGCGACACTTTGAATGCCCCACCCTGTATATAACCTATATATATTCTTGCGTGAGCTGCCGCTCAATTTAGAGATATTAGCACTGCAACAAAAACATTGAGAAGGCCCTATACACAAATTTCAACTGATAATTCATCAATAGTAATTTCTAAAGGAATTAATTTTTGTTCACACTGTGGTACCGATTTTCGAAAATTTCAACATAATAGTAACAGGATGAATTTTTGCCTGAACTGCGGTATAAAAATACCTAGGTTGAGTTGAATATGACAAAGAAAAACACAGCATAATACACAAATACATAATTAACCTCTTTTATATCAGAGAAACAGATTCAGTTTTGCTTGCGGCATCCAAATTCAAATATATCAACATATTGATGCCTGATTTTAGTTTTATAACAACTTATATTGTAGAATTTACAACATTTTTTTTCTACAAATATTAAACTCAACCCACCCCCAGGCGTAACATGGCGTTGCAGACAATTCTGTGGCGATTCGCCATCATCCACATTGGGCTACACCCAGGATCAACGGATGGACTGATAGCATAGGATTGTGCAGCCCCTAACGCGAACATAACTACAATATCATTGAATAAAATAGGTGATTGCAATATCGCTGAACCGAGAGTTAATGAAACCACCACGTACATGCAGTTATTGCAAATAATAGACTTTGGAAATGTACATGTGCAAATGTGTAAAGTAGAAATTTTCCGTGAGATCAATCATTGCGGAATGTTTTCACACAACTCTGCAGTAAATGGAGGATATGCCGAGTACATCATGGAGACAACAAGAGAGGAATGCAGAGATCTTCACGATACCGGAAGACTGATAATTCGATCAACATCTATATACGGCATTAGAATCAACGTTACGAACAGTTATGCAATCACTATCGCTGGGAAGGTCACTAACGAAGGAAAGTGCGAAGCAACTTTCTACGCCGACCCATACGGAACTTGGAGTGATGTTATCGTACAGGGTACAGTCAGAATTACCTTGATCGACTATTACGCAAAAACTGATTTAGAAATGAGCGAAATAATCCTATCATCCGGAACTCAATGCACGCTTTCATCTGGAAACTGTGTGGACATCCTAGGAGGACATGCCTACTGGAATGTAATACCTGAAAAAACCTGCAAATTCAATCGCTATGGAGTTTTGTATGAAGGATTCTCTTCCAAATTACAAGATCTTTCAGACCAATATCCGGAAACAATTTATTCAGTGAAAACTGAAGACGTAACTTTTGCCCTCACCGCCGAACAATCACGATATCTCTACGGTTATCAACTGATAAAAACACAGCATCCCAAGCTTTTCATATTGGAAGGAAGACGTGAAAATTCCTTCTCCAGACCGCAGCTCATGAAGACCCAGGACCTGGAGCCCTTCACTCACGTGAACAGCAAGTTCGTTGACGTGGAAAAGTTCATCAGGATCCAGATAAATAACCTCTATAGAGACGTAATCATCCAAAGATGTCGTTTGGAACAAGAAATTTTGAGAAATGCACAAACTTCGGCACTCATCAAACCAGAAGAATTTGCCTATAATTCCCAAAAAGGACCAGGTTCACGGCTATGATCACCGGGAAAGTTATTAGATTAATAAAATGCATATCCGTCGAAGTGAGAGTTGCCACAACCAACCGATGTTATCAAGAATTGCCAGTTATAAAAGTTAACACGAAACTTTTCATGATGCCCAAAACCCATATTCTTGAAAAACAAGGAACCGAAGTTCCATGTAATAGTATGGTGCCACCAATGTACGGAATGGACGGTACATGGTACAAAATGTTACCTTTCGCTACGGAAACGCTTGCTCCATACACAATGGAACCACTCAAAACACATACTTGGACGTATCAAAGCCCAGGAAATCTCGTCGAACAGGGGATTTACACTGAAAAGGGCATTGAAAGACTGAACAAATATATAATGTCACCCTTTGAGCAACCTGCGATCGTCAATAATATCGTTCGTGCCGTCACTGGAGAGCCCGTTGATCTTCAAGGATTGAGCTGGAGCTCAATACAAGATAAAAAAACCCTAGAACACATTGCCAATTCAACGTGGAATAAGCTCTGGATCGGATTCAGTACCTTTGGAACATTCAGCGCAGGAATTCTTGGAATAATTTTGACAGTAAAAATCATCAAACTGATCATTGATACAGTAATACACGTATTTGCACTGCATTCTGTGTATGGTGGTCACCCTATTTAGTGGTTTCGCTATGGGATTCTGCAACCAATCTATTATTGCATATCAATCAACGCAAACTCATCAAGGAAACCGTGGTTACCACCATGGACTCCGAACTTCCGACAGATGACAACGAACAGAAGGAACAACTCTACCCGTTGAATCAACTGTCTACAGAATCAGACACGCCAAAACGCCCCTATGGACTTAATGTGTAAAATTCCCCCATTATTATTATAACCATATCAACATTTTTACTATTATGATTATTATCATTATTATCAATTCAATCATTGGAATAATTTGTCAAATTCAACTTACCACAACTATATCAATGCTGATCTCTGATCTTTTGCCAAATTCCATATGGGATTTCGTCAAAAAAGGGGGAAGGTGTAACGAGAACGTAAAATTTTCTTCAAATTCTTCTTCTTTTCTCTTTCTCTCTCCTATTTGCTCTTCCAATCTTCCTCTTCTGTTCAATTCCTATGGATGAATTGTCTATGAGGGTCAAACAGAAACCTGTTGCCCTGTCGACAAATTCATCCTAGGAAATATACGCATACGGTGAAGGAAGATTTCTGTACACTCGAATTATAGAGAAAGATAAATCTTCCTTTAAAACACAAGTTGAGAACAACTTGTGTTCCCGTTATGTTTCCACCATATCTAAAGGGGACAAGTAAATTTGGAAAACCAGAGACCCCTTTCCTTATCCTTTATTGCTCCCTTTTTCAAATAGAAGCACGTTCCAAACCACCCTGCAATGAAAAACTCATTAAAAACATAGACAGTAGAGGATTAGAGCGAAGAATCGTGTCGCCAACTCTATTTTGAAATTTCTCAATATATTCACTGTTGAGAATATGAAAAACATGCAATTTGTTTCTTTTTTACAATTGAAAAGCCCCAATATTCCTCATTGGGCCAAGGCTGGTCCAGGGTTGGTGAAGTATCGGTTGCTGATCTTCATCGATCCCGGTTGAATTCAGCCTTGACTGAGTTGATACACATGGAAATTCAAATTTTAACACCGATCTGACCATTGGTTTTGAAATTGAAGATTGGCTGCCGATGCTGGCCCAATCTAGGATTCCTATAATGCAAAATCCTGACTTTAAACCAGAATAAAGCGTCATTTGGAATAATGAAAGTTTTACATCTTGGAAATGGTAAGTTTTGGTAAGTTGAAGGTAGGTAAATTGAATATAAATGTTGAAATACTTTTTATAATAATTAAAATAGAAAATCATAATTCTTGATAACATTTCACTGTTCATCCTAGATTTTCCACAAGTGAATAATACATAACATATTAATAAATTGTGAAATCAATAGGTTGAGCTTCATAATGTTAGAAATATAGATTTAAACGAAAGAAATTAACGTGGTAAATAATAAACCATAATAATTGAAATTCATCAAGAATATCAAATTCTATGTATGAAAATTTTTATGTGAAACTCATAAAAACAAACCTTTCATAAATTTCCTACTCAAATTATAGAATTTTCATATAAACTCCGTTCAAATTCTTCCAAAAACAATTCAATTCATATTTAAATAAATAATTTGAAATGTTTGAAACAATTGTTGATGTTTTTCCAGTGAATAATATAGGCATAATCAATAAATATCAAATTTTCCAATTAATATTTGATTTTAAACTATGAATGAGAATTCTCTAAAATTATACATGAAGAAAGACAGATGCATATACATATTAGAAAGAGAGCATGAGTTAGGCATTATGCTGTAGAGAAAGGGTGAGTGGGTTGTCCTAATTGAAGAAAATGGAGAAGTTTCTTCTCAAGGACAGGCCTACCCTCAAGTAATGCACGAATCCATGCTTAGACCACCCTCAAATAAAATCTTCAACCAATCTATAATTTTTGCACACCCACAGATTTTTCTGCATGCACCCACCCTTCCACCACCTTGTCATCTTTCTCCTTCCAAACTAAAAACCGAGTTTAGCTCTGGAAGAGATTAATTTTCAAAATCACTTACTCTCCAACGTTCCTTGAGAACAAATCAAAATTTCAACGTATTTGCAAGAAACTCTAAACTGACAGGTACTACATCTGTCAGTGGACCCTTGCAAAGCAACAACCGTGGAAAACAATTTTCAAACAAACAGCCACCCCTTTAAGGGAAAAATTTATAAAGAAAATTTGACAGCGTAGCCTTGCGAAACCTGGAAATTTGAGTATATTCGAAGATTTTAAAAGTGAGTTATTGTGTTTTTTTTCTCAGTCTCTTAGATTACCTTTTTTTTGACACTTCAATGAGTTTTATTTGACAGTTTCCAAAATTTAGTACAAATTATAGAATTCTTTTTGTGTAGTGCGAAAATTCTAACCGTATAGTTCTTTTAATCAAAGTGATTAACCAGAGTTTTGATATACCTTTTCTTTTTTTTTCTTTCAGTGGATTTTGAGCTCGCTAGACAAATTTTACACTTAGAGAATATTGTCCAAGCTCCCAAGGAAAGGTTAAAATTGAAGGCTCAGCACATAAATGCAGATACTCTTCCTCCTCAAGGAAAAAAGGGAAAAACATTTCTCAAAAACTTGAAAAAGGACAAAAACACCCTCCAGGAATCCTCTGAAAAATTAAAACATTCACAGTTGTTTTCTGAATCTTTCAAAATCAGAAGTAACTCAATTGGCAACCCTCGATCCCCTACAGAAGGAGGAATCCCTTGCGAAACCCTGTATAAAAATGTCAAATGTTCAAATTGTGAAACTAGATTCGAACTCTGTTAAATTCAAAAAGATTCACCTTAAACACCCTACCTATCCTGATTTCCTTTTCCTATCTGAATATGATGATGAAAAGCGATGATTAATGAATTTCTATTCGTGCTGAAAGAATTCATCGTGGAACTGAATGTTCATTTTCGATGTCAGAAATTGACAGAGATTGTCAAAAATTAGTCGAAAGTGATTGAAAGCATTGAACTGTCATTTTATTTTTATCAATATTGGAGCACATTTGTTAACCCCCAGAGCTATATTTTATAACCTTTCTTTTTCTTCTTCTGCATTTATGAACTATTTCTTCCATTGAGTTATGCAGAACAGCTCTTCTCATGCATCTTAATGACAACTTTCACACCAAATTCCTACTGAGAAACCCTCAGAGGATATGCCTGTGAAGTTTTCTTTCTTTTCACATCAAACCAACTCTTCGTTTTTCAACCAACTCATTCTAAAAATCTTGAGAAATAAAATTGACAACCAAATTGCCACCCAACTTCTCTTTCTCTTTACAAATTAATTGTAGTTCACAATTTTTACTTCTCGAGAACCCAAAATGTGAAGAATAAATTCATCTAAGAAAGTAAAATAACCTTAATAACTATTAGACACTATATTTGAATAAAGTCAATAGAAAACTAAGTCCTAAGGTCCCCATTCTGAATGTATCCCATAAAGTTTTTGAATAGATGTTCTGTACATTTCAGCACTAAAACGAAGTAATATTTTCATTTGACGATATCCTCTCCCCAGTCTTTGTCTAGACTGATATTTCTAGCTAAAGTGGGGTTATACTAGGGAGTATCAGACTCGATGATCTGATATTTTTCCTAAAATATTCACCGAACATTACAGAGAAAGAATGTTCCAATACTTTTGACGTAACAATCATGTGAAGTATTGGTCGACTTTGAAAATGGAAAGAGATGGAATATGAAAATCAAAACACACGTGTGACAACCAAAACATCCGTGCACGAATTTTGATCCATCGAACAAAGGTAGAAAGGTGTATATATACGGGTCGAAACTAAAGGAAAGGGACTCTTGTGTCGATTCTATGCGAAAGCGCTGCCCTACACCAGAGTGATCTTATACGTAACAGGTTATCTAGGAATTCATTAGGAAATTCTAGTTTCGATTATTCAGGAATTTGTTGTGAGTGGATTCCTTCTACCTCACAATTGCGTGGGGTGTTTGAGATTTTTCACAGCAAATTTTCGTGCCGATATATTCCTCGATGATGAAAAAGGGTTCTGAGATATAATTGCGTATCTTGTTCCACTTTTCTTTGTCAGAAGAATATAGCGTCGATGTTCAGGGAATAAATTAGATCCAGAGTAGGCCGCTTTAAGGAGATATATGAGCTTCTTGTGGAAACTAGGGAACAACCCACTATCTATGCAGATATATTTTTTTTTTCGATAGGGAATCCGCGAGTCTAGGAAGTCGTGCGCCGACAGGAGCAAGGATACCCGGCAAGAGAAATAGAGGAGTCTAAGGATCAAATCCTAGCATATTGGACTATTGTTCAAATTATGTAGAAAGAAAAGAAAATAAATCAAATCATTGTAATCAGCGGATCAGAATTACCTTTTCTTAGTACATGCGTAGCGGTGTGTGTGTGTGTGTGTGTGTGTGTGTGTGTGTCTCGTTCGAGGTGGTGGGCTTGAACAACACTAAGACATATACACATTTAAATTCCGTAATCCGTATTAACGTACACGACCAGATTACAGACACGAGACCAATAGCATGCATTATACTAACTCTTACTTTATTCGATTCCCGTGATTATATGCAAGGTCGACAAAGATGGGTATATGAGAATGCACTTCTGAACTTCGAAAGTCGCCTACCGTATGAGGGATCGATGAGGGATAAATAGATGTCGGATAAATAGAGACATATGCATGCGGTTCAGATGAATACAACTGTTCTCTGTGATTAATAAACTCTGCATAGTTAATAAAGAGATCAACTCGGTTTGAATTCAGTTCTCCACACAATAATCATCATATGAGTATATCCATAGATAAATGCATGTTTTCTCTCTCTCTCTCTCCCTCTCTTCCATCGAGACTGTGGAGAAGAAGTGAAATTTTTGTAGGAAAAGGAACTGAACGTTTCAACCCATACGAAAGTCATCAGTTGGTCGTTCTATAGTCGCGTTTTATTTCCGCACTCGACTTCCGATTACTTTGACTTCAGATGAATCTTCTCGATATGGATTCCGTGCTGTTACACCCTTTCTCAATTGAGATTCAAATCATACATTACCAACGAACTCGCAAGCAGTTTAGAGAACGGAAATATCAGGGAATTTATGAAACAAGTCACTTTCTGGTTGTTTCATGCTCGTTTTCTGGTTCCCAATCCAAAATGAACTCTTTTCGATTCCTTTCCGTGATTGTCATTTATGCACGTGATTCACATATCCATATAATATTCAGTAAACAGCTGATTCAATCCGAAATGGTAACAACACTGAGAAAATTGTGTTTCGTAGAACCAGCAAGTCCAGGGTTGCCAGGTCCGGACTCTTGAAAAACAGGACGAAACCGTAAATTCCAGGTCAAAATAAGGGACACATGATGAGTAAAAATTAAGATTCATATTTCATATCTGATGATACATTTTTCATAATTCTCTCATAATCTTTAGACATCTTAATCTTTTCCATGAATTGCGTACAAGTAAGCCCGGAAGAATTGAATGACATTATGAGTTCATTTTCTATTAATCCTGTAGAACATCCATTCTGGATGTTGGTCCACTCCAAAGTCACTTGTGAAGAAACTCTTCCAACAAATGCAGTCGATGATGGTATACTCAGACAGAAGGAAACTACTTTGAACAAATTCGGTAAAGTTTCTGGACAATTTTGGAATATATACTTCCATTTGGAAGCAACGTCCATATCTTTGGTATATATTATTGACATCAAACCCTTGACGATACAAAATTCTTAATACATATCATCAATTGTTATATCATCATCAAGTTTCAACGTGGACACAGCATTTTGATAATCCGTAAATTTTGGAACCTCGGATAATTTGAACAATCTAATACTACATAATGGATTATCTCCCGAAAAATTGAACCATTTATTCAAGTAGTTAATCGTTTCTAGGAAACGACAAAAGTTGATTAGTAGACGGTCCTTGAGGCCTTTTTTAATGATTGAAAATTTTTGAGCAGTGAAAGATCCAAAAAATTTGTCTTCAAGTCGACTTTGTATTTTATTCAACAGGGTGCTCATAATGTCGAAAAGCTCAGTTGATGTAGTTTGTTCAGTCTGCGAACTTCCACTAGCTGATTCAAAAATTGAGTAGACATTGCTAACAAAATGGAGTGTGATGATCACTTCACCATTGCACAGTGGTGGAAATCAGGAATTGAGTGTTCATAATCCACCACAGGTCGTAATTCTTGACCGATTTTGATAAATTTTCTTTTGAAATACTCAGAATTGAATTCTTAAGAAAACTGTTGATTCCGATTTTCAAATTTCCTTTTATCATGAGAATGAATAAATAAATAGTTGAGAAAAATCTTCAATTTCAGGTATTTGAGCTAGTATCTTTCGGAAAAATCTTGGGATGACGTTACTATTCAGCGAGATTATTGCAGGTATGCTCGTTGAACATGAATAGTTCGAATGATTGCGAATCCGATTATTATAAACAATTTTATAAACAATTTTCATGAGGAAATAAGGAATTCTAATAATTCTGGTTGTAAAAACATGTTCTTTCGATTTTAATTACTTGGAATCATCATGAGAAACGTTGTTCGTAGAGGGGAAGAGGCGAAAGTTAACATTCATCATTTGTTATGAACAATTTTATAAACAAATTCTGAACTGAGAGGTTTTTTGATGGAAAAAATTTCGTTTTTTTTCGTATTTATTGAGAGTTATCATTGGAGTCACAGTCAGTCATGAAATTTCAGCAACATACAACAATAATATTATTGTTATAAACAATTTCATAAACAAATTCCGAACTGAGAGGTTTTTTGATGGGAAAAATGTTTTTTTTTCGTATTTATTGAGAGTTATCATTGAAGTCACAGTCAGTCATGAAATTTCAGCAACATCCAACAATAATATTATTGTTATAAACAATTTTATAAACAAATTCTGAACTGAGAGGTTTTTTGATGGAAAAAATTTCGTTTTTTTTCGTATTTATTGAGAGTTATCATTGGAGTCACAGTCAGTCATGAAATTTCAGCAACATCCAACAATAATATTATTGTTATACACAATTTTATAAACAAATTCTGAACTGAGAGCTTTTTTGATGGAAAAAATTTCGTTTTTTTTTCGTATTTATTGAGAGTTATCATTGGAGTCACAGTCAGTCATGAAATTTCAGCAACATACAACAATAATATTATTGTTATGAACAATTTCATAAACAAATTCCGAACTGAGAGGTTTTTTGATGGAAAAAATGTTTTTTTTTTCGTTTATTGAGAGTTATCATTGAAGCCACAGTCTGTGATAAAATTTCAGCGACACCCAACAATAATATCATTGTTATTAACAATTTATAAACAAATTCTGACCTGAGAGGTTTTGATTGGGAAAAAAGTGTTTCTCTTTCATATTTATTGAGGGTTATCATTGGAATCACAGTCTGTAATGAAATTTCAGCAACTTCCAACAATAATCATTGTCATCAATAGTTTTATAAACGAATTATAAATTGAGAAATTTTTGAAAGGCAGACAAATTTCACCTCGTCGTATCTAGTGAGAATCACCATGAACATTTGTAGGCTATGGAGGTATTTCAGATGAAATTGATATTCATGATTATTATAAACAATTTATAAACGAATTCTGTACTGAAAAACTTGGTGATAGAAACCTGTATGGAAAATTTTCTTCGAAGAATCTCTGAAAGTTGGAATTTTCTTTGGATATTGCTGGGAGCCTCAGAGTATTTCTGCACTGAGAGAAAATTCTGTACATGAAAATGAGCCCAAGTACAGTTTTTAGTCATTGTAGCTATATTTGCACTATCACCGCGATTTCCATAGCTATTTCAATGGAAGATATGGCTACTGTAACTACAAAAATGTTTTCGGGCTCAATTTCAGCTACACTCTTCTTTCAGTGTGTAAGGTTTTGAGAAATTCTAAAAATTTTACATTTTGAGAAGAGAAAAAAATATCTGCTTTACGTATTCAATACTCATTATAATAAAACTGACGATTTTTAAAAAGATTTTTGCAGAAGTGAGCACTAAACTGTTTGTTCACAGTTTTTCGATGGAAGAAAAATATTCTCTCTTCCGTAACTATTGGAAATCATTGTCGTATGAATGAAACTCAATGGAAATTAACATTTCGCATTTTGAACACTAAAGCTGACCCTTTTGTGGACGGTAGAATCATCATTTTCTCATAGTAATCTTTGAAAATCAAGATGAAATTCCTGATTGATAAAAAGTCATTTTGATATTGAGTGTGCTAACAATTTTATGGCTTATCGTCCGGGAAGAAAATTTAGATTTGATCAAATCTAACAACTCTGTGTATCTTTCTTATATCATCAGACATGATGATACATGAGTATACGTGATTATACATGATTATACATGATGATATATGATGAAATCTGAAAATTTCAACAATCATAAATTAACGATTTGATAAATATATAATGGAACTTACCTTCATTTTCCAATCATGATCAGATTTTTCCTCAACCAATGCACATCACCCATAGGAATCATACAGATAACGAATTCACGTGTCCTACTTCCCTCTCGTAGGAAATAACAATTACCCTAATTCACACCAAACAGTTCACATTATCTCGCTCGTAACAAAAACATCATATTCAAGGGGAATTTCGGTGTATATTCAATTAAACTCATTTTCGAGTACAAACTTTTCCATCAATTGTTCAATTCCTGGATCAAGATCAGTTGGATTTCTGATCCATTCACGCGTCAAAGATGCGATGTAGAGATCCGAGGATACCAGAAGTTTATGGATGAGGTCTTCTACAACATGTAATCGAGAAATTTTCCGTGTATTGAATTCTCGAATGTGTTTGATATCCTTATTGCGGGCCTCAGAAGCTTCTTCCGAATACATGCTGATAGGCAACAGAAAATTGTCCATAACTTTGGGTCCACGCGAATTTATAACAAAACACGATCAGAAGCATCATATGTGAGATTGTCTGTACGAAATTAACTCATCTATCACGGTTTTGAATCGATAATCCTTGTTTTTTCGAATTGAATAATATCAACGACTAGCAACAAAATATGGAAACAGTGTTTCTATACGAAGAGTCAATTTGAGAAGAAATTCGAAAAGTGGTTAGGTACTGATTTCGTTGTGTCTTTCTCGGAATTCAAAGCAAAGCCAGGGAAAAGAATGATTTCTTCCGAAACATTTGAGGATACTTCTACTCCGACTAAGAGACGAAGATCATTGTCCATTGAAGAAAATTTCACAGCCGCTGAAATTCAGGAGACATTTCTTCGAGTCTTGCGTAAAAATGGACAGAAAAAAATAGCAAACGATATCATGACTCTTTTAAATGCTGATAGTATCAAGAATTGCAACATTTCTAAGCAATCTGAGTTAGAATCACATGTTGCATACTCTCCAGAAGAAGCTCTAGCTTCCATGGAAGAAGTGAAATTATCGAAATATCAATACGAAATTATTCAATCACAAGCAAAATTGAGAAATGCGAATATTTACCCTTCGTATGATCGAATACTGTCAGCAGAAAAAGAATGTTATCCTTCGAAAATTGATATAAGTGAAGCACAAAGTAACATCGGAATTCAATGTCTCATTGATCATTCAATTCAAAGAATCTTCAAAGATCCCAGTTTATGTCTCCCAACTCCAGACAAGAGATCAAAAATTATTCATCTACAATTGGAAATGAAATATGGAATTGACGGATTGTCAACTGATGTGAGATACAACCAGAAATTCAGTGATGAAAATTTATCGGACGATCATATTTTGACATCGTCAATGGCACCTACCTGCTTCAGAGTAAGAGACACATCTGAAATAGTATGGATGAATCCTCATACTTCTTCGGCAAAACGTTGTATTCCAATAATGATCAAATTTGCCAAGGAAACCGATGAAATCATTCAATCAGAGATAGATAACATCAAATCTCAAATTCAGAGACTTCAGCCCACTATAATTTCTGCGATGAACTGTAAATATATAATTGAAACCGAAATGAAATTAACTATGGTGGATGGTAAAGTTTGTAAGGCACTGACTGATACTCCATCAGCCTCCACTTGTTACATTTGCAGAGCGAAACCATCAGAAATGAATAATCTGGATCGTCTCAAACAAAAGCCAATTATAAAATCTAATTTGGAATTTGGTCTTTCCACTTTGCACGCTCGGATAAGATTCATGCAGTGTATCCTGCATATCGCATACCGAATAGAAATTTGTAAGTGGAGAGTAGAGAACCCCGAGGATAAAAAAATAATGCAAGATGCTAAACGAAGAATTTGTGCAGAATTCAAAGAGAGAATGGGATTGATTGTTGATCAACCACGTCAAGGATCTGGAAATTCCAATTGTGGCAATACAGCTCGTAGGTTTCTCGCTGACACTGAGGAAACAGCAAAAATAACAGGAGTGAACGGAATATCAATAAGAAAGTTTGAACAAATTTTACAAATGTTGACAACCAGCGAAAAGATTCCTTCCGATTTTTTTAATGATTCTGCCTTCAAGACAGCAGAACTACAAGTACAATTGTATCCTTGGTTCTACATGCCTTCTAGTGTCCACAAAATATTGTTACATGGAGGAAAAGTTATGGACAATTTTCTGTTGCCTATCAGCATGTATTCGGAAGAAGCTTCTGAGGCCCGCAATAAGGATATCAAACACATTCGAGAATTCAATACACGGAAAATTTCTCGATTACATATTGTAGAAGACCTCATCCATAAACTTCTGGTATCCTCGGATCTCTACATCGCATCTTTGACGCGTGAATGGATCAGAAATCCAACTGATCTTGATCCAGGAATTGAACAATTGATGGAAAAGTTTGTACTCGAAAATGAGTTTAATTGAATATACACTGAAATTCCCCTTGAATATGATGCTTTTGTTACGAGCGAGATAATGTGAACTGTTTGGTGTGAATTAGGGGAATTGTTATTTCCTACGAGAGGGAAGTAGGACACGTGAATTCGTTATCTGTATGATTCCTATGGGTGATGTGCATTGGTTGAGGAAAAATCTGATCATGATTGGAAAATGAAGGTAAGTTCCATTATATATTTATCAAATCGTTAATTTATGAATGTTAAAATTTTCAGATTTTATCATATATCATCATGTATAATCATGTATAATCATGTATACTCATGTATCATCATGTCTGATGATATAAGAAAGATACACAAAGTTGTTAGATTTGATCAAATCTAAATTTTCTTCCCGGACGATAAGCCATAAAATTGTTAGCACACTCAATATCAATATGACTTTTTATCAATCAGGAATTTCATCTTGATTTTCAAAGATTACTATGAGAAAATGATGATTCTACCATCCGCAAAAGGGTCAGCTTTAGGGTTCAAAATGCGAAATGTTAATTTCCATTGAGTCTCATTTATACGACAATGATTTCCAATAGTTACGGAAGAGAGAATATTTTTCTTCCATCGAAAAACTGTGAACAAACAGTTTAGTGCTAACTTCTGCAAAAATCTTTTTAAAAATCGTCAGTTTTATTATAATGAGTATTGAATACGTAAAGCAGATATTTTTTTCTCTTCTCAAAATGTAAAATTTTTAGAATTTCTCAAAACCTTACACACTGAAAGAAGAGTGTAGCTGAAATTGAGCCCGAAAACATTTTTGTAGTTACAGTAGCCATATCTTCCATTGAAATAGCTATGGAAATCGCGGTGATAGTGAAAATATAGCTACAATGACTAAAAACTGTACTTGGGCTCATTTTCATGTACAGAATTTTCTCTCAGTGCAGAAATACTCTGAGGCTCCCAGCAATATCCAAAGAAAATTCCAACTTTCAGAGATTCTTCGAAGAAAATTTTCCATACAGGTTTCTATCACCAAGTTTTTCAGTACAGAATTCGTTTATAAATTGTTTATAATAATTATGAATATCAATTTCATCTGAAATACCTCCATAGCCTACAAATGTTCATGGTGATTCTCACTAGATACGACGAAGTGAAATTTGTCTGCCTTTCAAAAATTTCTCAATTTATAATTCGTTTATAAAACTATTGATGACAATGATTATTGTTGGAAGTTGCTGAAATTTCATTACAGACTGTGATTCCAATGATAACCCTGAATAAATATGAAAGAGAAACACTTTTTTCCCAATCAAAACCTCTCAGGTCAGAATTTGTTTATAAATTGTTAATAACAATGATATTATTGTTGGGTGTCGCTGAAATTTTATCACAGACTGTGACTTCAATGATAACTCTCAATAAATACGAAAAAAAAAACATTTTTTCCATCAAAAAACCTCTCAGTTCAGAATTTGTTTATAAAATTGTTCATAACAAATGATGAATGTTAACTTTTGCCTCTCCCCCTCTACGAACAACGTTTCTCATGATGATTCCAAGTAATTAAAATCGAAAGAACATGTTTTTACAACCAGAATTATTAGAATTCCTTATTTCCTCATGAAAATTGTTTATAAAATTGTTTATAATAATCGGATTCGCAATCATTCAAACTATTCATGTTCAACGAGCATACCTGCAATAATCTCGCTGAATAGTAACGTCATCCCAAGATTTTTCCGAAAGATACAAGCTCAAATACCTGAAATTGAAGATTTTTCTCAACTATTCGTTCATTTATTCTCATGATAAAAAAAAAAATTCAAAAATCGGAATGGACAGTTCTCTTGAGAATTTAATTCTGAGTATTTCAAAAAAAAATTCATCAAAATCAGTCGAGAATCCGACCTGTGGTAGATTATGAACACTAAATTCCTGATTTCCACCACTGTGCATTGTCGTGATCAGTTATGTCATCAATAATCAATTCATTGATTTGCAACAATGATTTGATTCTCTGTGGACATTCATCCCCAAGGGAACAAAAATGCGATATAAGAGCTGACCAGTTTTCAATGATTCTATCGATGGCTGGACCAAGAGAGAGCCACCTTGTTGTAACATGCTTGATCAATTCTTTCCATTCGATATCAACAAATGAGGAGAATTCTTGTAGCTCAACCCTTTTCAAAGCTGAATGTGAAAAGTGAGAAAAGACTTTGAGAACAATTGTTTCAACA
The DNA here is from genome assembly GCA_018340375.1 of Gonatopus flavifemur. Classification (NCBI taxonomy): domain Eukaryota; kingdom Metazoa; phylum Arthropoda; class Insecta; order Hymenoptera; family Dryinidae; genus Gonatopus; species Gonatopus flavifemur. Next base: position 398,612 of record JAFFJZ010000084.1, on the reverse strand, counting down.
CTGAGAAAGATGAAATGTACTGTTCGGCTCGGTCCCAAATTCCTGGCAAATAAAACAGAGAAAACTGTAATGTTTCATATCATCAAATGTAATAATGACATAATATGTAATCATTACATTTTTCATATGAAACATTACAGTTTTCTCTGTTTCATTTGCCAGGAATTTGGACCGAGCCAAAAAGATACATTTTATGTTTCTCGGTGAACATCAACGTTTAAAACTTCCATGGAATGTCGAAAAGCATTATTGGCAACATGAGCTACACAGCCAGATTTGAATATTCGAGAATTATGTTCCTCCAATAACGTATACGCCGAACGGTTTTTTCTGAAATTGGAATTAGTATTGTCAGCTCAAAATGCCGATACATTTCTTATATTTAATCCAAATTTGTCCAGAGTTTTAACACTGCAACCTGATATAGCATCAGCAGTTTCATGGGGTTCTTCAATGAAATCTAATAATTTCACGCAAATACCATCTTCTTTGGTGAAATATTGAACACAAATTGGATAAAACTTTCGGTTTCCTTTGTTGGAAGTGTCAGTACTGACAGAGTAAAAAGAGTTGTCACATTTTATATAATCCGATATCTCATTAACGGAATAAGGTCCCAGAATATTGTTACTATTGCCTCTGCTTTCGTTCGACCACCTGTGAATTTTGCAGCAATTTTAGAGTCTTCAAATAATTGACGTGTCAATTCGTTACCACAATCCATTGAATTATAAGAGGAATTATGTTTCACGCACTGGTATCCTTTCATTAGCACAGCAAGAGATACTTCGTCACATTCTACAGAATTAAGTGTGGGCAAAAAATTCGTAATTGATCTTGTAGGAGCACTATCGCGTTTCCTCTTATTATGATCAACTGTTTTTGAATGTTGAACAACATCAGTACGGCCTCCATGAGCGATAGAAAATTCCTTATTGCAGTACTGACAAAAAGCTTTGTGTTTGTTATTTCTGCATACTTTCAACCATTGGCCAAATATATCTTCTTGTAACCAATTCTCGCGGAATGTACATAATCTTTTGGTACTTCTGTTTCTTTTCTTTGTATCATTCTTGGATTCCGTTTCATATCCATCGCTTTGATCATGTGTACACAATTCACCAACACCTCTATCCATTGCGAAATTTGCAATGGATTAATTAGGATTTCATACAGGGGAAATGGGGAGATAAACGGCCGTGCATTTCCCTATTTTCAAATATCTCGGTTAGTTGATAACTTCATTGGAAAATAAGTCCATTTCCAAATATGTTTATTATAAAATATCTCATATCAACATATCTGTATTATCTAATATGTCCATCTCCCTGGTTGAAAGAAACTGTTGATTCTCCCCTAATGAAAAGATCCCATTCATACCGATAAAACGGACAAAATTCTGATTTAAACTGATCAATGCTCATTGAATTTGAATCGGAATTTTGTCCCTTTAATAAGAAATGATAGGATTCTTCAAGCAGGGTCGCCAAATCTCATGAAATTTCATTTTTCAGGTTCAATGGATTTTTTTTACCCACGGTCTTAAATATTTGTATGTACAAATACTTCATAGTTGAAATTGGAGGTATTGATTAATAGATATAGGGACATATGGAAATATTCAGACATGAAGAGATTTGGAAATGAAGATATTTAAGAACATAATTGCATTAAAATAGTGATATTCTACAATGAACGTATATCAGGGGAGGATTGTGCGAAACCAGATATATTTGAAAACAAAATTATTCAAAATACAAAATATTGTCAAGTAGAAATATTTATACATAAAGATATCTTAAAATGGAGATACTTGACAACCAAGTTATGTTGGAGTTGGAGTAGAGATATTTTATATTGAAACATATTTAGGAATTTAAATGAGTTAAATAGACTTGTTGTCATCGAACACATTTTGTGCGTTCAAATGCCCACGAATTTGTTAATTGTTTATTGAATCTCCATTGAACAGATTGAAATTCATGTATATGCACACTATCAATAGTTCTTGAAATTGAACCACAAAAAAAATTCACTCGTTACAAACATATAATAGTAAAAATAATTATTCGTAGTTTTTTTTTTTTTTTCAATTTATTGTATCTCCAAGACGTTACAACTCTTATTTGACACAAAACTTTTACACCATATATTTAATTTGTACTTATCTCTACATTCAAATTATAACATTAATTCTTTCAAAGAAACTAACTATTATACTTAATACTCTAGTATCATTTTCTTTCAGTAACGGAAACACCTCGTCCGGTATTGTTCGCCCTAACCTTTTAGATTGTTCCGCCATTACCTTCCTTTCCTCCTCATACTTCCGGCATTCAAAAAGTACATGATCAGCGGTTTCAATTTCTTCCTGGCATACGCACATCGGATCATCTACCATATTAATTCTATATAGGGATTCTCTTAAATTATAGTGATTAGACCTTAATCGGTTTATACAAGTTACAAAGAACCTAGGAAGATTGAATTTCTTATACCACACCTTCCTTATACCCTTAAATAATTCATTACAGTAACTTATTCCTTTATATTTTCCTTGATCTTTAATTAATTTCTCTGTTTTTGTAAGCATTGTTTCCTTCAACTTCAGTTTATAATCTCCCGGAGGGACAAGGAATGTATTATCAATGATTCCGTTAAAACTTCTAGCCATTTCATCTACAATTTCATTCCCATTTATCTCCTGATGAGAGGGAATCCATGCCATTACAATTCTAGCCTGGTCCTGCCACTTATTCCTAAAATCCATATATAATTTTCTACATTTGTATATGTACAGATTTTTATGGACGTCAATATTATTATTTCTCAGTGCCTGTACTACACTTAATGAGTCTGTCATAATAATATAATTTGTTTTTTTCTCCATATTCATAACATATTCTAATGCATTTAATATTGCAATTGTTTCTGCTGTAAAGATAGACATATCTTTGTACAAATTCGTCCCTATTCTCCTATTTTCTTTAGGAATAAATGTCGCAGCACTAGTTTTGTTTTTTTCCCCTGATCCGTTTGTAAAAATAAGTTCTGTAATTCCTCTTATATTATGTTTCATTGTAATTTCAGCGGCTATTTTCTTTTCATTGTAGTTTAAATCTTGACATCTTCTTCCTACTTCAATATCTGTTTCTAATTTGTTTGTACACTCTTTGAAACTTAAAGTAAAAGGCGTATATTTTTGGTCCTTATATAATACTCCTATCTCCTGTTTCATTTCTTCTGCTAACTCGGTAATCAAATTCTTACTTCTATTCTTTACTGGGTACCCGTATTTCATATTATGAAAATTCAGATCTTTAATACGTTCTAAACATTCATCTCTCTTATAAGCTATTGAATTCAACATGAAGCCTCCCGCTAGAAAATACGCTCTGCTGTGTATATCTGGTAACCCAGATTCAGCAAGCAACAGATTAGTTGGGGTAGAGATCCTGAATCCCATCGCCGCCCTGATACTAGCAAATTGGATCCTTCCTAGTTTTATTCTAGTTACTGCTTTCTTTGGGTAATATATGAATAAACCGTAATCCATAATAGCTCGGACCGTACTTTGGTAAATCATAAGTGAAGTTTCTATTTCAATGCCTCCTTTAACCCCTCCCAGGTACCTAATTATATTAGTAAACCTTTCCACTTTTAATTTTGTTTCTAAAATATGTTTATCAAAATTCAGAGCCCTATCAAACCATATACCTAGAAATTTAATTTGATTCTTACATTGTATCACTTCGTCTTCTATTTGTATGGACAACTCATTGTCTTCCTCCTGTTGACTAAATTCTATTATATTAGTTTTACTAAATTCCAACTCAAGTCCTAATTTTTCTAATTCTTTTTTTATACTTAAAATACTGTCTTTAATATAATCACAGTTCGTTTGGGAATCTAGACTAGGAATGTATATACCGATGTCATCAGCAAAAATCACTGATATAACTCTTTTGTCAACATTCTTCATAATATCATTTGTATAAATCGTATAAAGTATGGGGCTAATGACTGCACCCTGTGGCAGCCCTTTCCATGTTGTTTTAGAAGCACATTTTCCTTCTCCCAACAGGAATTAAATCCGTCTGTTGTACATCCACAATTCGATGTATCTTACTATTTTTTTTGGGCAGTTCATTTCTATTAACTTATTTATAAGAACATCATAGAGTACATTATCATAGGCCGAGCTAACATCCAAGAAAGCTGCTAGTGTCTTTTTCCCCTGTAGATTTGCTATTTCTATATCCATTTTTAGTTTATTTAGGTTGTCCGAACACCCTCTTCCTTTTCGAAACCCATTTTGTGAACTATCGATTATACCAAATTTTTCTGCCCAAAAATGAATTCTGTCGTTAATTATCCTCTCCATTACTTTACCGACACACGAAGATAACGATATACGCCTTACTTTTTCTTTGCCCGGTTTATCTATGAAATTTATTTGATAATCTAACCAATCGTTAATAAATTGACCTTTTTGAAAAACCTCATTGTATATCCCTAATAGATATATCCTATATCCTTCTGGCAGTCTTCTAATCATCTCATACTCTATACCGTCAACTCCAGGTGCTGACTTTGTATTTCTAATATTGCTTATAGCCCTATCTAATTCCCACAAAGTAATAACTTCATCTAATTCATTTCCCGAATCTGTTTCTACATTTATTTGAATTCTTTGTACCGGCACCCATGGTGGTGCAATTTTATCACATTCCTTACTCGTTGCTTCTATTCTACTTTTGCTTTTCCACCTGTTCCATTCAACGGTGTTGAAAGAATTTTTTAGTATTTTACTTTTGTTCCACACATAGGATGGATTACTATATTTATTGATTGAATCAAGGAATTCTTGTTTATTTTGTCTCTTTTTTTGCTTCACTACCTTTCTAGCTTCTGCTCGTGTCCTATTAACTTCTCTGACGTTTTCTACTGAATGAAATTGCACCAAAGATTTCAATGCCTTTTTTCTATTATCTATGGCTAGTTGACAGTCTCGGTCCCACCAGGACACCAGTTGTTTATTCTTGTATTTATCTTTGTTAATTTCTTTTTTTTTCCCGGTTGCTGTTAGGATTCCATTGATCATAATATCTTTGATAATTCCATACTTATCTGCTAGACTAAGTTGCACGTTATTTATCTGATCTAGTTTATGTTTTTGTTCTTCTGAAAAAGAATCGTATCTTTCCCAATTAGTTTTATTACTGGATCTTCGATTTGTAATTTTACAATAATATGTTCTATTCGCCCCTATATCCATCTCAATCGGGAAATGATCAGATCCCCAGGAGTCCTCAATTTGCTTGTACTTAGTTATACTAAAAAGCTGTTCAGAAACTAAAATCAAGTCTAGATTCTCTCTACTACCCTGACCCCCCAGGTGGGATTTACCGTCCGTGTTAACGATATACATATCACACTCCTCAATGGCTTCGAAAAGCCTCTGGCCCTGGGTATCATTATTAGAACAGTTCCATAATCTATTATGTGCATTCATATCTCCTACGCAGATCGGATTACCCCTGGTTGCAAACCCCTCAAAGATTTTTATCCACGTATTAGTGTCTACATCACCATGCGGAGGTCTATAACAATTCAGAATGTATATAGGTAAGTTATCACACTCAAGTTTTATTCCTATGAGCTCAATCTTATTTGTAATTTCATCTAGAATATTAAACTCAATGATATCAAATTTTATAGATTTTTGAATGAATATTGCCACTCCTCCCCCCCCTTCTATCTCTTCTACATCTCTCTACTATGTTGAAGCCTGGTATTTTGATTTGTTCCACCCTTGTATGCCAAGTCTCTGTGATTGCCGCCACGTCGTAGTTCCGAAAATGTACCATCATTTCTTCTCTTTTATTAACGAGACTCCTCGCATTCCAACTAACAACTTTAAGTGATCCGATTTTATGTTCCGTATAGCCCATATTTAAAATTTAATAAACAAAAGATTTATTCATTCACTTCTCCTGGTCTCCATTTCCATGACTCCGACGGTGCGGCATCCCTCCCAAGATCATCTATATGATCTGTCACCCTGTTGGCACCCATTTCCCTTGTTAGAATTTTTAAAACATCAGCTTCCTTTTTTTGGTCTCTTATAGCTTGTAGTAATGTTTCTAAACTATCTTTTTGTTTGTTTCTATTCCTATCCATTATATTTTCGCTATGATATATTTCCTGGTTTCGCAGAAGATGTAAATTTTTATCCTGACTCCTTCCCTGAACCGTGTACAACTTTTGTTCCTGTCGTGAAGCCATCTCCAAAGGTTTTTCTCGTTGTCTCTTCTCTTCTTCGGGCTCGTCTATTTCTTCTATCTCAGCTCCATTTTCCTTTGATGCTTCATCGTTGACAAGTATATCCCCAGAAGTTATTCTTCTCTGAGTTAACATCGGGACCTCCAAATGTTGTTCTTCTACCGTACTACGTTGCATCTGTCCCCATACTTCCTCTTTTTTATGGTTATTACCATACACCTCCCTAGCAGCTTCTGTTCGTGGAATTCTTTTCTCCGCTACAATTTTATTAATATGATATTTTTTTACATATTCAGGGCATCTCCTATAATTTGCTTTGTGAGGACCGTTGCAGTTTATGCACTGTGGATTATTTTCACATTGACCATGTTTCGCTTGTCCACATACGCAACATCTGTTATTTGATTTACAGTATTTTTTTGTATGACCGTATCTCCAACAACTCCTGCATTGAATCACGTCTTCAATCCAAGGGTAAATACGTACCATGAATCTCTCTTCATAAATAGACATATTTCTAGGCAGCCACTTTCCTTCAAACACTATGATAACTTTATCCGTATCCTCTTTGTACCATTTTCCATCTTTTAGCACTTTCTTCTTCAACCAGTCTACTTCAATGATATTTCTATCAGTTATTGCGAACTTTTTAATATCACTAATACAATCCTCCTTATTCCAGTCATCAATAACACCCTTTATTTTAATTACGTCTTCTGTTTTACCAACTTGTATACAGTCTTTGTTATATATACATTTCTTAAACTCAAGAGTATCATCCTTCGACTGAAATTCCAACTCCATGGAATTGAAACCAATCATCTTGCTTCTAACAGGATTCACAGCTTGATTATATACAATATTCAATAATCTTGCTTCATTTCGATGTCTTGCTGAGTAATTTTTACCTGTGGGCAACTGAACAATCAGTTTAATATCACTAGTTCCCTGATGTTCAGTTCGTTCCTGTAGTTGTTTTTTTTGGGATTGTATTCCATTGTGTCCCGCATTTTGACTTATACCGGCTTCCCTGAATAAATCACTTAGTACCTCTTTAGAATTTCCTACTTCAGTCATTGCCGTAACAATATCACTTTGATGATCTTGTTTTCCTGTTTCGTTGATTCGTGTCTCCTGTTGTATCTCGTTCACACCATTATTTACTTTCTTGGAACTATTAGATACCTTAACCTCACTTTCAACACTGTTGGCGATCTTTAAAACTTGAGTTTTATTCTCTTTTTTTCTTTCTGTTTTTTTATTCCTATCCATCTGATCTTCCTTCTTCTTTTGAGTCACCTTTTCACTCGTCTTTTTTAGATTATTTCCTTTCATTATTTATTCGTTCATCTGTCAGCCAAACTACGGCTCAATCCTCTCAGAACTAGCAAAATCCCGGTCTATCTATTCGTAGTTGTGTATAAGAATTTAAAGGTAAACTTACAAATCTTCACAATCCTTCAGTTATCTAGTCAACAAAGTTGATCAATTACATTAGTATTCACGAACATTCGCAAGTGTGGCGAGGTACTGGCATAAAGCGAGTTGGACAATGTAATAAAATGACCGTGAGTATTTCAGTATTGTCAGTACCTACCTAGGTATCAAGACTGGTAGATCCGTGAATAAGTAAAGAATCATGGGCATCATAAGTTGGGTCATCGTGTATAGCGAACGCGACCTCAAAGTTATTCCATTGGACGTTTCTTACTTATCCATCGAAATTCACCAATCAGACTTTATAATTATTTAGAACACACCGCAGTTGAGAACAATCAAGAGATACAACATTGATAGGTAAAGGTGCTTTTTCATACGCAGCATGCTGCGAGCAGCGAGCATGGGAGTAAGAGAGATAAACAACGAAAGCAACAAAGAAGACATGTCATTTCACCTCTTCTCTCTGATGCTTATGCTGCTCGCAGCCGCATGCTGCCTATGAAAAAGTATCTTGATGAAACACAATCGCTGTGTCGCTTCAAAGATCACAATTGCAATTTGCATCTTTGGCAAAATGATTAAAAATGGAGGGAAATTCAAAACAATATGAATTCACTCTCGCTTAAATCATATATGAAATGTTAAGTGAAGCATGAAAAATTCATTTCATGATGTATATTCAACATTTATAAGTACCGAATGAACACAAGATGTAACATGAATATAACTGTTATATCACAAACGCACTTTTACTCAACAGTGATATCAATGTGATGAGTTGTGTTCATCGGGTAAATACAATCATTCATTCATTCATTCAATCAGAACGTTCCTGGATACTCAAAATGAATAGAAGATACTACCCAGATAGCACTCAAGAATCCCAAATGAATTCTGAAGAGAGAACTCTTCAAGAATCCTTTTGGAATACAAACAGTTCTTGAAGAGTTTAAAAAAAAATTTGATTCTTCAGACATTTGCGAGTTCTCTAGAAATTCTCAAACAAGTCTCACAGAATTTTTAGAAAACTCCCGAATGTCTGACGAATCAAATTCTTCTTGAAACTCTTTAAGAACTCTTTGTATTCTGAGAGAATTCTTGAAGACTTCTTTTTTCAGAATTCATCCCTGATTAAATTCACTTAGGATCAAACTGATTAGATAAATACTACTACTTACTTGTATGTGTAGAATTTGTAGGTATGTACTTGTATTTGTGGAATATACATCGCAGGATTATTTGTCTATCTAAAATACGGGACTTTCGACGTTCCTTATCGATCTTGCCCGGGACACGGGACATTATTGCATAATAAGGGACTGTCCCGGGAAATACGGGACGCCTGGCAACCCTGCCAGCAGCCCTGGCGAAAATTTTTGTCATAATTTCTCATAGTCACAATTCATGGAGAAAATATGAGAAAGAACAATGGAATTCCTCATATTCTCTCCATGAATTGGGACTATGAGAAATTATGACAAAAAGATTCGCCAGGGAATCACAGAATTATTGGCATTTTATTGTTGGAAATACAATAATTTTTGTTCTTATAGCCATGCATGTTGTCTTGTTAATAATAGAATTGTCAATTCAGCAATGTTAACGGTCATATTTTCACGATTTTTATTGTAGGTTGATATATGACAGTTGTCATATCTCAACCAACAATAAAATTGCTCAATTGACAAAGTTATTGTGATTAAGACAATAATATAGTTGCCATGAGAGCAAATATATTCCTATAAGAACAAAAATTATTGTACATTCGACAATAAAATGTCAGCAATGCTCTTGTTGCTAGTTCTACGAAACACATTTCCCTCAGTGAATATGTAAAACAATGGGAAACTTCAAACTTCTCCGAAAGTCGTCGGTTGGTCGTTCCATAGTCGCTTTCTATTTCCGCATTCGATTTGCAAATAATTTACCTTGAGCTGAATCTTCTCAATAGGAATATGATGTGGTTCCACCCTTCCTCAAGTGAGATATGGACCACAAATTGTCAACGAGATCGCGATCGAATCAAGAAACGAAAGTATCAGTGAATTTCTGAAAAAGTCACCTTTTGGTCGTTTTAAGGTCGCTTTATGGTCGTTTTCTGGTTCCCGATCCAAAATGAACTCTTTCTGAGTTTTTCCCGTAATTAGTATCCATCCGTTCAATTCACATATCAATAGCCCTTCCAGTGAACACATACTCATGCATTTCGAAATAATAATCTTATGAAAGACAAATTTATCAAATCTGAACATTATGTGAAAGTCGTTTGTTAGTCGTTCCAGCGTCGTTTCGTCGTTCTTGTTACGTTGCCGCGTCCCTGCTTCGGTAAGCGTGATCAGTTGCTCCTTCGCTCCCCTCTTCGCCACGTGTCCTTGATTCAAGCTCCGCCCCTCACGCTCAACGCGTTCCGTTGTACCGAGCTGATTTCCTTCCAAAAATTCCTCTTTCTCAAACGATCCAAACAGTACCTCAATCATCGAATTTCAGCATGATGTTCATGTGAATTGATAGATCAAAGCCTCCACTTCATGATGCTTTTTTGATTTTTTCCCTACGCTCAATCATTCTTAAAAAACACGAATTTTTCTCAGAGTCGCTTTATGGTCGTTCGTAGGTCGCTTTATTGAACAAAACGAAAGTTGCTTTGTTCCACCAGGGAAGCCATAATTTTTTGTGCAACTGGCTGAGCTACAGAAGAAAAACATCATGTTCTGTAATTGACTCTTGAAACTAACATCTTGAATCGTTTTTCAAAACAGCATCTCAAGATTTCTTCGTACGTAGAAAGTTGGAAAGTTTGTAAGTCTTTTGGATTACCGAACATCGGATACTTCCATCTTTTTCTTGTCGCTTCCATCATTTATGGATGGCAAAGCCTTAGAACTACGAAATGCGGAGTGAATTCTATATAATATGATGAAATGAAAGTCTATGTTCTAAATATCGACAATATCAGTAACAAAACATCGAAGCGCTTGAAGTAGTAATTTTTAGATTTATACGAAAAAAATACACGTCCGCTGTTTGAACTACTTCCTGAAACAGTACGCGTTTACTCCCCGCCGAAACAAATGAAGTGCCTCTGATTTGGTCGTATATCTGATGCGTCGCGCAATAGTCGATCCAAAAGTCTGAGCAATACACTTCTAATCAACAAATCCAGCACGGACACGAAAACTCACGCATAGGGTAAAGTGCAGCCACCTTCTCGTGGTGAGTTCTGAGTTACATATTAAAGTTACATATTTAAGTTGAGCCAACAGCTGCACGAACAAGGTACTTTCGAAATGCGAGTATATTGTATATATGTACATATGGCATTCGAGAAAATGTTGGATGAAAAATTGGGAGATCAAAAAGAGAAAGACTTGGGAATAGAGAGGAGATGGACAAAGATGGAGGGGAATATAAGAGAATGTGCGGATAAGATTTTGAAGAATGATGGAGTAGAAGCTAAAAACCCATGGATAACGGGAGAAATTTTAGAATTGATAAATGAAAGAAGAAAATACAAGAATAATGATAGCCAAGAAGGCCAGCAACGATACAAATCATTGAGAAATAAAATAATAAGAGAATCAAGGAAAGCAAAAGAACAGTGGTTAGAAGAGAAATGTCAGGAAATAGAAATAAGATTGCATTGAGGAAAAATAGATGAAGCATATAGGATTATTAAAAGATTTTTCGGACAAATGAAATCTATAAGCAATAAGATTAGAAACTCTCTAGGACGACAATTGATAAAAACGGAAGAGAAAATAGAACAGTGGATCAATCATTTGGAAGACTTGTATAGAGGAAACGATGATATAGCACTATTAGAGAAGGAGGAGGATGTAGATGAGGAAGAATTGGGAGATTCGATATTGAGATCAGAATTCGACAAGGCTTTGAAAGAATTGAAAAATAATAAAGCGGCAGGCATAGATGGCATAAGTGCGGACCTTATAAAAGCCTCCAGTGAAGGAACTCGCGACGCACTGTTTGAATTGATTAGAGATATGTACGAAAAAGGAGAGATACCGGAAAATTTCCAAAAGAATAAAATTGTCGCTATCCCGAAAAAACAAGGGGCAGACAAATGCGAGAACTACAGAACGATCAGTTTAACTTCACATGCTTCGAAAATACTGACCAAAATTATATACAGGAGGATGGAAAATAAAATAGAGAGTAGATTGGCAGAGGATCAGTTTGGTTTTGGAAAAAAAAGGGGAACGCGAGAAGCAATCTTAGCACTCAGGGCAGTAATAAAGAAAAGGATAGCGCTGAAGAAATCTGTGTACATAGGTTTTGTAGATATACAAAAGGCTTTCGATAATGTGGACTGGGAGAAGATGTTTGCGATCCTGAAGAAGGTGGAAATAAATTATAAAGATAGAAGAATAATATACGAGTTATATAGGAATCAAAGTGCAATAATAGACATAGAGGGTCAGGAAGGGGAAGCACAAATAAGAAGAGGGGTGAGACAAGGATGCTCATTATCGCCACTGATGTTCAATTTATATATAGGAGAAGCAATGAACGAAGTGAAGGAGGAAATTCAATCGAAATTACAGATTCAGGGAGAAAATATAAGTATGTTGAGATTCGCGGATGACATAGCTATATTGGCCACGAGTAGTACTGAGTTAGAAAATATTCTCAACACCATGAGAACAATATTATTGGAAAACTATTGTATGAATATAAATAAAGACAAAACAAAATTCATGATGTGTACAGCAGCGAAAACAGCTAGAAGAACGAGAATCAAAATAGATACCGAGACAATTGAACAGGTGAAAGAATTCAAATATCTAGGAAGCATAATTACAGAGAACGGCAAAAGCGAAAGAGATATAAGAGCAAGAATAGCACAAGGGAAACAGGCTTTTTATCAAAAGAGACAGTTATTATGCTCAAAAAATATAAGCTTGGAAGTAAGGGAGAAATTCTTGAAAATTTACGTTTGGAGCACAGCATTTGGGGAAAACTGATCAACGAAGACTTGAAGCTTTTGAAATGTGGTGTTATAGGAGGATGCTCAGAATAAAATGGATAGACAAAGTCAAAAATGAAGAAGTACTCGAGCAGATAAATGAAGAGAGAAATCTTTTGAAACACATCGTGAAAAGGAGAAGCAATCTTATAGGACACACATTATGGCATGAGAGTTTATTGAAAACAATATTGGAAGGGAAAATAAATGGTAAAACTGGTAAAGGTAGACCTAGAGCAAGTTATATGAAGCAAATCGTACAAGACAAGGGATGTAGTAGATATGTAGAAATTAAACGTTTGGCGGATAATAGACAGGGGTGGAGGGTTTCATCAAACCAGTCGTAAGACTGATTACTTCATGATGATGATGATGTACATATACTCTATTCATATGCTCAACAATCATTTTTTGATAATGAATAGTGAAATATACACATATTCAAGAAAATACATGTTAATCGCCGAAAATTGTGAAAAATGAGGATTTTCACATTCGATGTGCTAACCCAAATCTTGACCGAATTGAATTTTTTTTTTGGACTCGATTTGTATTCCTCCAAGGCAACTTTTGCGCACTATTGGATTCCGGAATTCGAAAAGTCGGGTTTTTCGGCCCACCCTAGTGTATAATCTGTGCTGTCTGTTAATGGAATATGAATAGTGAAAGTGAAATTTTCATCTATATGTGAGGTTGTAGCTGTTGATATATCTGCTATCTTGCTGTGCTACGGGTATTTCATATTCTACTGCGGTTTTGTGAATTTCTTCTACGATTTCCTTCAATTTGGAACGGTTTGACAGTGAAAAGTGAACTTGGCCATCCCGAGCCGTATGCAAAGCTCCTGCTGGATTTCTACCATCAGCTGAAAAATGATTTTCAATTTGATTAACGTACTGATTCATGACCTATTGCAATTCGGCCAAACGTTGTGAATGAGTCCATTCCCCTATTTCCATTGTGATTCTATTGAACCTCGCACGGTTGTTTTTTATAGCTATCTCGTGAGTTTTGATTATATCGCGAAACTTATGTAAATCACTGGTTACTATGTGCGTTTGATCCTTGATTATTCGTGCATTCGCCTTTGATCTTTGTATGAGTTGTCTATTTCATTTTTGAAGTGATCCGCGTCATCGCTATTTAGTGTACCAAAAAGTGTTTGACTAAAGGAACCCACAAAACCGAATGTTGTCATTCTCCTAATTATTGATTTTGGGGAATTTCTATTCACTCGCGGTTTGGTGATATCACTCAGCAACACTGTTATTTCTCCATGTAGTTCTTGTGTCTGCTAAAAGTCATTCTCTGAATATTCTTTCCTGAGAATCACATCACATTCAAACGGTGATTCATGTTTCATACAGAGTTTATATGTCTGATTTATGATTCGAGGTTCAAAAGGAAATTTGAACTTGAACCCCTCTATGTCCATCACTATGATCACTCGCCATTCTGCTCGTTGAAGTTGGATGTTGAATAGTTCTTCAAAATGCAATCCTGAGTTGTGTGGACCGTTGAGATCTTATAGTTGTCCTTACCACGTTACCGTTAAAAGAGTGAGAAGAGGAGGGATCGCTATCAGCTTCATCTTCAGGGATCAGGGTCAATTCATCTACGTGTTTTATCAAAAGTTTTCCATGAGTGTCTCTCAAAATTACGTTTCCCTTTTCAAAAATTCCTATTATTTGATAGGAACCTTCATAACGTGGTCCAAGTTTTCCTCTTTTAGGTTCTATCAAGAAGGTCTTGCTTTCCTATCATAATTACGTTCGGATTCTCCTTTCGCAGTTATTCAATTCTCTCCCGCTATTGTTTTCATTCATGTTAAAAAAGAGATCAATTCATGAGCGTATGAATTGTGAGTGGTCAATTGTTCTTCAAAAGGAGAGGAATCTGGGATTCTCGCTAATTCCCCGAACACTAGCTTGGAAGGAGTAAAATTTGTTACTTCATGAACAGAACTCTTATAAGAAAATATTACAAATGGTGCAATTTCGTCCCAGTCGTCAAAACCGGGCAGATGATGACTTATATATTCACTCAAAACAATTCAACTCCTTCCTAAACTACCGTCAGTTTGAGGCCTATATCCAGGGTATCCAGAGGTGGATAAATGATTGATGTTGAAAATTTTTGTAATCTGTGAGAATAATTTATTGACAAAACTAGTTCCACGATCCGTTAAAATAGCTAAAGGGGCTCCAAATTGTTTAATTAAGTGACACAAAAGCGTGAGCTACAGTTCGCAATATTTTGTTAAATTGTCTTGCATGAGTCAAATGTGTCTATTGCCACTGGGAGTAATTGGTAGTGGTCCTACGGTATCCATCCTAGTGGAAATGCACCATATATGACCCATATATGCCCCATATATAGACCATATATGGATCATATATGTTATGAGTAATCCAAACATATATGAACCATATATGACCCATATATGACCCATATATGGCCCGTATGTGACCCATATATGATTTATTTCCATTTATTGAGGGGTATAAAAAAAGTCTCTCCTACGAGAATTGAAAGCGGTTCGTTGGGACTGGACTCCATCCCCCTTTCACTGGAGCCGCCGCCGGTTGCTTGAGAGGAGCGACTTCTTTCATGTATATGAACTCCCGCTTATTCTTGAAAACCATATATGGCTCATATATGAACTCCGAATTGGTAGATCAACAATTGTGGATCACATATAATACATATATGAGTTATTGCAGGTCAGATTCACAATGAGTTCCTCAATATTTTTAGAATAATTATTTTTGAATTCTTCGTTGAAAAATATGAGATACTTGTCAAATTTGTTTGTTTGCTCTTTTTTATTCTATTGTGTTCACCGGTTTACAATGTGTCAGAGCTTTTAGTTTTGACAAATCCAGTTCTTTTCAAATGCGTGTATCTCGCAAAGGTCTCAACACACAGAATTACTAATGAGGCATAAAAGTTGGGATTTTTTCTGAACTTCTCAAAAATTCGAATTTGGACATTTTCAGCCCTTTGAGATCACCAGGAGTCCAAAAGGCTCTAGGGGGAGTCTGTGGTTCCGTACCCTGACGAAAATTTTTGTCATAATTTCTCATAATTTCTCATTGTCTCAATTTATGGAGGAAATATGAGGAATTCTATTGTTCTTTCTCATATTTTCTCCATGAATTGGGACAATGAGAAATTATGAGAAATTATGACAAAAATTTTCGTCAGGGTAGCTTACAGTGCTTGTCGTGAATTTTAATTTGTGCTGCCTTCTGTTATTGTCAAAGACACCGAGATGTAAATTTTACTGAGAAATCTGCAACAATATTTGAAAGACTGCGTGAATGACATCTGTTGCTTTGGTTTGGGGCCTGAAAGACCCTGTGTAACCTTTACGTAAGTACTTTGAAGTGTGACCTCAACGGGTTAATTTTTTTATTCACCAAACACGATCGATCTATGGTGCATAGCAATACTTTTGGTTCAGTTCTGGAAATGGTAATTTTCTAGGACATTCAAGGAATATAAATAAAATAAGACAAAAAAGATAACTCAATAACTTGAAATTACACATCAATCCGTCCATGAAATGTCTTGTATCTATGCTGCATTACAAATCTTGAATAATCGAGCACGCGGAGTTCTCAGGCCACCCTTGTTTTGTCTAGATCTCTCGAATGCCGTGGAGTAACATTTTCGAAAACGAAACGAAAATTATTGTTATGTTCCAGAAATTAGTTTTGCTTGTGGAATTTTAAAATCAAACATATTCGAATTTGAATGAAATCCTCTTTTCACTTCCATCGTCGAATTACGGCAAAATACGTCCTTGGAAAGAAATTTTCTCTTGACTTTGTGAAAAGTTGAGGTAAAATCCTAAGTTCCATATTAATAATAATTCTTTGTATTGAAAGCTTCCCAAGATACAGGCATTTGAAAAAAAGTGGGTTTTAGAGACCAAGAACTTCGACATATGTTGTAAACCTGAAATCATAATAGAATAAGAAAAAAAGAAACAAATGATACGTATGTCACATTTTTCAACAGAGAATTCGGGATAACCATTCCAAAAATATGTATGAACTCTCGGAAAATCCGATATGAAATGATCCATACATAGCAAATGATTATACCAAATATGAATCATATATGTTTTTGATCGTTTCCTGCAAACATATATGTTGCGCGTGGTACCATATATGCTTTATATGTATCACTGATGAAGCTTCGGCCACATATATGGGGCATATATGGTCATATATGTTTTGTGGGGATCATATATGGATCATATATGGGTCATATATGGGTCATATATGATTCATTTCCACTAGGGCAGTGAAACTTTGGTGGATGGATCTATCAGGGTATCTGTTATAAGCATAGGTTTTCTGGTTTTCGCTCCTATTAACTTTTGATTCTGACAACTGTTACAATTGCGCATGAGATTTTGATTATCATCTCTCATGCCAGGCCAGTAGAATTTTCGCGGGCTCTACGATACGTTCTACTGATTCCGTTATGTCCTCCTATCAAACTCCCGTGGTATTCTGCAATAATACTTCCATGGAGTTCTTCAGGGAGTACGATGACTTCATCATAACAGATCGTTATTCCGATGTCAGTTTTCCTAAAAATTTTCGTTAATATTTCAATAATGTACCCTGAGGAATGACTTCGATGAAGTCTTCGTTCTTCGTAATTCTGATATTTTTGATTTCCAAATCTAATAATATTCCCTTCGAATTTTTTAATATGCAAATTTAATTTTCTTCTGAAATTTTGTCAAGGTATTCTTCTTCCAATACAGCACTGGAAATTCAATATTTTCTTCTCCGAGTTACTGAAATTCGCCCCAATTTGGGTTCGATCTTTTTCAATTGATCAGAATTCAAAATTCTAGTATCTCACAATATGATCGGTTAAAATGAGAGTGATGAACTCACAATTTGCAGGAAAAAAACCCAATTCGATTTCTGATATGTCAAATTTTCTCACAAAGCTGAAACTAGCGGCGGCGAAGCTAGCGGCGGATTGATGTAACTTTTGATTGCACTGGATTCGAATATTTTTCATATCAAGAATTGATTGGGGGGCTTTCAATAACGCGATCTAACTACTTAAATATCCCAAAAAAATAGTTCTATCAAAAGTTAAATCAATCCACCGCTAGCTCGTCGCCGCTAATTTCAGCTTCATATTTTCTCTGGAATATTATATAATCTTCACGTTTTGTAGAGCGCGTCCCGAATTCAACGGACTTATAGGATCCATATCAGGTGAGATGGACTCTGTGATTTGAATTCTCATAGAATTTCCATGAGGATTTGGAATTGACGATACTACTCGTTTCGGGGTTGTTGACGATTTCCCCTTTTGAGTTTGGTTGGTTGGAAAAGGAGTAGATAAGGCCAATGGTTCCGATGTAGTGGAAGGTGTATTTATTGTTCGATTTTGTGTTGGATTATGAATCATCGAATGTTCTATTGCGTCAGTTCTACTGCTAATTTCTAATTCCTCATTTTCTGAATATCTGCCAATATAGTTGGTTGGTTGGTTGTGCAACTTGTTCATCGACTTTTGCTCCGAGTTTATCTTCAAATTTTTCAACGTTTTCGACTAATTTCTGTATTCTTTCTCTCTATTTCTTCATCCTCTGTATCATAGGGATCATGGTCAAATGAAATTTCTTCAGTTGAATCACTTATTGATCCTCCTTCTGAGATACTTCCCGTTACTCGTATTTCAATCTCTTCTTCCTCTTCTTCTTCAACAAAATGGCTCTTGTTTTGTAGGGATCTGTCGAATTTTCCGAGGGATTCTTGCAATCCCTGCAATTCTTTCAAATCGAAAGGCAATTCTTCTCGACTTTCTGGTTCTTCATCTTCGTGTTGTCTACATACCTCATCATCGCTATCCTTTTTCTCAGTTCATTCGATCATGGTTTCAGTCTTGAGTGGGGATAATGAAATTTTTTACTATAATTGTACTCATTCGACTTCTGTGTGTTCCCCGTCCTTTGGTACCTCAGGTATCTGTGGCGTTCCAAGACTCGGTAACACACTTTTCTGTCTCCTGTACGCGGGTAGTGAATGTCCTTTTGCCTCCGATTCATCTTCAGTAGAAGAAGAATCGGGAGGGTTCTCTTCTCGAGTGGATTGTATAGTTTTCGTGATTTCCGATTTTTGACCCTGTTGTTCCAATTTTGCAGTGTTCGACTAGCTATCCAACTTGTATTGAAATAAGAAGGTGCTCTAGAATTTTCCTCCCGAGGTAGGTCTGTTTCTCTCAATTCATTTTTTTCCTTCGTTTTTTCTGAATCTTCAGAACATTCCGATTTAGGTTCATCTGATTTATCTGTTCTTGTGGGAATACCCGATTTATTTTCCATCGTCAAGATTTTACTTGAATCTTCGATTTCTGAAATTTTTGAATCACTCTCTACAGAGGAACCATTTTCTCTAGTGGATTCTAGATCAATTTCATCAGAACTGTACGTATTTTCCTCGGTTACAGGATTTCGTGATGAAGCATCGGCATTTGTATTCAATTTTCCGGGTTTATGTATAAAATTATAATCATAGTCGCGTAGTTTCAAACCCAACGAATGAGTCGTTGACCGGGATCTTCAATCGAATCTATCCATTCTGAAGGCTCATGATCGCTAAATAGCGTGAATACGGTCTGAAATGGACTGCTGCATATGAAACTACTAAGCATTCCTTTTCGGTGGTCGAATAATTTTGTTCAGGTTTAGTCAAGGTTCGAGATAGATAAGCAACGGGTAGATTAAAACCGTCGAGATTTCGACTGAGTACTGCGCCTATCGCGAGATCAGAAGCATCGGTCGTTGAAGTGAATTCCTTGTCAAAATTCGGATACTGCAGAATTGTTTCTTTACAGAGAGCTTCCCGTAATTTCCTCAAGCCTTATGTATGTTCTTTTGTCCAAATGAATTGAGCGTTCTTTTTCAACAGTTCAGTAAGTGGTTTGGCTATCTTTGCAAAATTTCTGATGAATATACGTTAATAACCGGCTAATCCTAAAAACTGTCGGATGTTTCCCTGATTCTGAGGCCTAGGGAATTCTCACTGCTTGGATTCCAGTCGGATCTGGTTGTACACCATCCTGAGTGATTTGTGAGCTAGATAGACCACTTCTTCCCTTAAAAACTGACACTCATCAGGTTGAAAACTCATTTGAGCTTCCCATAGCCTTTTGAACAATCAATAAATTCTACGTTCATGTTCTTCTAGAGATTTCGCAAAAACAACTATATCATCTAAATCGATAAATAATTCTTCTTCCTAGAGTCCTCGTTAAACGATATCCATCATTCTTTGAAATGTTGCACGGGAATTTTTTAAACCTTCTGGCATCCTAACAAATTCATAATGATCATGAGGTATAGTAGAAGCTGTCTCATGCCTATCTTTTAGATCCATAAGAATTTGTTAGCAGCCACTTGCAAGATCTATTACTGTAGAATATTTAGCTTCACTTAATTGGTCGTGAATTTCACTCATGTTAGGTAACGGATAAGCATCTCCCATTGTCTGTGAATTCAATTCACGAGAACCTGTAACCATACGTCAACGTGGATTACCCTGTGAATCAGGTTTTTTGGTACTATCCAGATCGGAGAATTATGAGGTGGAGTTGGTGATTTCATATTATTTCTCAATTCGAGTTGAATTTACGTTATATTTCCTTTTCATGTACAGGAGGGAATCTATATTCTCCAAAGTCAACTGGTCTATTTCCATAAAAAATTCTATGTTTGCTATGGGAAATATAACTCAATTTATCACCAGGTAGCAAGGAATGAAATGGATATTTCTCTACTATGTCTAATACATGTTTAATTTCTTCTTGATTCAAATCTTTCAAATTCAATTGGTTTGATATCAAATTGGATCTATCGATTCTATCCTGGACAGTTGATGATTTTCAATCAACATCAGAATCCGATCCGTTTTCTAGATAGTGATATCTGAACGGAACTATTTCCTGTGGAGGAATTTCAATTTCATCTTTTTCCAGTACACGAAGAGAAATGGATTATACAAATCGTATTATAGAAATGTGGATACTCACTGTTAATATCTGTATGCTTAGAGGTATTAACTATTTCTTTAGTCCTAAAATACAAGATTTTCACGGTCAAAATATGTTTATTATAAAAGTAATATATTTACCGTTGGAATCTGTATTTTAATCGTAAGAATCTCTGTTATTTACAGTAATGAAATGCAGATTTTAAAAATAATATTATATTGACCAACAAAATATATAGTTATCGTTAGAATCCATATTTTATCCATAAGAATCTCGGTTACTTGCAGTGATTAAATGGATATTTCATCAATAGTATCATAAGAACCAACAAAATATATAGTTACGATGAATAACCATTTTTCATTAATCATTATAATCTCCCTTTTCAACGAAAATCGAGTGCGAACCATAAGTTCCTTGAAATTCACATCGTTTGAAGATCTGATGTACTTCAAGTACAGCTACAATTCTTATGTACTCAAGCGAACGTCAGTAGCTGAGCGGTCAAGGTGACCGACTGTGACGTTATGAGCCCGAGTTCACATCCGGCGAAGTAATATTTTTTTTCCATAATATTGTTTCCTTACTGTAAACATCCGGAGATAGTAGTTGTGAAAATCCTATATTGTAATAGGAACGAACCTTTTTTCTTGCCTTCTATGAAATAGTATCTTACTGGGTAAAAAATACATTTACTACCTCGAAGTGAACATCTTTATAATAAATATATACTTGTGGTTAGAATCTAGATCCTTGTCCTCATGCTTAGTATAAAATATTCTTGTTTTTATAATATTTCTTATACCCCTTAGAATCCATTTCTCTCCGTGTGTATTCATTGCCAAAACATGACGAACTCCTTCTTCTTTCGTGGATACTAGAGCTTCACCTATATAGATGCTATCTGGTGTTTCTAACCTCGGTGAATATCCTTCTTGAAGTTCCGAATTCATTATATCTATGGGAATTGATTGCTCCATCCGAGCTTGCAAGCACAAAACACGTGATTCTAAATTCCTCTCATTGACATCCGAATTTTTCTCAACTTCGCCAAGAGAATGGAATTATTTCATGGGATCACTCTGCGTTACTTTGCACATTTTGTGCGGATGAAATATCAGCTTGCTCTTGTTTTGAATATTCCTCTCCTATAATTCCTTCTCAATTCAATGGAAATGAAGATCTAACTACATGGAATTTGACGAGCTGATCCAGAAGTTTGATAATTGTCGTAACTATAGTATCAACTTTATATGGTGGATTCCCTATTATAGGAACTGAATCACCAAGAGCAATCACTATATTTTCATCCAATGCGGTTGATTCAATGATATTGGTGGTTGCACCGGTATCTATTAGGAATTACGCTCGACCCTGATGCGATTTCCCGAAAACATTTCGACACTAGGGGATTCAAAATCTACATCCTCTGATCCTCTGTCTCTAGGAATTTCACTGCAGCTAGACGTTCACATTTTGGTTTTTGACTCGTCATCGCGTCCGTATGTCGAGTCCGTGGTTCGTTTAAAGAATCTTCGCTATTCTTATTGCAATTCCTATATTCTTTGGAATTTCGAGCGAAGTTTGGACTGTCCCTATTCTTATCATTTGAATTCGCATTATCAGCGCGATCTGATCGAGAGTATCCACTAGAGGAATTTTCTCGCCTGTTCTCCCCAGATGAATATTGTCGATTAGGAGAATAATATCTTCCTATCGGAAGATGGAAAATGATCAAGTGTAATGATGTGAGGTTTGTGGATGAGGCCCATATGACATATAGGGGTTCGGTGCAAATGGTGTAGGATGTTGACAATATGGCATTGGTGGCAGATAATAATACGGATAAGGAGAATTTGTCACAGATCCTAATGAGTGTTCAGATGGATCGGAACCGTGGAATGCATTCTGAGGTTTTTCGAGAATTCCAGTCGCATTCAAAAAAGTTTCGGGACTAGAAGTCATAGATTTCTTAGAAACGGAGATTGCATAATTTAGATAATTTTCATGGGTTCTATCCTGATTATAGCGTCGAGAACGTGAAGAATCGTGATAATTATCGTCAGAAAAAGAAACTCTCGCGGGCTCTCTCCCCGGAATAATCCCAGTTCTCATTCTTATTTTCCTTTTCACTGCAATTTCATGTGCATCATCCAAATCTTGTGGATCCCGTGCATCCACTGCGCTAGCCAATTCATCTGGGAATGCTTTGGCAAATGATTCTAATGCACATTTCTGTATCGGTTTGAGCGTTTCATCAACATGATTATTTTATTTCTCTTGCAACTCGACTTTGGCTCCACTTAATAGCAAATTAGGCCTGTCATGAAAATCACTCACGGTTTCTCCGTGTCTCATCTTGATATTTCTAATTTCTTGATGGTAATAAAGGTAACTTTGTCCTGGTGTGAATCGAGATTTTAAATGCAATCAAATCGTCTACGATATTGAAAGTTTTCCCAAAAGTGCTGTCCCTTGCGCTACCTTGTAATCTTCCTAGAAATGCTCTTACATGAGCTCTTTACGACGTAGGAGGCATGTGAGCTGCTCCATTTTAGATATATTGGGGAAAATTTTTAGAGGAATATTTTTCCCATCGAAATAAGGGAAATTGAAAATACTTTGTTGTAGTGACATGCATTCAGCGATAGACTGCATCATAATTTCCGAATTGTTTAATTGAGCTCCTGAACCACCAGGTGGAGGATCATTACCGTTCGGCATTTTTGTAAGATCCTATTCAACTCCTCAAGGAAGGGAAATCTAAGCGTACTTTTATTCTTCTGCTATAATATTATTCAATTTGAATGAAACTTCCAGTGAGATTTTCATCAATTGAGTTGTCAAAAAAATTCTGATGTATTAATATTTCATTGGCGTATGTAATTTCATGGAAATCCGGAGTCAATCAAGAACGAGTGAAGCAACGGACAACGTTAGTAACCAATTGCCAAATTAATGGAAATACAAATCCAGAAATTCCCATTGGAAGAATATGATCAGTGATTGATTTTGATATTCTACAACACAGCCGTGTTAGAGTTCCCCTCAAAATGCTGTAGCATTACGGTGTTGTGCGATAGAACATCGGTTGTTGCTAAAAACGGTCGGGAATTTTTTGCAAAAATTATTCAAATTTTAGGGATTCAATCTCGGGAATCGTTACTCATAAAATACAATTGCACTATCATTCCAGAGTTTCCTCGAATGCTCACAGCATTACGAGATTGTACAATGTGACGTTTATTTCTTGATTGATTATCAAAATGATCTGGAATTTTACAATGGAAATTATGGATTGTTATTCAGATCCTATATCTATACTTGGAATACAAGGGGGAAAATACATACAGCTGTTCGATAATAGAGCAGCCAAGGGTTTGATCATTAGTATTTAATTTCAATGATCTAAGTCAACGTGATTTAGGAATTGCTTCGATTTTCAAGAATGCCTGTTAAGAGGGATTTCCAACACATGGAGGCTACCTTCATGCTTTCTATCACGATAGAATTGAATTCCACTATGTCCTCTTTTTATATAACATTTGAGGTTCGCAGAGAAACATGTGACGTTTTTTGACGTACAACATATGAAATCGCAGAAAAGAACTTATTCAAATCTGAACTCTGATTATTTAGACAAATAAATGAAATTATTATCAAATCATCAACGATTTTCATGATATGTATTAGGTGTATAACTTCGCTTCCGCCGTTTTGCAGTAGATGGCTGTAGCGGTAAGGGGTAGTCGAAATAAATACATCATAGATGTCATACAATAAGCTTGAGTATTTGTAAACATGACGCCATCGAAATATTAGTCGATTTGTGTCTGCATCATAAAGTTATTCTCGATTAAACATGTCAGTTCACGAGCCAAATTCTCGTCATTTGCTGGCGGTTTTAATTTCCTGCTTTAATATGAAGAAATCTGCGGCTGAGGCTCATCGAATACTCTCAAATACCTATGTTGAGGCCGCTATTAGTGAAAGAAAGTGCCGAGAGTGGTTTCAACGCTTCAAGAACGGTGATTTCAACGTCGAAGACCAGCATCGCGGTGGAAGAGAGAAGATTTCCGAAGATCCAGAATTTGAGACATTATTTGATCAAGACTCGTGTCAAACGCAACAGGAATTGGCAGGATTATTTGGGAGTGACGCAACCAGCCATTTCAAAACGCCTGAAAGTCATGGGAATGATTCAGAAACAAGGAAATTGGGTGCCGTACGAGTTGAAGCCGAGAGATGTTGAACGGCGTTTGTGTGTTTGTGAACAGCTGCTTGCAAGGCAAAGACGGAAGGGATTTCTGCATCGCATTATGACTGGGGACAAAAAATGGGTTCATTACGATCATCCCAAGCGCAGAAAATCATGGGGATATCCCGGCCATGCTTCCACGTCGACGGCCAAACCGAATATTCACGGTTCCAAGGTTATGCTCAGTATTCGGTGGGACCAGCTCGGCGTAGTGTATTATGAGTTGTTAAAACCGACTGAAACAATCACAGGCGATCGTTATCGAACGCAATTAATGCGTTTGAGCCGAGCATTGAAAGACAAACGGCCGCAATACAACGAGAGACATGATAAAGTGATTTTACGGCATGACAATGCTCGACCCCATGTTGCGAAAGTGGTCAAGACACACTTGGAAACTTTGAAGTGGGAAGTCTTACCCCACCCGCCGTATTTTCCAGACGTTGCTCCCTCGGACTATCACTTGTTTCGATCAATTGCACACGGCCTAGCAGACTAGCACTTCTGGTCTTATGAAGAAGCAAAAAATTGGATCGATTCGTGGATCGCTTCAAGAGATGACCAGTTTTTTCAACGCGGGATTCGTATGCTGCCTGAAAGATGGGAGGAAGTAGTGGCCAGCGATGGACAATACTTTGAATCATAAATGTATAACCAGTTTTTTACAATAAAGCCTCGAATTTCGGGAAAAAACGGCGGAAGCAAAGTTATACACCTAATATGTAATAGGAATTTTATGATTCTACTGAAGGATTCTTCTTATAGCGATATCACTCAGGGTGAATTGCATTATCCTTTGTTCATCAGCTGTATTTTGTATCAATACATCTACAGGGATTATCGACTTCCGGATGACGTGTGCATGGGAAGAGTAGCGTGTGACAAGTGTGAGATATAAAGTGATTTTTGTAGGGAATTCGAAGTAGGAAAAAGAAATGAATAGGGAGAAGTGAAAGGGTTAGTGAAAGTGTAGGTTTTTAGGTGTGAGGTGGAAGTGGAGTAAGTGTAGAAGTAGAAAAAGGAGGAAGTTAGTGGGAAAGCACGTGGTGTACAGGAGTTAGAGGGGAAAGAGAGAAGAAGCAAGTGAGGGGCGACACATACGTTTGAGAGTTCAAGCTGGTAGTAGAGAAAAGTAGTGGAGAGGATAAGGCAGAGAGAAGAGGAAGTGAAGTGGATAGTGGCGGCATCGGGCGGAGTAGTGAGGAAGAGAATGAAGGAAGGAGAAAAGGTAGGGTTAGAGTTAGACGGGAAAATGAATGAAGTGGAAGAAAAGGGAAGGGTCAGACGATAGAAGTAGATAAGGGAAAGTCAGAGTCAGACCAACGGACGAAGGGATTAGAGTCAGCGATAGAGCAGACCAAGAAAAAAGAAAAGGTAGAGGAAGAGGAGAATGAGAGGAAGCTAGAGGAAGAAATATGGTCAACCCCAACGGGTAATAATAGTGGGGAGGAGACGGGAAGAAGAAGGGGGAGGCCAAAAAATGTAGAGAGGTTAGGAAGAGCGGTTAGGAAGACGAACCCCATTCATTCATCTCAAAGCAACGAAATCTTTTCATCCAAGAAAGAAAACACAATTTCCGCGATGGCGAAGTACTGGCGAGGCTTGATTTTCCTGAAAACTACGCGTATTTTTGCCAGGATGCTTCACAAGCATTCCATTTTAACAACGATCAATGCACCGTATTTCCTGTCATTTATTATCATAAGGAAGGACCTGTTGTTGAACACAAGAGTTTTATTTTCTTATCTGAAAGTTTGAAACACGACACCTCCGCTGTTTATGCTATTCAGACTCCGTTAATTCCTCAAATCCAACGAAATGTGACAAAAGTCAACAAGATTATTTATACCAGTGACGGAGCGAAGCAGCATTTCACAAATAAATTTCAAATCGCGAACTTGATTCAGCACAAAGAAGATTTCAGTATTGACGCTGAATGGCATCACAGCGCAACTGCTCCCGGTAAAGGTGCTTGTGACGGGATTGGTGCTACATTCAAGAGAGAAGCATATAGAGCGAGTCTGCCAAACCTCAAAATGCCATATTGACGCCCCAAAAACTCTACAGTTGGGCAAAGAGTAAATTTGAAACCATAGGCATTATGTACTATGATAAAATATCACGAGAAGATGAGACGGAAACTCAACAAACGATTCGAGAATGCCCAACCTGTACCTGAGATTCTCAAGAACCACGGTTTTGTGATAGGATCCAATAATGAAGTGCTCATCAAGAGGTATTCGAATGATGATCGGAACAGAGTGTGGTGGCCAAATGGACAACCATGAGGTACGTACGCTGAGTTGGACAATTGCTAATTGAGAGAGATGTCACAATAATCGGCCCTTTCCAGGGCCATTCGATTGGTGATCTTCTCGAATGTTTTCCTTATACACTGAGAGAAATAATTACTATCACCAATAACATGATGTTCCAAGCAATCCATTTGTCAAAAAATCTGTATTCTTGATACAGGAAAGTTTTCTTGGAACTGAGGGTGTATTTTTTCAATTGAAAGAATATTTCCTTGATTCAAGGAAATTTCACTTGAGCTTACAACATATCAGCTGTGGTCAAGAATATGTATTCTTAAAAATATTCAAGGAAACGTTTCCTTGGTATTCGTGATTATTTCTCTCAGTGTAGGAGGAATTGGATAAAGAACTTGAATCTCTTGACGCTTATTATTTGGGTCTTGGAGTCCTTGGAAAATTTTTTCTTCATTACAACATAATGCCATGGGAATTGTTCACAAGTGTTGACACATCACCGCCTGGAAAGGAAGTAACCAAGCAGGCGGCATTGTAGCACTTGTAAATATCATCTGATTCCAAAAAACCAAAAATTTTTATGAAATATATCACATTCGTTGGAGTTTGAACCTACACCGAGAGAAAAAGCATGCTATAAACGCAAGGGAGCCCTCCACGCTTCCAACGCTGTTGTTATAACGTGCTTTTAACGCATGGCAACATGCTTAGAAGGCATGAGACTCATACTCAAAAAGCATGGGCTCATGCGTTTAACGCACGTTACAATGAATACATTAGAAGCGTAGAGTTCTCCCTTGCGTTCAGAGCATACTTCTTCTCTCGGTGTATAAACCCAGCAAAAAGTTGAAAATTGAAAAAATGGTGGACACGAAAACTTTTGGTTGCATTTTTTCGTTTCTTTCTGCTTCTTGAAGTGCTGTCAAAAATTATTAGATGTCAAAATATCATCATTTTTCAACTTTTGGTTCCAGTGAATTCAATTGACTTCGAAATGGAAGAAAAATAGCGATATATACTGTTTCAGCTGTAACGATGAACCTATCCAGCCTGACCCGTCGCAACCCTCCGTACAAGGATCATCTTGACCCCTTCGCTAATCATCTATCGGGCAGCATGAACGCCAAGAACAGTTAGTCGTCTCAAATCGCTGACGACAAGAGCTCTCTTATACTTATCATAGTAATAACAAGTATTCTACTTTTCGAGCACGTGTTCGAAGGCCTGCTTTTACTTATTCTCAGTTTACGGGGAAATTCCTCGGGTGGCCACCTTTTCAATTATAATTTGTATGTGTGTGTGAGGGTGATTTTTCGGCCGGAGGAAAGTGCATTATTGATTGATCTTGACTGATTCTCGTATGAGAGATATGGAGTAAGTACTTTACGAGATCTTTGTATTACGGAAAATCTGATACGAACGCTCAAGTTTCTTTGTTCGCGAAAACGAGAATAAAGAGTCTCCCATTATCATTCTTTACTGGAGACGGTTGAATTCCACATTTTGCTATTCTATTATATTTTCCTTTCTTTATTCCTGAAGCTAGTTGAAATTACCTTATCCAGAACACGACTCTTAGAAGCCTCCATTCTCTTTATAATTGATACCAGCTGGATATTCCCTTTCTGAGTGGATTAGGAATCTTTATTCAAATCAATCAAGCCATCCGGCATTCTATCTCAGGTAACGAGTTACATGGTCCTTCGAGCCGGATCTGGCTCGTTTTGTTGGAAATTGTTTCGTTTTTGGGAAATATTAAAAGTTGTATACCATTTTGCTCTTCATTCTCATTATTCGATGATTTTACTCTTACCTAGCAAGACTTTACATTGCGAGACGCCTTTGCTAATGATGTGAATATTGACTTTGTCATCGTATGGTATTTTCTTGCGTTTCTTTCATATAGAATCGTTATTACATTCACGATCTTACAACATTCCTTTTTGCTTCCACTTTGAACTAATACGACCATTATATTTCGATTCGAAGTAATCTTCATCAATAATATCGATTAGAGCCGATTCGAAAATTCTATTCATATTGGATGTGAGTAGTATAGGCCACTTGTGGGGAAATTCCCACGGTCTCCCCACCACTTCCTCCACTCCAGCTACCAATTATGTTCTAACGATATACTCAACCTCTTCCACTCAATCCTGCTCTCTCCATCGCTTCCACCCCCTCCACCTCCCTCCCCTCCTCTCTCTACATAAGTTACTGACCACGAGATGAGCTCTCTCTCTCTCTCTCTCTCAACTGTTCTTGAAGTTATGAGTAAAGAAAAAAAAGCCGCGCGAGTGATATCTGATATCTATGTTGACCACAATGTCATACGATTTAGATCAGTTCTTTTATAGACAAAGTGTATCCTGGTCCGTAATAACTACAATAATTTCCAATATGGAAAAAACAAATCAGAATCTTATAAAATTACACTGAAAAAAAACCTATTCGGGTACATCACGGTAGAGGACAAGTTCCAAACTGTATTTCATTTCGATCCATTGCACTCCAACGCATACTATGCAAATGTAACCATACATGTGAATGCGATATTTCTTTTCCACCGTCGAAACACGAAGAGCACTGTCTTGCACGAAATCTAATACACACGGTATGCGTGAACGAAGTCTTCTTGTTTGATTCACGAGGAGAAAAAAATGCTGATGATACGGAAGTTCGCAAGAAGTTGTAGTAGATAAGTTCTTATTTTATCATAGCGGAAATTGAATTAAATTCAAAGAAAAAGAAGATTGCCAGAATTGTGCAAAGAAAAGAAGTGGACAAAAAATTTCAAAAAAAATAAATCCATTTCATAGACAAATTTATTTATTATAAAATAGTTTCAAAACAACAGAAAGAAATTTATACATTCGAAAAAAAGGGTCACCACTAGGGTTTTCAGTAGGAGCAGCTTGTTCAAAGGAAAATAATCTGTTTGCTCTAATACAATATTTTTCATTTTGATTTCCGTGAAGCCGTTCAATGATACAGGACCTGAGAACGACACGTGATGCATGAACACACGTCTTGAATATAACATTACATATGATACAATAAACATTGTGATGTGAATTCATTGAAAATCAAGCAAGTAATCATTCTACCACACCACATCACACACACACACACACACACACACACACGATAAGAAAAATCAACAAATCGAATTTCTAGTTAACATATCCGTAAGGAAGTGATCCACACTCTCCATCCTGTTTTCTTTTGACCAACACAGGTGTACAGGTTTTAGTTTCTTTTCGAGTTACAACATCGTGTAATTCGGTTCGTCGTATAGAGTCATACTGCAATATGATAGAATGATTACCTTTGTCTGTGACGAGATCTCGTAACGACTGATAATTGACGAGCTTTGAATTAGCAAAATTCAGAGTGATGCCTTTCACTTTACAAATTTCAGTTATGCCAAGATCATGATTATCAGCACCTCTTTTCTGGACAAGGTAAGCATAGCATTTGGGACCCCCCGACACGAAAGAACTAATAAAGCTATGCTTACCGTAGGTTTCCAATTCATTAGTGAGGTCACCCAAAAAATTTCCTGTAGGTAAATCAGGCTCATTTCTACGACTGACATATATACAGGAGTCAGTATCACAATATAATACTCGGCGATCAAGACGTTCAAGATAATTTTACAAATGTAATCGCGCTTGTGCAGTCGTATAAGCAGCAATTACAACATTCGTAAGAGCAGATTGAATATATGCTTCAGTTCTGTGTTGATAATTCACATACATGACGTGATTATTTACAGGCAATATACCTGTTACCTCTAAATCTTGATCACCGAGTAACGTTATCAATTCTTCATGCGTGGAAATTATTTTCGTTTTCGGAAGATTCTCGCGTTGCCCGCATTTTCCCCAAAATGAATTCAAACAGAGTTTTGCCAGTGATCGGAGACCAGAATTTGATTGAATACTGTGAGGATCTAGTTCAATGCCCTCATGCCCTGCATACTCAGCGATGTAACGTTCTTTTGCTACATCATCTACACACTCACTGGGCCAACCACTGGCCTCTTGTTTGATTTTTACAAAAATGTTTATGTATTCTGCGAAGTGACCTCCTTGTCGAGTACCAGGATTGTATTGGGTAACCTCATATTCCCAAATTTCAAAAATCTTTGTTATTTTATAACCACATTTGACAGCCTTTTTTATCTCATCGACGACCCAGGTTCCTGTGAGCTCGCGTTCAACAGAGTTGTGTGTGCAATTTTCTGTATCCATCAGCTGACAACAAGTGTAACACAAAGCGAAAATCATTCTCCCATGCATACGAATGGGTAGTACAGGATGATATAAATCCAGAGGTGGTAATACAGAACAAGAGACAAGACCTTCAATTTTATCAAGATTATAATCTGCCCCAGTGAGTGAACGACATTCATTTTCACCTACGTGTACTTTTGGGTGACCGACAGGAAATTTACCCATTTTACATATGTAAGGATATAAGGAGCACACGTCGACATAACGTATCTGTTCTTTTTCGTCCTGAACATCGTAAACTGTTACATAAGTTTCCGTTCGGCCACCAAAAAAAGCATCACGAGGGTTAAGTGGTGGACGAGTCAATACAGAATTATTGGCGTGCAAAGAATTTTGCATTTTTAAATTCGATTCGAGAAGACAATCATAGTCGCATTCCCAAATTCCGGTCAAAGTATATCCAAATGATTTGATTCTCAAACTGGTGATGAATGTCTTCTCATACCTGCTCTCCATTGAGGAAACCCCATCACTCAGTTTTTTTGCACGATTCATAGTGAAACATTTGCTACAACCATGCCAATAACATCCGTGGAATTGCCACACGGATTCTGTTCCTGTCTGTGGATCTACAAAATAACCATCTACAAGAATACCCTCTGGCAAGCGATATTCATGATCCCAGGTAGCAGATACAATCTTATGACCCAGGTTATGCTCAATCCATAACAACCACGCGCATGCTTTATAAGAAAAAGTTTGAGCGCATCTGTATCCTTGTTTTGGAACAATACCAATCATGTTGTCCAACAAAAAATTTTTCCGACAAACCCTGGAACACGCTGAAGCGATTGTAATACTTTCCTCGAAAGGACAAACATTACCACGAGTTATGAACAGTTCACGGAAAGTGATACAAGCTCTTCTTAAAATTTCAACATCTCTTCGACAATACTGCACAATTTCGGTTTGAAAATTGAACACATAACTTGAATCATTTCTTTTTTCATTGTACCACAGTAAAAATTTTTGTCTCTCATCGATTTTCATAGTGTCTGGCATGTACGTTTCGATTGGTGGTATGGAACCTACGTAATTTTGATTTGCAGGCGTGTTGAAAAAATGTGGGAATGTTCCTTTATTTAAATCGTCACCCAGACCAAACGCTTTAGGTAAAGCATTCAACGGCATGGGAAAATAATTTAAGCTGTCAATAAATATGATGTTATCGATCTTCAACTGTAAAATCTTTGTTCCATTCATTATGATATCCGGATAAGTTGCAACGTTTTTGCGTTCAACCAGATATTTCAAAATGAACTGGGCATCGTACCCCTTAGTATTGTGTGCAATACATATGATCTTACTGAAAGATGGTCTTGGTTGTAATACTAATTCAACTAATTCTTTGATTGGATTCGAACGGAAAACGTATTCTCTGACTCCACAATGCGCACAAGGCTCAGAGATTTCAATGTCTTGTATGCAATATGTACAAATTTTTTGCACGACACAATGAGAGGGTACATGTATTCGTGTTTCTTTGTCTCCTTTTACATTCTTATTCTGTTGTGTTTCCATATCATAAAATAAAAAGACAAGTGGAGGTCTTGACTCTTCCTGTTTGATAGGTCTGATGTAACATTTGTGGTTGAAGGGTCGGTTGCTGTAACAAATCCGACAAAAACTAACACCACAAATGTGTTTTTGATTTTTCGCTAAAATTTCAATAAGCTGTAAACAATTCTTACATCTTTTCAAAATCGTGCATACGCTTGACGCGGGCTGGTTTGACAGTCTTTGCGAGGTTTCTATGAGTGTTTGGGGTTTTTTGTGTGCGTCAAAACACCCCTGACCATAAAAAAACCGGTTACAATCTTTGCAATAAATTTTTTCACTGTTTATATCACACGACGGACTTCTTTTACAACTCAAACATTGTCGAGCACATCGATGTTCGATTGAACGTCTGTAAGATTGACATTGTGTACAAAAACCACGACTACTGACAGCACCGCGTAAACTCAAAATGGGTTCATAATGCATGGAATTTCGATAATAACCAATATACAAAGTGTGTATTATACGACCAAATACACGATTAACTTTGGGACGTCCGTCGTAAATGGGCTCCACACCTTTCCCTAATGATTCGTAAGCATAAATAACGAGTGCTATACCCTTCGATACATAATAATTTTGAAAAAGTTCTATTTCATTCATTCCACAACCGTTTGAAGGAATAGTGACACCCGAATTCTTTACAAGCTCGTGTGCTCTGTTTCTTTGTAATTTTCCTCGCGATGTTCTGATGCTATTCCACTCGGCTTGCAGTGAACCAGAACGTACTGCACCTCTTCGTGCAAATACTTCAGCTGCAACGAGAGAACGCGGCAAGCAAAGTTTATCTCTATTGTGAATTGTTAAAATTGAACGTTTGGAAACAATATCTATATTTTTTCTACCACAACCGGCCACCGAGCTACTCACGATACATGAATTTACGTAACAGGAATCATCTATCTCAAAATTACGAGAACTCTGAGCCACACTACTCACCAGTTCCCATAAATTTTCAAATAGAAATTCCCTTACAGGCTTGAATGACTGCCAAACCACACCTCTTCCGAATGCATTTGATGAGAATGTCAATCCTATGTAATCGTGAGATTGACACGAACTTGTCAAGTAAGTGTGTATATCCCTAAAAGCGGTCTCTAACCATGTCAATGAATTCACATCTGAATTTCGAGGCTCACAAAAATTAATTTTGATTTCCCGACCCCGAGTTTTGAATTTTCTAAAGTACCTAGTATGTTCCGATGATACGACGAAGCGTTGGCCGGGAGGTAAAACAGTATATTCGTTTTCATGATTTTCATTCTCTTCCGCATCTTCTGGAGCTCTCCTGTTTTCACCAACACCGCTGCTCTCATCATTATCATCGTCGTAGTCATTATCACTCTCATAATCTTCGCTTGCATGGTCTTCGACACGTTTTTTATAACCAGAACCATACTGGGGTCTCGACGTTGAGGCTGATATAAAAAAGCATCATAGAATTGTGAATGGTACTCGACACTTTGACTTTCTCAAGCGAAACTTACGTTGTGGAGAAACAGCGTTATCATCGACCATAATCACATCGTCATCATCAACAAGATTGATCACTATGAAAAAACGAATGAGTGTTAATTCTATACTTAGAATTTCGTTTAGATTTTCCTTCCGCACACCTTGTGGATATTGTTGCTGACCCTGAAATACTGCAGTGTTAATTTCCTTTTGCTTGTCACACTCTACATTTCCCTGTTCTCCGCCTATCTTTTCTTCCCCTTCTTTTCTGTCATCATCTTCGCTGAAGTTCATCAAACGATCTACAAGAATAACCGTATGCTATTATTTCAATTTCTTTCTTTCTTTCTTCCTTTCTTTCTGAGAGGGAAAGAAGAAAATTGTAAGAAATGCGTAAGAACAATCATCAACGGTAGTAATAACAGACATAGAGATACCAAGCTGGATCAAACTAATAAAGTTTCATGATAGATAGACGAATTTATAATATATACTCACCAAGGGAAGCATAATAATCCAACATCAGTACTTTCATACTAGGATCCCACAATGTTAGTCTCAAGTTTAAAATCCTTTCAGCTACTAAATCCCATAACACATCAAATCCATTGAAACCACCTTCTGCATATATTCTTACAGCACACGTAAAAGAAAAGTACTATTACCAACACCGAAGATTAAAGCAAACACAAAACTATACCCAAACGCACCAATACTAGATGAAAAGGAAATAGAGGAAACGCTACACGGAACGAATACCCAAAAACAAGAAATAGAATTCGTTAGTAGCATGAAAGAATTGAAAGAATACGAAAAAAAGCAAATCGATAGAATAGTACAAGAATTTACACAAAAAACACAGACAACACATTACAACACACAGAACTAGTCAAACACAAAATAGAACTAGAAAGGAACGAACCAAAGAAACAAAAACCTTACAACACATCACCCAAAATACTACAACACATGCACGAAGAAGTGAACAAAATGTTAACCGAAGATGTAATAGAACCCTCAAACAGTAACTGGTCCAGTCCAGTTATAATGGTGAAAAAACCGAACAACAAATACCGATTCTGCATAGACTTCAGGGATGTGAATAACAAGACAAAAAAGGACGCAAACCCCATACCCAACATGACAAACATACTAGACAAACTCCACACAGCAAACTACATTTCAAAAATAGATCTGGGCCAAGCATATTTCCAAATACCCCTGGATGAGGACAATAGACACATCACGGCTTTCACAGTCCCAGGAAAAGGACTATTTCAATTCAAAAGAATGCCATACGGACTGACAAACGCACCAGCGACGTTTCAAAGACTCATGGACAGACTTATAGGCCCAGGCTCAGAACCATATGCTTTCTCATACCTGGACGACATAATCATAGTCACAAAAATACTCGAGGAACACCTACACTGGCTAAAGACAATACTAGGGAAAATGAGAGATGCTAAACTGACAATAAATAGGGAAAAATGCGAATTCGGATGCACGCAAGTAAAATACCTGGGATACATAGTAGACAGAGACGGACTACACATTGACACAGATGAAATACAACCAATACTCAACTACACACCACATGAGACACTCAGACAAATACGCAAACTCATAGGAATGACATCCTGGTACAGACGCTTCATTCCAAACTTCGCACAGAAAACAGAACCAATGAGCAGATTACTCAAAGGAAACTGCAAAGGAAAATGGCGAGAAACACAAAACAGAGCACTGGATGAAATTAAACACGTACTGACGACCCCACCTGTACTCAAACAACCAGACTTCACAAAACCATTCTTCATACACACGGACGCAAGTAACACAGGACTAGGAGCAATGATAACACAAAAACACGAAGACAAAGAACACGTAATAGCATATGCCAGCAGAACATTAAACGACGCGGAAAAAAATTATTCCGGAACAGAAAAAGAATGTCTAGCGGTGAAGTGGGCCATAGAGAAATTCAGACCGTACATCGAAGGAGAAAAATTCACAGTAGTGACGGACCACGCGTCATTAAAATGGCTACATAACTTGAAAAACCCCACGGGCAGACTAGGAAGATGGGCCCTAGAATTACAACACCATAACTACGACATAATCCACAGGAATGGGAAAGAACATTACGTACCAGACGCACTATCACGATTACACAAGGACACAGAAGAAGTAGCACACATAACAGAACAAACGGACACATGGTACGAATATAAGAAAAAACAAACATAAAAGCACCCAAACGAAAACAAAAACTGAACGATAATGAATGACAACCTATACTTCTACAGACCAGACCCCCTACACACAGAACTACTGCCAGATAACAACCCATGGAAACTTGTAATACCGAAAAAACTACAAAACAGAATACTGACAGAGAATCACGACACACCACAATCAGGCCACCTGGGAATAGAGAAAACATACACGAGGATAGCGAAATACTACTTCTGGCCAGGGATATATAGGGACACCGTAAATTACGTGGAAAAATGTAATAAATGCCAAATGTCAAAGATAGAACAACAAAAACCCATGGACAGACTTATACACCAAATGGACAGAAATAGCCCCAATGAAGAAAGCAAACGCAGAAACAGTACAGAAAATAGTAAAATCACAACTAATTTCAAGATGGGGGACACCGAGAATAATAATAACAGATAACGGACAACCATTTGTAAACAAACTCATGGGGAAACTAACAGAAACACTAGGTATCAGACACACAACAACCCCACCATACCACCCCCAAGCAAACCCGGTAGAACGAACGAACAGAACAATCAACGCAATAATAAGAACGTTGGTAGACAAAAACCATAAAGATTGGGACGAACACATAAAAGACATACAATTCGCGATAAACACAAGTAAACACAGCTCCACAAAATACACACCAGCATTCCTGAACCTAGGCAGGGAACTCACACCACTACAATCATTCAAACACGACGTAGAAAACACACAAGGAATAGAAAACACAGACATAAATTACTGGACAGACAGGTTAAAGAAACTAAAAATAATTAAAGAAGAAGTACAAAAACACTTATTAGAAGCAAACGAAAAACAAACACACCACTATAATTTACGCAGAAGAAACACAGAATTCAAAATAGGAGATAGAGTATCAAAGTCGAACCACACACTATCCTCGAAACAGAAAGGAACAACAAGTAAATGGGACAAGAAATACACAGGCCCATACACAATCATAAAAAAATATTCGTCACTAGTATATGAATTATTGAATAGAAAGGGAAACTCTATCGGAAAAACACACATTAAAGACCTAAAAAGATTTTATGAATAACAATACCAGAACAACCGAAATTAAATGGAAATAATAACCCCAAAACCCTTTACGTTACAGACGGACAACATGTTTTCGATTTGCCCGAAATGCGGAAGCCAATGCACAACCTCATACTTACGAACCTACATACTAACCTGCGGTAGAACCAACGCACAACCAACCCCGACGAACAGACAAGACAGACCACCAAACGAAAACAGACAAGGACCAAGCCAGTGGACAGAAAGACAACAAAGAATTCTGGCAACAGAGCCAAACTCTTGGTCACGAGCGACACAGACAGAACCGACGGAAACAAGCACAGCAACAACGCAAAGCACCCCCAGGATGGTACAAAATAAAAACACACAAACGACAAACCACTCTTGTTTCAGGAAATAAACAGAAAAATGGACACGCGGATACAATGCCAGTACTGCAAGAACAAAGTGACAAAACAACACATGGACCAACACACAAGAGGATGCCCGAAACGGAAAGAATGGGAACAGACACGAAAAGAAGGACATTACTATCCAACCCAATACGCGAAGACCCAATAGGAAAATGGAAGTCACCACCACTAACAAAAATCACAACACACAACACACAATACCGAACAGCACTAACAGAACCCATACACAAACACAAAAATACAACAAGACAAAAATACAACAACACAAAAATACAACAACACAAACAGAATCATACAGGAAGAGGAAACATTCGAGAAACACACAAACGGAATACGCAGTAATAGGGGGACGCTCACAGGAAACACAAACAGAAAACAAACAAACAACAACACGACACGCGAAACTGCAAGCAACAGAAAACAAAAGAACACGAACATATACACGGAGAAAGGATAAGAGAACACAGACAGACAAATACACACATAAAACACCGGAACGAAACACACACGAGTACAAAACCAAAAACCGAAGAGATGGACAGACACAAACGAGAACAAACCAAACGGACATACGGACACAGACAAACAGACGACAGGAACCAGAAATACAGGTAACAATAAACAATGTAAAAATACCTAGACCAGAAGACGCAACAGAAGAACAAGTAGAGATGATGTTAGGAGTATTTTCAATATACGTAGACAAGTTTGAACAAAAAAAGACAAGACTGACAAGAATCATCGAAGAACTAAACGACGAGACGGAAGACAGAGAGACGGACCAACATCAGAGACAGGGAGGGAACGGAACAATGAAAACGACACAAAATACATGGACGCATGCGGGGATGCACACGCCTTGATATATTTTTTTTTCCTTTTGTTAAAAAAATCAGCTGAGACAAACAAAGATAGTATAAGCAAACACAAACACACCCACACAAAATGTGAACACGTAGAAAAGACCAGGAACCAATGTAGAAAAAGAACATGCACACCCACACAAACGATTGTAAAGAAAAAACACACACACAGGAACAAATGTGGAAAAAGGAATAAACACGCACACACACACACTACACAAATAGCGAACAGAACAAGAACAAACACAAACAACGAAATAGGAAATAAGAATGGAATAGATAAAGCCAAAGAAAAAGAAGAGAAAATAAAAGTTTTTTTTGAATACACCATATAGAAAGTACGTGACAAATAATAAACGAACCCAAATAGAAAACTAGAATATACATAGTTTAAGTAAACACTGTAAAGAAAACGTAGAAGTAAGAAACGCACACAGGGGGACAGGGAAACACAACACCCAAGACATAAACGGAACAAACAAACAAAGGGCCTGCAACTGGAAGGAACACTTCGCTCACGCTTCGTCCCACCGTGGAGGGGGGGAGTGTAACATAAGCGTTACGAGAAGAGGAAGAGAGAAGAAGGGGCTGCCAACGAGCAGGTGGAAGTGGTAGCAGCGGCGAGAGTCGTAATGAGCCAAGGCGGCGAAGACAGTTCCTCTCGTACTCTCTCGACAACAAGACTTTCCTTAGTCTGGAATAGCCACGTGCCCTACGAGGCAATTACATACAAAGTTAAATTGGTGCCAGTTATCCTTCGGCCTCTCAGCACCTACCACTAGCCGCCCATCAAGCCTCGAGCCCTCGACCAAGGTCCTCTCCCAACGGCGACTCCAAGGGAACGATGAGGCCAGGCCGACCGACCCAGCGAAGACGTGACGACACAAACACACACTACACACCCTCTCACTCTACACACAATTTTTTAGTGGTAAGCTATAGTTAATTGTAAGTCACCTACCGAGAAGTTTTTTTTTCAATATACATATTTGCACTGTTATTTCGATATCCAATACATTTTCTTTGCTCTCTTCACCCGCCCCTCCTCCTCATCCTCACTTCCTTATAGCTGTTCATATCGATGTTGTAAGCTAGATTTCTACGATAGTATTTTTGGCAGCATCGGATCGTTCCATCGCTCGACGAGGTATTCCCGCAAAGATTTTGAGTGATCGAGGTACTAATTTCATAGGGGCCGCTCGAGAACTAAAGGAAATTGTAGGCCTACTACGTGTTCCCGATAAAACCCTCTTCAACTACTGTTCCGAACGACACATTGAATGGGAATTCAACCCTCCGGCTGCACCAAATTTTGGAGGATCATGGGAAGCGGCCATAAAATCGTTGAAACGACATCTAAACCACGTAATCGGCTCCACTCCTCTCATCTTTGAAGAGTTCTCCACCCTGGTAGCTAGGATAGAGGCCATTTCGGTTCTCGGCCCTTGTGCCCAATCTCCGATTATCCAGCTGATGAGTTCGACTATCTCACCCCAGGACACTTTTTAGTAGGTGCTCCTCTCATATTGTCTCGACCCGAATAGGGGTGCACGAGACCCGAGATTAGTATCGGTCTCGTCTTGAAAATACGAGACGAGACCGAGACGATACTCTCATTATTGGAATCGAGGCGATACCGAGACTGAGGACTCGATACTCGAGAATATAGTCGATACTTTGAAATATTTTTTGATAAAGGAAAATGAAAGAAATTAATTAGAATTTCCACATATGATATAATTTATATTTTTTTGAGCATTACAATTCTTCACTCTCGATCTACATTTGAAGAAAATGAATGAATATTAAATCATTTAATAATAATATAATTATAATGACAGAATAATAAATGATATAAAAATCAATTCAACAATTATAATAATGAAAAATGAAAAAGATGAAATCCACCTCTGAATAAATTCAACCAATTTTTTCTATTCTCAAGTCTCAGAAATTATTAATAATATTATTCCATTATTTAATAAGTCGTCAACGGACTATGTACATCCTACTTCAATGAATATCCTTCAATGTGTTAATAACCAGTGTCTGAATTGAATAAACTTATAGATTGATAATCTATTCGTGTGCATCAAACCGTTATTATTCGAAAGAAGTGAATTCGTGAATATTCAGATGATTCTATGGATGTATTACATTCGGTAGGGGATGGATTGAACGAAAGATGATTTGAACCAATGCTGTATCATTGAATTAATGAACATTTCTTATCCGAAATGGATAATAGTATTTATTGAAATTCATCAATTATAACAGCAATATCCGATGATATAATTGAGATATTCCATACATTGTAATCATCAATAGGATATTTCAATGAGTTAGGATTGTCAGATATAGAAAACAGTGAGAAAGTGTTTTGAAACGTCAAAACTTCATAAATTTTTGAACAAGATTGATACTCAAACTGAATAAAAGTTGAAATTCTTAATAAAACAAATGAAGTTGAGAGTCGATATGAAGATTGAAAACTGACAATTGACAAATTGCGTCGTAGAATAGGAATGAAATTGAATTATTCGATAAAAAATAATCGTATATAACATGAATCAAATTTGTGATCAAGGAGTCATCCCATATAATAAAACTATCCAAAAATAATTCTTTGTAAAGTCTCGAAACTCTTTATGGATTCTTTTGAACTATTTTAGAATTTCTGTAATTTATGGGATATTATATTGATATTTAATGAAATCAAGGGAATTTCATTTCTAAGACGTACAAAAATAATACCCATACGGCATACCAGATCAGAAAGAGTTTATAAATAAATCAATTGAGACTCGAAGAACTCATTATGAATTCTTTCCGAATTTTCGTTCTGTGTGGGCATGGTTCCAATCTTGAAATGTTCAGCATTCCAGCTACTTCTATGTCAGCAGAAAGATTATTTTCACGTGCAGCTTCAACCATCCGCAAACACCGAAATAGATTGAGCAATGATTCTGCTCGATATTTACTTTGTTTGAATTTTTGGGTTAATAGTCCGATTTTTGAGAAATTATAATTTTTGATTATTATTCACATGAGTATGAATATAAGTTTCAATATAAATTGTAAACATATTTTAAAACCTAACAATGAATTCAAGTGGAATATAAAATTATTTATTGCTTTCTCGTTACCTGTAAACTAAAAGGATTGTTTCTACCCAGGAAACTGCAAAATCATACATGATTCCATGAATTGGGAGCGGATGCAATGCTCTGAAAGTAAAATCGCCCGAAAGTGTAATGCTCTGAAAATACAATCCCAATAAACATTTTTATGTCAGTCTTCCGGAACGCTCTAAAAGATGTCTTAGAGATCTAAAAGATGTCTTATGCGACAAATTCAGATGTGTTTGAGATGTCTTCCTTTCAAGATGTCTTTTAGATATATAAAAGATGTCTTCTCCAAGATGTCTTAAACATGTCTAAATTTGTTGCATAAGACATCTTTTAGATCTCTTTAAGATATATTTCAGATAGTTTCGGAAGACTTCCATAAAAATGTTTATTGAGTGATGTTAATTTTCAAGCATGTGTTGAAGAATTCCATAACATAGTATTTATATCTAACAGAACATAGTAATCATATTCAACAGGAAACACTCGACTTCATATAGTGCTCCGGTAGTCAACAGTTTAGTGTATTATATAAGAAGCTTATAATGAGAGCAGCTCGTCGGGCTTTCAACATGAGCTCGGCTCGATTCAGCTTAGCTCGACTCGAGTCAGGAACCTCAACTCATCGAGCTTTTGACGTGAGCTCGGCTCGGCTCGAAGCTCGGCTCGAAACTCGATGTGGCTCGGCTCGAAGAAAACCTTTGTGAGCTC
This sequence comes from Gonatopus flavifemur, assembly GCA_018340375.1. Taxonomy (NCBI): domain Eukaryota; kingdom Metazoa; phylum Arthropoda; class Insecta; order Hymenoptera; family Dryinidae; genus Gonatopus; species Gonatopus flavifemur. Next base: position 355,592 of record JAFFJZ010000084.1, on the reverse strand, counting down.
GACTCGAAGCTCGGCTCGAAATTACGAGCCGAGTCGAGCCGAGCTTCGAGCTGGCTCGAAGTTCGCGACAACACTACTAAAAGTTAATTCTATGCAATTATATATGAACAAGAATAGAATGAATCCTTTGGTTTCGAAAAACTTCTCCATTAATCTTCTCTCCATTAATTCTTCAGCTTTTTTTGCATCCTTTTGAATTCATGAATACTTTGATGATCTCGAAGTTTATGAATATTTGTTGGGAACTGAACTGCAGTCCTCTATTCATTTTATGAGTAATTGTTGAACAGAATATTTCCATGTACCCAGTTGAAGTTTGGATTCTTCTTTTGGAATGGAATGAAAATTCAATCTAATGAAATCTGATGAATACCGGATATCCATCTTTTTAAACAAACTATTTTAAGCAGGAGAAAGTTTTTCAAGAATTCACTGAAAGATCTTAGGCTTCGAGCTATCGAGTGTTTTGTTATTCAATTGTTAATTTGTTTCAATAAACGATTCAAACTTCAGAAATATATATTTTGTCGATACCGTTGAGACGATACCGATACTATGCCTAACGGTACCGAGACGATACCGAGACGATACCCAAGTCTCACCATATTTGTCGATTCCGAGACGATACCTTTAGAATATCGGCGAGAATATCGTCTCGTGCACCCCTAGACCCGAAGGGGATCGCTTAGATCAACGAATCGATCTGAGAAATCGTTGGCACCTGGAACTCGAAGCAGTCAAGACATTCGGAGGGAATGGAGTCAAGAATACTTACACCCCTTGATTCAACGACCCAAATGGGACAAGGAGGATGCTAAGTTACAAATTGGTCAAATGGTCCTCCTAACTGACCAACATTTACCTCCTGCATCATGGGCAGTGGCAAGGGTCACCGAAGTTCTTCCCAGCAAGGATAACGTGATTCTGGTCGTTAAGGTACGAACACCGAAGGGTATTTTGACACGACCTGTCAACAAATTAGCACCCCTACCCTTCTGAAGTCATGGTTACTCTTTCACTTTACGTCTGAATTCAACTCTATAACCGCCTTAAAGAAACATCGCAGAAGAGGATCCCCTTTTGGTGGGGGGTATGTTTCAGCTATAACGGAGAACCTATCCAGCCTGACCCGTCGCAACCCTCCGTACAAGGATCATCTTGACCCCTTCGCTAATCATCTATCGGGCAGCATGAACGCCAAGAACAGTTAGTCGTCTCAAATCGCTGACGACAAGAGCTCTCTTATACTTATCATAGTAATAACAAGTATTCTACTTTTCGAGCACGTGTTCGAAGGCCTGCTTTTACTTATTCTCAGTTTACGGGGAAATTCCTCGGGTGGCCACCTTTTCAATTATAATTTGTATGTGTGTGTGAGGGTGATTTTTCGGCCGAAGGAAAGTGCATTATTGATTGATCTTGACTGATTTTCGTTTGAGAGATATGGAGTAAGTACTTTACGAGATCTTTGTATTACGGAAAATCTGATACGAACGCTCAAGTTTCTTTGTTCGCGAAAATGAGAATAAAGAGTCTCCCATTATCATTTTTCAGTGGAGACGGGTGAATTCTACATCTCGCTATTCTATTATATTTTCCTCTATTTATTCCTAAAACTGGTTGAAATTACCTTATTCAGAACACGACTCTTAGAAGCGTTCATTCTCTTTATAATTGATACCAGCTGGATATTCCCTTTCTAAGTTGATTAGGAATCTTTATTCAAATCAATCAAGCCATCAGGTAAATAACATTTCGTCGATAGTTTGTACGGTTTCACTCCGTTTCATCATTATTATTCCCATTTCACATGTGTTTCATGAAAACCACCCTTTGTAATCAACGTTAACCACCCTCCTCACGGAAGAAGGGATAGATCACCGTCAAAAGTGGATCCCTTCCGAGTATCTCGAGCGATTGTGCTTGGCAGCGAATTTTGTCTGAAAAGTTCGAAATGCCACATTATAGGTCGTTTTTCAAACTGGCAGTAAAATCGGAATATGAAACTCGATTGAGCGACCTCTAAATTTGAAGCTAGAGACCTCAGGTTTAGGAGGTTCAGTTTGGGGTCGGAATGAAGAGTTTAAGCCCCTTTAATTTATTTATTTATTTATTTATTTATTTATTTATTTTGTTTATACGGGTATAAAAGACCCTTCGGTACATAGAATATACATTATTTGAACCACATTATATATATCATACATCAAAGCATTAAGCATCATGTTAAGCTCGACTACATGCATCTTATATTACAACAACAGTTAACGTGTATAATTATAGGTGAAAAGGACAATTAGATATTAAATTTGACAAATAAGAGAAAGAGAATTCCTAAGATCAGAATGAGATGAAAATAATTCAAGCACATTACTGTAAGAATTTGCTAGGATAGATATCCGATTTACCGGATCAGAATAACCGTGTCTCGATTTATAAGAAATTGGATTGAACAATTTGGGGCGCCTCAATAAACGAGAAGGGACATTAAAACGTACAAGTCCAAGGAGTTGAGGGCAGCGAATTTTCCCATTAACAATTTTATACAAAAATGAAAAATCATTGAACAAACGACGTGATTGCAAGGGAGGCAAGTTAAGTAGAGCCATAATCAATGAGTAATCATGACAAGTGACGCTCAACGGACGGCCTATCTCATAGGCAGCAAAACGCAGAAACTTATGCTGAACTCTTTCCAAGTCTGTACAATCCCGAATTAGATGAGGACTCCAAATTTGAGACGCATACTCAAGATGAGGTCTAACTAAAGTACAATACAGTGTTCGAAGTGCAACAGGATCACGAAAATCTTTACAAACGCGCTTGATGAATCCGAGAGATTTCATGGAAGTACCAACTATGTGATTGTAATGATCTGAGAAGTTAAAACGAGAGTCAAATGAAACTCCAAGATCACGAACAGTATTTATAGGTGATAACAGAGAATGAGACAAGTTATAAGGAAAATAAATAGCATTTTCACCTCTATGAAATCTCATCACATGGCATTTAGTGAGATTTAATGACATATTAGATAGCACACACCAAGATTGTAACCGATCCAAATCAGATTGCAGATTTTGAGCATCTCTGTAAGTTCTTATAATCATAGACAGTTTCAGGTCATCAGCAAAAAGAAGATGTGTGCAGTACTTGAAAATCGTAGAGATATCATTAATGAAAATAATGAATAATAAAGGACCTAGATGTGAGCCTTGCGGTACACCTGAGGATACAAAAAATGAATCAGAGAAATATTGAGAGACACGAACTGGTTGCGTACGATTCAGAATATAACTCTGTAACCACGACAAAAAATTGCTTCGAATACCTAAATTACTTAATTTATTTAACAATATATTATGATCAACTCTGTCAAAAGCCTTTGAGAAGTCTGTATATATAGTATCCACTTGGGCATTTTGATCAAGCGCCGAGGACACAACATGAGAAAAAATAGACAAGTTAGTTACGGTAGATTTGCCAGAAGTGAAGCCATGCTGGAAATCAGAAATAATATCAGAAAACAGTGGTGTTATTTTATCAGTAACTATATCTTCAAAAATTTTCGGCATAACATTCATGATACTAATCGGTCTATAGTTTCTCACGTCAGAACGGTCCCCAGATTTGAAGATAGGAGTAATTAAGCTGGATTTCCATTGAGAAGGAAATATTCCAGAGGATAAAGAGCTGTTGAAGATCAACCACAAAGGCCGAGAAATGACGAACTTGCAAGATTTTAGAAAATTAGGAGGAATACCATCATCACCAGGACCGGAAGAAGTACTCAAGGATGAGATTTTATTGAACACTTCACCGATATTGATGGATAAATCGGAAAGATTGACATTGAAAGTAGATTCTGGTAAATTACAAGGAACAACGGGATAATTTTGATAGACTGATCTGAAATAAGATGCAAATAAGTTCGAAATAGCAATACCAGTATTGCCAATAGTACCGTCTAAATGCATCACCAGGGGTATACCGTTCTGATTTCGCTTACTATTAACAAAGTCCCAAAAGCTTTTGACATTTGTAGGAATGGACCCTTGAACATAATGAAGATGAGACAAGTAACATTGGCGAGTCAAAACTTTACATTGAGCTCGTAAGTGACTAAAGATTAGGTAATCTTCAAAGCAATTTGACTCTTTGTACCTATTGTGAGCAATTTTCTTTTGACGAATAAGTTCAATTAATTCCGAAGAAAACCATTTTGGATAAGAACTATTCTTTGATACATACTTGGGTACGAATGAATCAACTGCATTATATAAATGAAGATACAAAAAATCAACAGCTTCAATAACATTAAGATTACGCAATTCATCGTCCCAGTTGATAGAACCTAAATATTCACAAATTGCACTGTAATTCGCCTTATTAAAATTATATTTGATGATTTTATTGGGGACCAGTAAAACACTTTCACGTAGGTTGAGCTTAGATACAAGAGAAGGATGAAAGTTGTCACACGCGAGAAAAGGATCCAGAGCAATATTGACATCAATACGAGCGTTATCAGAAAGGATAAGATCAAGTATGTTGCCATGAGAATTTCTGAAAGTATTAAGTTGAAACAAATTCAATTCATTGAAATATTCGAGAACATATTTCGCAGAAGTCATTTCATTGAGAGTCGAACCAGGTAACACTGAGAAAGATAATTTGGAATCAATATTGCTCCAAGAAATATGAGGTAAATTGTAATCCCCGTATAAGTATAAGGAGTTAAAGTTCTCCTTGAGGAGGATTTCGCCAACGCTTTTACAATGGTCCAAGTATATTGAAGAATCCGAAGAAGGTGGAATGTAGACAGCCCCAAACAACAACGACAAAGAACCAAAATAAACTTTGACGTAAAGATGTTCAACTTCGGAATAAGAAGATGAGACGATACAGCTCCGATGGGTATCCTTAACGGCGATTAAGACACCACCTCCCCGTGAAAATTGACTGGTGAGTCCGTTTCTATCCATACGATAAACTGCATAGCCATGTAAACCAATTTCAGAAGATAGAATATCCTCGCGCAGCCAGGTTTCAGATAAGATAATAATATCATAACATGGATCTGATATAGCAACAGAGCAATGAAATTGATCAAGTTTAGTTCTCAAGCCACGAACATTCTGATAATACACCAAAGGGTCGATTAAGCGTTTTTTCTTTGGTGAGCAGGAACTATCCTAGGTATCCCATTGAAATAGCGAATAGTCCTTGAAGGGTCATTTAGATTTTTCAACTCTTCACGTAAGTTCGACAGATGATTCCGTTGCTTCAAGGTACGATCGTGCGATATTCTAATTGCACCATTGTACAACGATTTGTTACGAAGAATCTCAATGGGTATGTTCCGTGATGCAAATGTGACACAGATCGGACGAGTTTTAGAAGCACCCTTCTTTTTACTGATACGACGAATCTGCACATTGTCGTAAGTATCAGGTCTGATTTTTTGAAGAAGATCAGTAACTATAACATGATCAGGAGACCCATCCCTCGAAGATTCTTCAACGTTGAAGAGTAGAATGTTACATGCTCTTCGATGTCGTTCATTCAGCTCATCTATCAAATCTTCCTCATTGTAGAAACCTTGTGAAGAAGAAGGGGCAGACGATTCCAAGGTGGATAATCTCGTGGATAATTCCGCCTCAGTGTTGGATAAAGAATTTAATTTGATCCCAAACGCGTTGAGCTGGTTGCTGAGTTTCGAACAAGCAGAATCAACGATGCTCTGAATTTCCGATAAAAAACCTGACTGATCCAACACGCCATCAAATTTTTCCGCAAGATCAACAGGAGTATCAGAAGACGGAAGAGGCCCCTTGCAGTCAATCAGTACTCCATTATGCCATGGATGGTGACTTCTCGCTAAACACGACGAATGGAAATTAAATCCATTGATGGATTTAATGGAAAAAAATTTTTTTTTTGACACACCCTAATATATGTATATATATATATATATATATATATACAGGGTGATTCGAAATTCCCGCACTCTTTTTTGGGAGTAGATTCCTGATGAAATTCTAAAACGATTTGTCCTTTTGCACAATGCTCTCCAACGCATAATTTCCGAGATATAATTAATTAAAGTTGACTAATTATGAGGTGGATCCATCGGTCATTCAGGAGCGTCATAACAGAACAAGAGAGGAAGGTGCTTGCAGAGGGCGCTCATACGATCAGCTGATCGGTATAATCGATACGATTTACCAGCATACAAATTGGTAAATTTTCTATGTAGAACGATTGAATTCGTCGACACTGTGGAAAAATTGATTATTGTCATGAATTCTTATCACGATATGCTGTAGGTGAGAGTTGTAATTTCAGTTATGATTTTCATTACGCAGACAAATGTAAAATAGTGTTATTCCGTAGGGATAGGGATTCAAGTGGGAGAAAAAAGTATAACTACTCGTTTTCAATCAGAATTTTCATGTAAAAAAGAAAACATGAGAATTTTCATTCATCCGATACCCAATTTGAACGGTTTCATTAGTAAGTTGAACACGAGAGATTGGATCCCGAATCCTGTATGCTGATTGGTCAAGAATCAATGTATGTTAGATCAATCCTCGGCCGTTTCAAATGATTCTTCTGAAGAATATGTTTTCGACTTATCCCAACCACAACATTGAACAATGATGAATTTATTCGAATTCACCCTTTTTACATCATTCGATGATTATAAAGGGTTTATTGAACGTTAATAACTTACTTGAGATCACTCAAGATCATTCATGTTGACATCAAAAGTCTAATTCAAATGTGTGCAAGTTCAAGCGCGTTTCTACGTTTAGAAAATGTATTCGTCCTAAAAAGGACGGATTTGGTTAATCTTCAAAAACAATTCTTTCTCCATTTGAAATAACAATATGCCCTTTGGAGTCATATGTACTTTAAATGAAACTGCTGCGAGCTGTCACCTGATTGGTTGATTCGTATCACGAATGGTTGATTTAAGTTAAACAAACCGTATGTGATTACAATGTCAATCAAGTGCAATGATTGGGTCGTATACGATGTCACACCTTGTATTTTCGTCAAAATTGATGGATTCTGCAATTTGAAGTGAGTTATTAACGTTCGATAAACCCTTTATCATCATCGAATGATGTAAAAAGGGTGGATTCGAATAAATTCATCATTGTTCAATGTTGTGGTTGGGATAAGTCGAAAAAACATTCTTCAGAAGAATCATTTGAAACGGCCGAGGATTGATCTAACATACATTGATACTCGACCAATCAGAATACAGGATTCGGGATCCAATCTCTTGTGTTAAACTTACTAATCAAACCGTTCAAATTCGGTATCGGATGAATGAAAATTCTCATGTTTTCTTTTTTACATGAAAATTCTGATTGAAAACGAGTAGTTATACTTTTTTCTCCCGCTTGAATCCCTATCCCTACGGAATAACACTATTTCACATTTGTCTGCGTAATAAAAATCATTACTGAAATTACAACTTTCACCTACAGCATATCGTGATAAGAATTCATGACAATAATCAATTTTTCCACAGTGTCGACGAATTCAATCGTTCTACATAGAAAATTTACCAATTTGTATGCTGGTAAATCGTATCGATTATACCGATCAGCTGATCGTATGAGCGCCCTCTGCAAGCACCTTCCTCTCTTGTTCTGTTATGACGCTCCTGAATGACCGATGGATCCACCTCATAATTAGTCAACTTTAATTGATTATATCTCGGAAATTATGCGTCGGAGAGCATTGTGCGAAAGGACAAATCGTTTTAGAATTTCATCAGGAATCTACTCCAAAAAAAGAGTGCGGGAATTTTGAATCACCCTGTATAGCGGAGAAAATTTTCTCCGAGATCACCTATTTTTCAGGAGAAAAATAAAAAAAATGTCCAATTCGGATCTTTGCATCAAAAAGTAACTTTCCAATTTTTAATCCCAACATTTGGAATGAAAATTGGAAATTCAATTGTTAATTCAAAATTTTTAAATAAAAAATTTCACAATCCTGGATTCGACGGATAGAACTAAATAATCTGTTGAAAATATAACGAAAAAGTGGAAATTGTATTATATTTCAAATGGTTCACTCAATTCTATTCATTGGATGATGCGTTGATTTGCCACTGTTTCAGCTTCATTATAATTTATAAACCCTGAATCCTGTTCTGGAGAATCATTTCATACAATTTATATCAAATTTGTGTATAATTCTCATAGATTGTGTACGGAAATCGTATATGAACCCTACTACCTTATTTTGGAAGACAGGATTTTCCATAACCTCTTGTTCTGAATTGACTTTCACGCAGGGAGATACTTTCTTCACTCATCGAAAGTACAACCATGTAAAAAACTCATATCACTAAAGGAGTGGGTGATATTTGAAATATCGATAACAACAAAGTGTTTGGGATGAAACAAAATATCAGAAACTCACGAAAAGCTTATTCACTAAAATTTTCAAAAAAGTCGCATTGTTTCATTTTTTTCGTTGATCCTCAACAGTTACTGGAACTGAAGATCATAATGAACCAAATGATCTCTGCATAGTTAGAATTTTCTCATCGAATTGTTATTGAAGCGATTCAATTCATGTATTTGCTCATTTCCACATGATTTTGAAGAAAATGATCATCCACACGGAAGAGAATAATTCACTATGGTAGCTAGGAATTAGCTCTTTCGTGTACTTGATATTTGGATGGCGAAAAAAATTGCTACAAAAGCTAGATTCCAGCTTCTATGACAATAAATGGTGAAAAAAATCAAAGATGCGTCCTTGACCTTGGAAAAGGTCGATCCAAGGTCAATTCAAGGTCAAATTTTTTTCCCCCATATATTGAACACAAACTGTGCATATCTACGTTTTTTGATGTGCTGAGTACAGAAGAAATGGTGAAAAAAAATCCAGGATGCGTCCTCGACCTTGAAAAAAGTCGATCCGAGGTCGATCCAAGGTCGAATTTGTTTTTTCTCCATATATTGAACTCAAACTGTGCATATCTACGTTGTTTGATGTGCTGTGTCGGGAAAAAATGGTGGAAAAAATCAAGGATGCGTCCTTGACCTTGAAAAAAGTCGATCCAAGGTCGATCCAAGGTCGATCCAAGGTCGAATTTGTTTTTTCTCCATATATTGAACTCAAACTGTGCATATCTACGTTTTTTGATGTTCTGAGTACGGAAAAAATGGTGGAAAAAATCAAAGATGTGTCCTTGACCTTGAAAGAGGTCGATTCAAGGTAGAATTTTTTTTCCTCCATATATTCAACTCAAACTATGTAGATCGACGTTTTTTGATGTGCTGAGTACGAGAATAATGAAGAAAGAAATCCTGGATGCAGCCTTGACTTTGAAGAAGGTCGAATTTTTTTTCTCTCCATATATTCATTTCAAATTGTGTACATGGACGTTGATTGATTTGTCGAGTACGAGAATAATGATGAAAAAGATCCTGGATGCAGCCTTGACCTTGAAAAAGGTCATTCCAAGATCCAATTTATTTATTTATTCCATATTTTGAACTCTCACTCCTTACATTTATGTTTTTTGATGTGCTGAGTGAGGAAAAAATTGTGAAAAGTCCTGGAAGTATTATTGATTCTACATGGAAACACTTCAAGGTGGAATATTGTTTCCCTCATTTCAACCCAAGACATCTTGAAGTTCGTTGAGGATCTGGGTACGACAAAAACAGTACAAAATTCGGAGAATATATTTCAGCTGTAGATACAGTTTATCAAGAAACCGAAGCAATTATATGACTGCTCGCTCTCAGCATGACCCAGGACCAGCGACGTGGACGCGGCGAAAATTTGGTCCCTTTGGGGTGCTTGTTTGTCGTGAGTCCCCTTGCCTCTCGCGTTGAGGTGCTTGGTTTACGTGAGTCCCCTCGCTCCTCACGTCGGGGTGCTTCATTACCGTGAGTCCCCTTGCCTCTCACGTCAAGGTGCTTCATTACCGCGAGTCCCCTCGCCTCCCACGTCGGGGTGCTTCATTACCGTGAGTCCCCTTGCCTCTCACGTCGGGGTGCTTCATCATCGTGAGTCCCCTTGCCTCTCACGTCGGGGTGCCTTATTACCGTGAGTCCCCTTGCCTCTCCCGTCGGGGTGCTTTATTACCGTGAGTCCCCACGCCTCTCACATCGGGGTGCTTCATCACCGTGAGTCCCCTTGCCCTTCATGTGATCTTGAATCAATCAATCTCATGGCAATGTCACTTTAGTGTGGTCCTCTTCAAAGTATGGCGTTATGCATAGAGGTATATCGCAAATGGAGCATATGTAGTTCGTTCGAGATGTTTTTTTACGCAAACTACACAATTGGCACCTCCGTTTTGTAGTACATTGGGGAAAGTGGCGACCAAGTAATCGAGCGGCACAGCGTCCGTTACGGGGGATGTTTTCAGGAGACTCCAGTTTCATTAATCCTCTAGCTACTTGTGAACAAAATGAAGGAAAAGCTGTTTGTTCTTGATTCTCCAGTCTGTATAAAGCATGAGCATTACACAGGCATAAATCAATCAGGTGAAAAAAAGCTTCCTATACCACTTCATTGTTTTTCGCACTGTTTCCGTTATCGAGAGTTGTCTATCAATATCATCAATGCCGCCCATATCCTTATTGTATTCATGAATACACGTTGGCTTTATGATGTCTTCTTTTGTTTTATAATTTTTTTCCCCAGTTGCACAGAATTCTGGTTCGTGTACACTTGTAAGCATGCGAAAACTTCGTTTTTCTTCCCATTTCATTGCCATCCAAGCATAATTATGAGCGACTTGTATTTCACCTCGCTGTAATTTGTTTTCCAGCTTTGGCATTCCCTGTCTATTTGCTTCGACTGTTCCACAAATTCCCGTATCACGATCATGCAAAAATTCAGCCAAACTAGGGGATGTGTACCAATTGTCTATATATATAACATGACCCTCATACAAATGAGGTTGTAAAAAGTGAGCGACAATATCACCGGTAACACCTAAACCGAACTTTTGATACTCAGTATCTGATCCGGTGTGAACGATGAAGCCTAGAATGAATCCAGTATCGCAGTCTACCAACTCAAACAACTTGATGCCGAAACGATTCCTTTTCAACGGAATATATTGTTTGAATCGAAGCCTACCTTTCCACAATAACAGACTTTCGTCTATACACAGGTTTTTGCCTGGTATGAGAGCTGCCGAAAATTTACTTCGTAGGTGGTCTATCACTGGTTTTATTTTCCGTAGAGGATGATTTACAAATTCTGAATCATCTTCATTATCTTGGAAGTGTAATTGTGCCGGAATTTGCAAATATCTATCACGATGCATTCTTTCTCGAAAAATCGGAGTATGAAGCAAAGGATCCGTGGCCCAATAATCTTCCAAATCACCTCTCCGAACATGGCCCATGAGAATTGAGAGACCAAGAAACATTTCAAATTCATCTTTGGTCAAAGGGCACCAGTCTTTCATATGGGAAGATGAACTTTGAGGATTCTGGGCATGGTAACGATTTGTCTCGTCTACAATCCTTTGAACCAGGGAAGAATCGGAAAAATAATTGAAAAAATCTATTGGCAAATTTCCCGTTATAAGAGTGTTAGGATTCATTCTGGAGTTCCCTTCGAAATCTCTGATTGATGGGTGAAAATTTGCATCATGAAGAATTTGAATTCAGTCATAGGTGGGGTCTTCCAAATTAATGGCTTCAAATTCTTCATTCCCAGGATCTTGCTCTTCTGGTTCGGATTCACCGCTACTCCAAGCCTCTCTGTCAGTCATTTTATGAAACAGCAGCTACTGAATAAATAGGATCTGCACCTGAGAAGGAAGACCGTCAAATGTTCTAATAGGAACTGTTGGTGAAATAACCACAGCCAAATGAGGATCCGTTCGAAATATCTTGGAAAAGCCTGCGTGAGGTACCATCGCCGGACCTGTGGAGAGGAATCGCGAAATATCCTAAAGAAGAATGTTGATCGAATAACCACCGCCAAATGAGAACGCTCTTGAACTATCCTGAAAAGGACCGTCCAAGTTATGATCACCGTACCTGAGATGAATGAACGCGAAATTTGTATGTTTATATGGATATATTTATATTCATATATGTATATGTACCCAAGATGTCAAACGAACACAGAGTGGGTAATTTACTTCAAACACTGATTTTCTTAGGAATCCCTCCTTCGCCATTAGGCACACTCGGTTCAAGGATGAATCCGCAGGGTACCCAAAGTATAATGTAGAAACAAGAAGACGAGTTCCAGCGCCGCCTACAACTTGGTCGGGAACTAAAGCTCACACACACAACGATACCACATATACGTTTACACTCACACTAAAGGCGCTATTAGTATGAGGGTGAACGTATATGTAGTATCGTTGTGTGTGTGGGCTTTAGTTCCCGACCAGGTTGTAGGCGGCGCTGGAACTCGTGTTCTTGGTTCTACATTATACCTTGGGTACCCTGTGAATCCGGTCTAAAGATGTGATCGAATAGTGGGTAACGCTCCTCAGCTGCATAACCTACTATTTGAGGTTTTCATAGCCGTGCTCCGATTACCTTCCATGCTCTACTGGGTCTGTCACATTGGATTCCTAAGAAGTTCAGTGTGTGAAGTGAATTACCCATCCCGTGTCCGTTTGACATCTTGAGTACGTATGCATATGTCCCAGAACACATGTCCGACCTTTTGAGAGCATATTCTGCAACCAAAATGCAATTTTTTCCCGTTTGAAAAAAAATTTTTGGAGGCTCCGTTCTTGAAACATGAGCATTTTTAGATTTTTTTAAAAATCCGAATAACTCAGAAGCATCGTTTGTTACATACTTCAGTCTAATACCATTCGCCAAGTTGGAAAACGGCGGATCTCTAGAAAAAAAATTGAACTATTATATCTCTATTTGTTCCGGAGCTACAGCGATTTGAAGTTGCTGAATTCTGATTGGCTGGGAGCTCAAAAATCCCAAATCACTGTAGCTCCGGAACGAATAGGGATATAATAGTTTAATTTTTTTTTCCAGAGATCCGCCGTTTTCCAACTTGGCAAATTGGATCAGACTGAAGTATGTAGTATACGATGCTTCTGAGTTATTTGGATTTTCGAAGAAATCCAAAAATGCTCGGATCTCAAGAACGAAGCCTGCAAAAATTTTTTTCCAAACGGGAAAGAATTGCATTTTGGTTGCAGAATATGCTCTCAAAAGGTCAGACATGTGTTCTGGGACACCCTGTATATATATATATATAAATATATTCACATACATATACAGGGTGGGGCATTTGAAGTGTCGCGGGCGTTTTTTCAAAAAATAAAATGAGATACGAGAAAATTTTTCCGACAAAAATTGTAGGGTATCGAGGGGGACATCCGATGGTGGCCTTGGCTTTGACCTCAAATCTCATCTTCAAGGGCATTCTGAGGTCAACTCTTGTTTTTTGAATAGCATCTCATATTTTTTACTGCAGATTTGGATTCTAGGTCAAAAACCAAGAAACTTTTGTCTGAACCATTTTCCTGAAATCCGCAAAGATGGCGCTCTGATCGATATTGTTCCACACTGAATCTGACATTAGAATAACTCGAAAACGAAGGGTCTTGGAGGAGAATGTTTCGGACAAAAGTTGTCTGATTCCAAGGGGGACTTCTTGAACTGAAACGGAGGTGATGGGGTATAACAGACAAAACACAACACATTTCAATCGTCTACATCACTTGGATAATTTTGATGCAGTAGATGCTCAAAATGATGGCCTTCGACTTCAATACACATTTCCAAACGTTTTACAAAAGATTGCTGAACTCGTGCTGAAATATCTTCATTGATGCTCGCGCATGCATTGATGATTCGTTGACGCATATTCTCAGGTGTAGTCGGTGCTTGTTGATAAACTGTATCTTTCATGTATCCCCATAAAAAAAAATCTGGAGAAGTAAGTTCCGGAGAACGGGCAGGCCAATGAACTGGTCCACGACGTCCTATCCATCGTCCAGGATAATCTCTGTCCAATATTTCTCGAGCTGTGACTGCATAATGGGATGGACAACCATCGTGTTGATACCACATATTCAATCGTTCCTGAATAGGTATGTCTTCAAGTAGTGTTGGAAGTACTTGATCTAAGAAATGTCTGTACTTCTCTCCATTCAGCGTATCTGCAATGAAGTACGGTCCAATTACTCGAGATCGAAAAATACCACACCAAACATTCACAGCCCATTGTCTTTGATGCTCTACTTGACGTAACCATCTTGGATTTTCTGTCGCCCAGTAATGCATATTATGTCGATTTACTTGACCATGATTGGTGAACGTCGACTCATCAGAAAATAATATGTTGATGAAGTTGTTATTGTGCATTTGCGCTAGACCCCATCGACAAAACTGTATACGATTTTCGAAATCATCACCGTGAAGGTCTTGATGCAAACAAATGTGATACGGATGGAATTTGTGACGTTTCAGTATTCGAAGAACACTTCTTCGAGAAATTCCCGAATGGAGTTCAATTTCACGAGAGCTCACGTGTGGATTATTGGCTACTGCAGCTAGTACATTAACTTCCGCATTTTCTCCGCTAACAGTTCTCATTCGATGTCGTTTTTCCCTTGTAACACTTCCCGTTTCTGAGAATAATTTTGTAATGCGTTGAAAATACCTAATGGATGGCGTTGTTCTTTCAGGAAATCGTTCTGCATACAAGTCATATGCTTGTCTGGGGTTCTTATGCACTTCACCGTGAATGTAGATCATATCGATCTTTTCAGAAACCGTGTATCGGATATCCATGATTTTCAATTTGTCATAAACCAAGTAATAATCGAATGTAACTGACAAACTGACTTTCAAAATCGTGAATTTTCACTGAACCCCGTCGTTTGTTTACATCGCGTGAGCTCTGAATGGTGGTAATGTAGACGATTGAAATGTGTTGTGTATTGACAACTTTCGTACGAAACATCCTTTTGCAAGACCCTTCGTTTTCAAGTTATTCGAATGTCAGATTCAAAATGGAACAATATCGATTAGAGCGCCATTTTTGCGGATTTCAGGAAAATGGTTCAGACAAAAGTTTCTTGGTTTTTGATCTAGAATCCAAATCTGCAGTAAAAAATATGAGATGCTATTCAAAAAACAAGAGTTGATCTCAGAATGCCCTTGAAGATGAGATTTGAGGTCACAGCCAAGGCCACCATCGGATGTCCCCCTCAGTACCCTACAACTTTTGTCCGAAAAATTTTCTCGTATCTCACTTTATTTTTGGAAAAAACGCCCGCGACACTTTAAATGCCCCACCCTGTATACAAATTTCGCGTTCATTCATCTGAGGTACGGTGATCATATCTTGGACGGTCCTTTCCAGAATAGTCGAAATATGAAAGAAATAAGTCAATTGGATCTTGGAATTACCTTTTCCAAAGTAAAGGACGCATCCAGAATTCTTTTCCACCATTTTTCTCGTACTCAGCACATCGAAAAACGTAGATATACACAGTTTGAGTGCAAAAAATAGAGAAAAGAAAATTCAACCTCGAATCGACCTTTTTCAAGGTCAAAGACGGATCCGGAATTTTTTTTCACTATTTTTTCCGTACTCAGCACAACAAAGGACGGAGATATACACAGTTTGAGTTCAATATATGGAGAGCAGAAAATTTGACCTCGAATTGACCTTTGTCAAGGTCCGGGACGCATTCAGGATTTTTCCACCATTTTTTTCGTACTCAGCACATAAAAAAACGTAGATATACACAATTTGAGTTCAATATATGGAGAAAAAAAAATTCGACCTCGAATTGACCTTTTTCAAGGTCAAGGACGCATCCTGGATTTTTTTCATTATTCTTTTCGTTCTCAGCACAAAAATTCACCCTTGAAAAACACTCAAAACCCTCTTTCCCCGGGTGGTCCCTTCTGGGACCAGTCCCGTCCTCTAAAGGTTAAATGATTCCCCTATTTTTGACTGCAGATTCAGATTTGACGTTGAAAAACAAGAAACTTTTGTCTGAATCATTTTTCCGACTTCCGCACAGATGGCGCTCTAATCGATAAAAAAATGAGTCTTATGAAACACTCTCATTGCTTTTTGTGTGAAACGACCTTTGACTCTCCAGTGTTTTTTTTTCAGCTTCTGAGGATTACCGTCGTCACTAGAGTTACCGAATGTGCACTACGAGGAGGTTGGGCGATCAGATTTTGCACATCTTTGTGGCCCTGAAAAGGGTCGATTGTCTGGACTGTAGAGGTGTGTCATTTTCCACGACAAACGCTCTGCATGAGAAAAGTGAAGAAAATATACTTCCTTCAATTGAATTTGCCGCGCTCCTGCCTCGCGCGACCTTTGATTATGCCTCACCAGAGGGAATAGCAGGAAGAATGATTGGCAAGATTTGAAAGTGATGAAGTGAGAGCCCGAGTGTTAGAACATGAACAGAGCGAAAGACATAAATGCACAGATGGGAAGTTAATATAAAAGGAATGAAGTGTGTGATTGAAGAATAGAGTGGGTTAAACAGAAGGATAAAAAATAGACTTTAGTTGTCGTTTCTTTATTTTTAGGTAAGGTAACGATAGATTGTGTGAACAATGTTGTAAATATCAGTTGATAATTGAATAAATCTTGATTTTTATCAACGAAATTGGGTCTATCTATCACGTTTATTGAATATCGGATAACCATCTCATATATGTATGAAGATTCACCGTATCAAATGTTCGATATTTGCACCGTTGACCTGTTGGCATAACCTAATTCGTCTCTGAAAATGTGGTTCCAACGACAAAAGCACATGACGTGGGATTGTTCGGCAGACAGTTCGTATTCGGCGTTTTATGTCATCTCTGGTCGTTGGTGGTCTGTCATAAACTGCATTTTTGATGAAACCCCATAAGTAAAAATCCAAAGGGGTAAGATCCGGAGACCTAGCTGGCCAGGCAATGTATCCACCGCGACCAATCCATCTGTGTGGGTAAGATGCGTTTAAGGAATTTCTTCGGGATTTGTCCCGAATCAATTGCAGATCATCTTCCTTCCCAACAGTATGTTGGAAGAAATATGGACCAATGATCTGACCATTCAAAATCCTACACCACACATCCAGAGTCCAGCGATGTTGATTGTCAACTTGTCGATGCCATCTGGGATTTTCAATTGACCAAAAATTACAATTATGTCCGTTCATAACACCGTTACTGCGAAATGTTGCCTCATCACTAAACATCACGTAATTGAAAGAACCAGGTGGTCACTCCGAGGCCCATTGACCGAATTCAACCCTACATCTAAGATCATCTTCACTTAATGCTTGCACCAATGTAATGTGGTAAGGATGATATTCACCAGATCTTAATATGCGGTTTGCCGTTGATCTCGGGATACCTAATTGGTGCTGGATTTCTCTGGTACTAACGTGAGGATTCAGGTGCACCATTCCTAAAACGGCTACTGAGCGTGCATCCATACGATTTCCATCATAACGCCTTCTGACTCGTGGGATATTCATTCTTCTAACTCGTCTTTCTATTGAGCGTATCGCCTGAAGTGAAGGCCGGCGTCTATTTGGATACCTCTCTCCATACAATCTTGATGCTGCAGCGTAATTACGTCGACATTCTCCTAGTATCAGGAGAATATCAAGTATTTCACCCCAAGGATAATCCATGGTATTGAGACCTTCACAACACTGATCAAAGATCTTCCTCAAGTTCGAATCGTATATCCAAAAGAATTTGTGAATGAATGGAGGATATTAAACATTCCGTTTCACGTATGTTTGTGAACAATGATCTAGTATGAACTTTCTTGTTCATGATAAACACAAGTATTGTTTCGTACTCGTGTCCGGCAACAATTCACAGTAACGGTACTACGAACAGACATAATCGTCAATATTGGTCGATGGAAAATCCCAGCTAGGTCTGCGAATCTTACCACTTTGGATTTTCACTTATGGGGTTTCATCGAATTTTCAGGGCCACAAAGATGTGCAAGATCCGATCGCTCAACCTCCTCGTGGTGCACATTGGGTAACTTCAATGGCGACGGTAATCCTCAGAAGCTGGAAAAAAACAGTGGAGAGGTAAATGGCGTTTTACACAGAAAGCAATACGAGTGTTTCATAAAACTCATTTTTTATCGATTAGAGCGCTATCTGTGCGGAATTCAAACAAATGATTCAGACAAAAGTTTCTTGTTTTTCAACGTCAAATCTGAATCTGCAGTCAAAAATAGGGGATTTCATTCAAGAAACAGAAGTTGACCCCTTAATGACCTTGAAGATGAGATCCGAGGCCAAAGTCAAGGTCACCATCAGATGTCCCCCTTGGAATCCCACAACTTTTGTTTGAAACATTTTCCTCCGAAACTCCTTGTTTTTGAGTTATTCCGATATGAAAATCAAAATGGGACACCCTGTATATGTTCATATGTATTTCATATATGTTCATATATGATTTCTATATGATCCATATACGCTCATATACGACCGTATATGGATTATTTTTTCCCGGGTCGTCACAACAACTAAACAGTTTTTCAAGTGCAGAGAAGAGAAGTTTGCTGACCCAGCAAATCGAGGTATTGTTTAGTGTATTGAATAGTGGATCTGTTTGCTAATCTAGCTGAAAAAAATCAGACACCACGGCTAATTGAATTCCTGAGGAAGTCACATGATTTCATTTTAATTTAGATGAAATAATTCAACATATATTTACTGCACAATGGTAGTAAAAATCTCTTGAAGTTTGGAATTTTCAGTTGAATTTAAGGTAACTGACCCCATTAGCGAACGCGACCTCTTTAGTGAACCTCGAGATAATAAAACCTCATTTACGAACAAGAAGTGTTTACCTATCACGTGCTGTGAAGATTATTCCAATCTTCAAACATTATTGTTCGTGATCAATGCGAGAACAAATGGAAGGAAGAAAAATGTAATTCACGAGATAAATAAAGATTCATTTCGAGTGTCACAACGAGCTTTGCCTTCGTGAATCTCACGAGGTGAGTTAAGAATGGACATTTTTTCGATTGTGCATTTTCAAAGTATTAATGTGACCATTGAACTATTTTATGTATCCAATCTATTGATATTATTCAAATTAAGATAATATAGGGTTATTTTCAATAACTGTCAGTCGCTAACTTAGAAAATTGCGCGTTCAGAAATACACACATGAAAATGATCGGTGAATCTATTACTGAACGAATAAACGTAACAATTCATATCATAGGTATCTACTCTAGGAAAATTTTTTCATGAATTCTCATAATGCGCATAATCTTTCAATCAATCTATAAATTCCTCCGTGGATTGGAATAAACATGTAAAATTATAAACTCCACTTGAAATTCTCAATTTTTTTCGCCAAGGTAACTCAAGCAGCGACAGAAGTTCAAAGTATATATGAAATCAAAACGTTGGTAGAATTTGAGAATGAGATACGAAGAACATATCATGAAAGTTCATAGAATATACGAATGAGACTGTTTCAAATATACTCAGAACGTACATAGTACATTTGAAATGTACGATATTCATTCAATCGACGTTCGACTGACGTCCCGTCATATATTCGATTACATACGTTCGATGAATATGTATAGCACCTATGAAAAGGTCTCATTAGAATGTGCACAGAATATATTTCGAATATCATCAGGAAAGTGATAATAACTCATCTGAGCAGCCTCAGATTCTACGCGTTCAGTAATGGGGTCAATCAGCGTTCAGTGATTCATGCGACCCGTTCACTAATGGGGGTATTGTTAACATTTCATTAATTTCATTATTTTTAT
Source organism: Gonatopus flavifemur (assembly GCA_018340375.1). NCBI lineage: Eukaryota > Metazoa > Arthropoda > Insecta > Hymenoptera > Dryinidae > Gonatopus > Gonatopus flavifemur. The sequence continues at coordinate 335,792 of JAFFJZ010000084.1, read as the reverse complement.
TGTTATCACTTGGGAAGTGAATGAAAAATCACTGTAAGAGAAAATTGAAATGCTCAGTCTACCTTATTTACTCGTGGAAATCCATTTTAAAGAAATTATTCATGAAATAATTCATATTCAGAGTGCTTGTGTTCTCAAATGTTCACTTATGGGGTCAGTTACCTCATAAGAAATTCCATATCCATGTATCGGAAATTGATTTCCCATTCAATGATTGGAATTATCCAATTCATTCCTCTTACAGTACAAAACAGCAAATTTTGGACTGGATTAGCAAAATTTCCGGTATTAACCTTGAGAGGACAGGGAATTTTCAGTGCAAATCGACCTGTTTTGATTCGGGTATGAGTATATCTAAATTGAATATACATATAACTCACGACTGACCACCGACCGAACAGGTGGTCCCTCTTGGGACCAGTCCCGTCCGGGAGGGAAAGGTGATGCGAAGGAAAACTATGCGATGGTTTTTGGGTGTTTTTATTAGTGATTTTTTGCGCTGAGAACGAAAAAATGCTGAAAAAATCCTGGATGCGTCCTTGACCTCGAAAAAGGTCATTTCAAGATCCAATTTTTTCTCTTTTCGTATTTTGAGCTGGGACTGTGGATGCCCACGTTTTTTGATGTGCTGATCCAAGAAAAAATGATTTAGATCTAAGTGGATCTAATTAGATCTCGTTAGATCTGAAAAATGGAAAATGTAGATTTAGACAGATCTGGTTAGTTCTACATAGATGGATATCACAAAAAATTTCATATTAATTAATCGAAATTTGCGTGCATCTACTGCCCATTTTCTTCACTCTTAGATGGTATTCAAGAACTACATATTTTCGAAAAAAATGAATTGGATCTCCGTTGATCTCAATAGATCTAAATCGGCCCACAGAGCATGAATTTTTCCATTTTTTAGATCTAAGGAGATCTAATTGGATCTAGATCATTTTTCCTCGGGGAGTACGGAAAAAATGGTGGAAAGAATCCTGGATGCGTCCTTGGCCTTGAAAAGGTCATTTCAGGGTCGTTTCGAGGTTCAATTTCTCCTTTTTCGTATTTTGAGCTCAAACTGTCTTCTCCTGCGTTTCTTGGTGAGCTGAGTACTGAGAAAAATAGTGAAAAAAATCCTGGATGCGTCCTTGACCTCGAAAAAGGTTATTTCAAGGTCATTTCAAGGTCCAATTTCTTTTCTTCCCGTATTTTGAGCTGGAACTGTGTATGCTCCCGTTTTATGGTGAGCTGGGTACGAAAAAAATGGTGAAACAAATCCAAGATGCGACCTTGACTTTGTAGAGGGTCATTTCAAAGTCATTTCAAGGTCCAATTTCTTTTTCTTCGTATTTTGCGCCCAAACTGTGTACGTCTACGTTTTTTGGTGTGCTGAGTACGACAAAAATGACGGAAAGAATCCTGGATGCGTCCTTGACCTTGAAAAAGGTCATTCCAAGATCATTTCAAGGTCCAATTTCTTTTTTTTCGTATTTCGAGCTCACACTGTGCATTCCTTTGTCTTTTGGTGTGCTCAGTACGGAAACAATAGTTCAAATAATCCTGGACGCGTCTCCGACCTTGAAAAAGGTCATTCTGATGTCCAATTATATTTTTTCCGTGTTTTTAGCTCAAACTGTGTACGTGTATTTTTTCCGTTGTGCTGAGTACGGAAGGCACTTGTGGGAAAAATTCTAGAAGACTCATTGATCCGTGATACAAACATTTCAAAGCCGAATATTGTTTTTCTGATCCCGGCCTGACACATCACCAACTTCCTTGACGGCCAAACTACAGAGAAAACACGTCGTACCCCCATCATTCTGCTGCAACTCCTCCTCTGATATATGGTATCAGGTGTATTCTCTTCCATCTGAGGAGATTGGTCTGAGTCGTGGAAGGATTTTTATTCGTCCAGAATCTTCTCAGTTGTAGAAGCATATTTCCAATTGAACAAGAAAAAGAAGATGATATATTTTTTCCGATTGATTTGGGTTTCATGTCTCATTTCCGTACTACTCCTTTTTGGTGTGAAAATTCTGATAATATATTTGAGATACAGTTTGTCAGGAAACTGGAGCTACAACATGGTTTTCCGCTCTCAGCATGACCCAGGACCAGCTAAATGGACGCGGCGAAAATTTGATCCCTTCCCTCTCACGTTGTTTTGAATTAATTGAACTCACGATAAGATCACTCGAGTGTGGTACTCTTCGAAGCACGGCGTGATGCATAGAGGGATATTGCAAATGGGGCATATGTAATTTGTTCGCGCCGTCGTTTTACGCAAAGCGCACAATTGGCACCTTCGTTTCGTAGTAGATTGCGGGAAGTGGCGACCAATTAGTCGAGTGGGAGAGAGTTCGTTACGAGGGATGCTTTCAGTAGACTCCAGTTTCAATGATGCTCTAGCTATTTGTAAACGAAAAGGAGGAAACGATGTATACTCTTGGTGTGTACTTTTATACAAAGCATGAGCATAGACATGAATCGATAAGGTGAAAAAAGGGCTTCCGATACCACTTCATTGTTTTTCGTACTGTTTCGGTTATCGATAGTTGTCTATCTATATTGTCAACGCCACCCATATTCTTATTGTATTCATGAATACACGTTGGCTTCATAATGTCTTCTTTGGTTTTATAATTTTTTTTTCCGGTCGCACAGAATCCTGGTTCGTGTACACTTGTGAGCATGCAAACTTTACGTTCGTCCTCCCACTTCATTGCCATCCAAACATAATTATGAGCGATTTGTACCTCACCTCGTTGTAATTTATTTTCTAGCTTTGGCATTCCCTTTCTATTGGCTTTGACCATACCACAAATTCTCGTATCACGATCATGTAAATATTCAGTCAGAGTAGGGGATGTAGACCAATTGTCTATGTATATAACATGACCCTTATAGAAATAAGGTTGTAAGAAGTGAGAGACAATATCACCGGTAACACCTACTCCGAACCTTTGATATCCAGTAGCTGCTCCAGTGCAGACAATGAAGCCTAGAATGAATCCGGTACCGCAGTCTACCAACTCAAACAACTTGATGCCAAAACGATTCCTTTTGAGAGGAATATATTGTTCGAATCGAAGCCAACCTTTCAATAGTAACAGACTTTCGTCTATGCACAGGTTTTTGCCTGAGAGAAGAACTCCAAAAAATTTGGTTTGTAGCTGATCTATCACTGGTTTGCGAATATCTATCACGACGCATTGGTTCTCGAAAAATTGGAGTATATAGCAAAGGTTCCGTAGACCAATAATCTCTCAAATCACCTTTTCGAACATGGCCCATAAGAAATGAGAGACCAAGAAATATTTCGAATTCATCTTTCGTAAGAGGGCACCAGTCTTTCGTATGGGGATATGAAATTCGAGGACTTTGGGCGTAATAACGATTTGTCTCCGTTCCGATCTTTTCAACTAGGAAAGAATCGCAAAAATAATTGGAAAAATCCATCGGTGAATTTCCGGTTATGGAGGCGTTGGGATTGATTTTAGAGCTACCTTCAAAATCTTTGATTGATGGGTGAAAATGCGCATCATCAAAGATTTGAGTTACATCATAGATGGCGTCTTCCAAATCAACAGCATCAAATTCTCTATTCCCAGGGTTCTCTTCTTGTGCTTCGGATTCACCGCTACTCCAAGCTTTATAAACCAACGCCTGCTCCGGAAATACTATCTGCACTTGAGAAGAAAAATCGTCAACTATACTAAAAAAGACTATCGGTGAAGTGACCATCGCCAAACGGGAACGTCCTTGAACTATCCTGAAAAGGACTGTTCAACTACCTCACCTGTGGAGAAAAATCCCCAACTATCTTCAAAAGGACTGTCGGTGGAGCCACTATCGCCAAATGAGAGCATTCTTGCTCTCTCGGTCCTGAAAAGGACCGACCAAGATATTATCACTTCCCCTGTGAAGAGAAACTGCCAACGATCCTGAAAAAAACTGTTGGTGAAGTGACCACCGTGGAATTTCAACACTCTTGAACTATCCTGAAGAGGACGGTCCAAGGTATCCTTCCCTCATCTGAGGATAAAAACCACCGAATATCCTGGTGAGGGCTGTCCGTGGAATGAATATCGCCAAATGAGGACTTCATTGAAGTATCCCGAAAAGGAAGGGCAAGTCATTCTTACCTCATCTGTGGAGAAAGATCTTTTTCTTGAATTTGAGTGAAGAAATGTAAAGTTTACTTAGCAATAATCAAATCTTCAACAAAGTCCTCACACTGTGATTAGAGCAGCTTTCAAGCTGATATTTTCGTGATTGCTGGGTTGGATGATGCGTCCTGATTATTTATCCCCTGACGCGCTATACAAGCACATTGAAGAATTACGACGCGAGGAGAAACGTGCCCCTATAGGAGACTTGCTCCACTTTGCCCTATACATCGTTTCCTCCATTTGGTTTACAAATACCTAGATCATTATTGGAACTGGATTCTACTGAAACCATTCCTAGTAACTAACTCTCTGCCACTCGATTGGTTGGTCGCCATTTCCCGCAATCTAATACGAAACGGAGATGCCAATTGTGCACTTCGCGTAAGACCTTGACGCGAACAAATTACATATGCCTCAGTTTCAATATCTCTCTATACATCACGCCATGCTTCAAAGTGCACCACACTGGAGTGATCTTACCGTGAGTTCAATGAATTCAAAACAACGTGAGAGGTGATTGGACCCACGAATGTGAGGAATACGATGTTTTTTTCTGTACTTCGACCATCAACGAACTTAAAAATGCCTCAGGCTGGCATCAGGAAACCAATATTGGACCTTGGAAGATTTGTATTCAAGATCGATGAGTCTTGTAGAATTTTTCACAAGTTTCTTGCGTACTCAGCACAACAACTGGAGTAGGCTACACAGTTTGAGCTGAAACTACGGGAAGAATAGCATTGGACCTTCTAATGACCTTGAAACGACCTTTTTCAAGGTCAAGGACGCATCCCGACTCTTTTTCACCATCATTTTCGTACTCAGCTCACCAAGAAACGTAGACATACACAGTTGACATTCAAAAGACGGAAGAAAAAGAAATTGAACTTTGAAATCACCTGTTTCGAGGTCAAGGACGTGTCCAGGATTTTTTTCACCATTTTTCCGTACTCAGTATACTAAAAAACGTAGGCATACACAGTTTGAACTCAAAATACGGGAAAAAAAGAAATTCGAAATGACCTTGAAATGACCTTTTTCAAGGTCAAGGACGCATCCAGGATCCTTTCAACATTTTTGACGTACTCACCACATCAAAAAATGTAGGCCCACACAGTTTGAGCTCAAAATACGGGAAAAAATCATATTCGACCTTGAAATGACCTGTTTCAATATCAAGGACGCGTCCAGGATTTTTCAAACTATTTTTCTCGTACTCAGCACACCAAAGAACGTGAACATACACAGTTTACACTCAAAATGCGGAAAAAAAATTGAACTTTGAAATGACCTGTTCCGAGGTCAAGGACGCATTCAGGATTCCTTTCACCATCTTTTTTCGTACTCAGCACATCAAAAAATGTAGGCCTACACAGTTTGAGCTGAAAATGCGGGAAAAAAGAAATCGGACCTTGAATTGACCTTGAAATGACCTTGAAATGACCGTTTTCAAGGTCAAGGACGTATCCAGGATTTCTTCCACTATTTTTTTCGTACTCAGAATACCAAAAAACGTGAGCATACACAGTTTACACTCAAAATACGGAAAAAAAAGAAATTGGACCTTGAAATGACCTGTTTCGAGGTCAAGGACGCGTCCAGGATTTTTCCCACCATTTTTTCCGTACTCAGCATACTGAGGAACGTAGGCATACACAGTTTGAACTCCCAATCCGAAAGAAAAAGAAATTGGACCTTGAAATGACCTGTTTCAAGGTCAAGGACACGTCCAGGATTCTTTACACCATTTTCTCCGTACTCAGCATATCAAAAAAACGTAGGCATACACAGTTTGAACTCAAAATACGGAGAAAAAAAGATCGGACATCGAAATGACCTTTTTCAAGGTTCAGGACGTATCCAGGATCCTTTTCGCTATTTTCCCGTACTCAACACACCAAAAAACGTAGGCCTACACAATTTGAGCTCAAAATACGGGAAAAAAAGAAATTGCACCTTGGAATGACCTGTTCCGAGGTCAAGGACCCGTCCTAAAAGACAATAGACATATTGCTTCCCCGGGTGGTCCCTTTTGGGACCAGTCCCATCCTCCAAAGGTTAACATAGGAGCCTTCCGAAGTAGCTGAACTGATCAGCTGGTCATGACCAGATCACTCCCCAACCAATCAAAAGTGATCTGGTCTTGACCAGATGATCAGGTCATCTACTTCGGGAGGCTCCATAATGTCCTATGAACACCCCTTTTGTTTTATTATCTCGAGATCTCGTCTTCGAAACCTATGATATTATCCGGTCCATCTCACTTGTCTCGAGCTCTGGACTACCCCATGGTATGGGGTATGGGGTGACCCCCGGAAAGACGAGTGGTGGGGGCTCTCCATACCAGAACATTCACTCCTTTCGTTGATGGGAACACATTTTTTATTGGATTTGAATTCATCTTGAATGAATATCAAAATGATGGCAGTAACCGACACCAAGAGTGTTACCAATGTCCGGACAACGCTAATAACCGAGTTGAGAACAAGATTATCAGTATCGGACGAGAGTAAATTGGCGTTATCATTCCAACTGTGAGCCGACGGTCGGAGCATGGCACATGATGTCAGGAGAACAAGTCGTCAATTCCTACATGGGGAGAGCTGCTTGATGCGCTGGGAGTCTGCTCACTCCGCCGAATCCACGAGAACCCCGTTGATTCGCCGTTATCTGTTATCTCGCGGTGGCTATTTATCAACCTCTTATTCTTACACCCTCATCATTTGATCATCTTTCGGTGGCCTCGCAGTACTCTCAGTATACTGGGTGTTATGACGGTGCAGAAGATGGGGGTTTATAAATACGCCGAATACTTCGATATGTTTTTACTCCTCGGTGAGTTTGGAGGAAATGCGACAAGGGTTGTGACCGCTTACGCTGAAAGATTTCCTGCTCGTCGTGTACCCGATAAAACGGTGATTCTTTGAGCGGCAAACCATTTCCGGAATGGTCCGCCTCTTCTCGCCAAGAGAGCCGATGCGGGTGACGTGGATACAATCGCGAGGAGCCCGCGGAATGAGATTTTGGTCCTACGGTCGGTGGAACAACACCCTGAGCATCCGAAGTATTCCAAGAGAGCGCAACCTATCCTATCCCACCGTGCAACGCACGTTAAAACAAGAGCGCTCGCACACTAATCATTATACTCCAGTCCAACATCTGCGTGTGAAATTGTTCATCAGAACACGCCGAAATCGTTGTAGGCCCTGAATTCGGCATTAAATTGGGGCATTCGGGACAGTCACCGAGGAGATGATGGAAAATGTCCAAACGAACATCCTCCGAAGGAGTAGAGCCCGCATCGAGATGGATGGTGGACATTTTAAGCACCTGATATGAACCGTTTTTTTCAGAACGAAATTCAAATACTCCGAATTTGTAAGGGCAGCGAAAAGATTTGTACGGAGAACAAATGATTACGTATATCTGCACTAAAAAAGAAGTTTCTCCCAGTTAAATGAATATTTATTTCACTATAAGAAATTTTTTTCCAGTGTCAAAGATGAGTAGCGAAGCGTGGACGACCCTCCGCTTTTATCAGAATATTTGCTAATTCAGCAAATCTCCTAGCACTCTGTATAAGTACAATGTCGAATTGCTGGAACAGTAAGCGCTTGCTAATTGAGCAAGATTATTCCTGTCAGAATTACATCAGCAGTAGCATATCTCAAATTCACTGTTGTGAAATCAACTTACAAAGAAACGTTTCGAGGTGTCCGTCGCTGATTTCGTTGAGATTGAGATATGTTGTAGTACTCGTGATTTTAAGGGACACGTGCTCTTTTATACGTGCCCAATCGCGTCTTAAAGAGGTGAAACACCCCTTCAAAGAATTCCGGAAAGAGTGAAAAATTTTAAATTCCACATAGATAATTCCATTCGATCTACTCACGGATTTGCATGGTCAAAGCATTCGAAGAGACAAAACATACGAGGTGATCCCCATGTGGGAAAAGCCCATTCCTTCCCAAGGAGGGGGGGAAATATATCTGGGAGGGTGTGGGTCTTCAATGTTCTCCAATGGATTTTGAGTGGGATTCACCAACATTGCAGCATTTTGTAGAGCTCTCAGAATGAGGGAACACGTGTTTCCCCATATTGCTCCTATTTTACATTGAGAGGGCAAAACTCCTCCGAATGCAAAAACTTCGGAAGAGTGACGGAAAAATTTTCAAATGTGCTGAAAATCACTACTCAGGGGTTTCGAGGTCGTTGATAACGAATCTGGCATGAGAAATGTGGAGTTCGGAATGGCGAATACAATATGGCGACCCCAATATCAGACAATCGAGCGGGTTCACATGGAGCCGGGGGTTTTCAAGGCTGAAAATGACGAATATAAGATTCCTCTCACAGTTACACAGTTCAGAAAGAGTGCTCAATGTATTCATGTTAAATTCTTATAGTTCCAAAAGGATTCTTCAAGAGCTCTCTCTGAAATGTGCCGCTGTGTGAGTCACAATTCCAAATTTACGATGGTGACTGGAATATTTCCATCTTGGATCCCAGATCACACTCAATTCGCTCAAAATAATGTATACATATTGTAATATACTATAATGGAATATACATTCTGTCAAAAAAGTACCAGGAATTGATCATTTAAAAAGTGCGGCTAACGGGTTTGTCAACATTTTTGTTGTTGTTAAGTTGATACATTCGTCCTGTATATTGACGCGGAGTTCGACTGTCATCTGTCATTCGGTTTGTTCACAGTGCTCGATCTTTTCAGTTCTCTCAAGTGTGTCCCGCGATTGTGGCAATGGATACAAAGATTGAAAAAAGAATTCGTTTTAAATTTTGCGTTGCGAATGGAATTTCGTGTGCCGAATCGCTGAAAATGTTGGAGAAGGCTTACGGTGAATTGACTCTATCAAAAACAAGTGCATATGAGTGGTACAGTGCATTCACAAGTGGTCGAGATGTGGTGGAAGATTTGCCTCGCTCTGGTCGTCCATCGACGTCTTTAACTGGAGTTAATATCGATGAAGTGAAGGAAATGGTGACTGAAAAACGTCACTTAAGTTTGAGAGAGATAGCCGGTGAACTTTCTGTGTCTTACGAATCAGTTCGTATTATTTGACATGATTGTTTGGGCATGAAACGCGTTGCCGCTCGATTAGTTCCGAAAGACTTGAATTTTTTCCAAAAACTGAATCGCGTACAGGTCGCTGAAGACATGCTAAAACGAGTCAATCCCGACCCCACATTCATAACAAGCATTATAACAGGTGATGAGACATGGGGTTACGAATATGACATTCAAACCAATCAACAAGCTTCGGAGTGGCGGCTTCCAGCTGAGCCGAAACTTTATTTACATAAATAGCTCATTAGATCTAGTTCCTTTTGGTAAAATAATATCATTGTAATTTGGCATCTTTCGCAAGGGTCTCCTGTAATTCATTTTCTCATGCTCCAAATGTGTGATACGACACGTTGCGCATATGCTCAATGGAAACCTTGAATCTTGAAGACTAAAGGCAGGAGTGTGTAAAGTTTTAATAAGCTGCTCATGTTTTTCTGTTATAAGAAATTATTCTGGCCTTTTTTTCCCGAACGAAATTTTCTTACCACAAGGTGCACACACTTTTTTTCTATTGTCTTTATGTGAACATTTGGAATGATTCATTGTAACTTCATTTGTTGAATGTGTTGAGCATATATTCACTACATGAATCCCTATACGAAAACAAGAGGAATCTAGTTTGTTGTCAAAATAGAGCACACTATCAACCCGTTGTAGATATGCTTCAGTTATCTTTGTTATCATAAAATGAGTTGCTCTTTTACTACAATGCAAAAAATCTATGGTGAGAATGACAATACGATTGATTTCAAACCGAAATTTAGGTCACAATGTAGGTATCACAGCACAACTTCTGGTTTTAATCTCCATACCATTGTTATCAGCACTACACATTTCTTCAGTGTGTTTGGAATCATTATTATTGACAAGTAATTATGAGTATGATTAATTAGTTATTTTGTACTTCCTGGACTAGCGGAGCTTTGAATTATTGTGGGTGAGGTGATCTGAATATAGTTTCAAAGATTTATATTTATCAAATGTCGATATAGAAGTTGCATAAAGTGGACTAAACCAGTACGAAGGCAATTCAATTTGAACCTGATAATGAGTTCCAAAACCGTATTTGTATTTTGACTCAAGTTTTATCATTTCGAATATTGTTTATTTATTCATCAACTGATAAATTGAATCTTTCAATGGCAGAGTACTTCAAGAGAATACAGCACGAATAAAATACATACTGGTATCTGCGTTTTTCTTTCTGACTACTGTCTATTCACCCTTTTCTTCACCTATCGCATATAAACAAGATAACGGAATAATAATTTACAATGATTTATATATCCAATCTTCGCCAAAACATGTTTAAACGGGCATTTTGAGCTGGAATCAACCACTATAATATGATGAAGACGTGTTTCTTGCCTTATCAGATCCAATATAAAATTAACGAAAATGTATTTATCGATATCTGGAGAACGGCTACAGTTAGGATTCCATTCCAAACGGATTTTCAATCTGTAAATTACGCCGAATATGACCCCTTATCCCGTTTGTTTACACATTCTTGTCATACCTATCGCTGCTTCTAGAGCACCGTGTACACGAGTAGCGCGAATTCTGCTTTATGGCTTTAACTTCATGACTTCTGCACATAATTTCTAAAGAATATGTTCTATCTAAAAACATACGAATTTTGCGTTTTGCGACAGCAGTATTCATTATACAATAAGTTCGTACTTTGTCACATTTTGACCCCATAAATGACGGAAACCTCTTTAGAACGTTCAGAGAATAATATTGATCAGTAGATGCATGTACCTATTTGAACAAGTAGTATGTTCGCGAAATCGTTTATTCACATGAAATAATCGTGAAAACGTGACATGATTTTTTTTACGTCAAATGATTTCTTTTAACGTAATATATAACGTTGAATGATTAGGCAATCACTTTTCGGAAAATCTACAAAATTTGAACGATATCAAGACAATATTTTTTGAGAAAATGTATGCACCGACTTCAAACACATAATTCCGAAACATATGCATTTAATGTTTTGAGTATGCATAAAAGACGGTGAAGGAGAAGGGACTTTCTAAAAGGCTCTCCCTCCTAGACATTTATTCCGATTGATTTGGAATTTTTGGGAAATATTCATGAAAAGTTCCACTATCACATAAAGGAATGAAGTAGTTGTCGATTTTTTGGAATATTGAAACATACTCGACCCATTAAATTTTAGAAATAACATATTTGGTTAAAAATCATTTTTTTCTTTTTTTTTCGGGAAAAAAAACGTTTTTTTTCCGTCGTTTTTTTCCAAGATATATTTTCCCTGAAAATTTAGAACCCTACTCATTAACCATTGAATATATTGTAAAGTCGTTTTCCAACAGCTACCCTGGTAGAACTTGTCTCAAGTTAAATTCGAGGCACTTGCAAGTTCAACTCTTGTCATAGTAAGGGCCTTGCAAGTGAAACTTTCGTCCAAATATGAACTTCGTAAGATGTAAGTTTTACAACTCCTTCTTTCTCAGTGAGTCAACGGATTACACAGGTCAACATTTGATCTACGCTGGACCGCCAGGAACTAAGTGGGTATCGATAGGTTTTTTGGGTCGCTGATCACGATGAAGGGGTCCATATGACCCCATCACGTCAGTATCAAGGTCAAATGGAGGTCAAACATCTTGAATCGGAAAATATGATTTTTTTGAACCCAGATTATGAACGAGCGGGAAATTTTACATCCAGATATACTTTCACATAGTGTTCATCTCGAGCTCGACTATTCCACTCGCGAAGAAAACATGGATATGGAGTGAATCCTTCTTGTAAGCCGAGCATGATGGTACTTATTTTCAAATCACCACAAATATCCCATTTATGTTTATCATATTTCAATTTTTGTAATAAGAGATGCAAATCATGATACTCTTCTTTCATTGAAACGGAATGAGCAACAAGTTAAGGAGCATACAAATTCCCATTGTAAAGCAAGATAGCTTTCAGACTTCTTATCGAGGAATCTATGAAAAGACGCCAATGACAAGGTCTGTATTCAATGTCAGATTACTCAATCAAACCTCCGATATCACTGCAGTAAATCAAGTTGTTTGTTTTTGTAAAAAACTTTCTAAACGGTTTGTCTCTTGAACGGTAATATGTAACGTGCGTTCCAGGAGCCAAGAATTTTTTTTCTTCAAGTCTTGACGCGAGAAGTTCGGAACTTTCTTTTGAAAGGTCCAAATCTCGACAAAGATCACTCAAATCAGCTTGGGCAAATTGTTCTTGATTTCTATTGCCCTCATCTTCTGAATCTGATGAAATTTTGTGAGCTTCCATCTCTTCTTCTCCTTCTTCGGATGTATCGGAAGATTGATCTAGCATTTCAACATTGTCTGATGTATGATCTGCATGAGTTGAAACTTCTTATTCACTTGTTCCTATATCCATACTAGTATCATTAGATTCAGCATCAATAAATACAGGAAAAGTTACTGATGCTACGTGCGGATAAATGATGGATTTTTTATTATGACGATTCTAACCATGTGGATTAGTTGAACCAATGTAGCGATCCGACGCGTGATTTGATGGCTTTCTCCATTTCATCGGAGAAGAAAATATCTGTCTCTTCTTTTTGTTCGAAATATTGCGGCATCTACTACAGAAAACTTTTGGAGTATAGGAATTAGTTAAAGAATCAGTTCCGATTGTGAAGCATTCACTATATTTTTTTTTCAATGTTCCTGAGAATGTGAATTCAATTTTCGTCGTGTACTGCCCGCAAACAACACAAAAGATGTTCGGACTGTTTTTGCAAGGACTTTGACTTGTCACATTTGACTCTACAGAGGCCAAGTTTCCCACCAATGTAGAGCTACGGTCGCATGATGACGACGCCTGCGGGCCCGCTTTCCCACCCTGACCAGCCGCCGATTCTGGGTTTCCGAAGCCCTGTCTCGTAATACGTTTCCGTGTGGTTGCCATGACGGCATGAACGCCGCAACCCAGGGACTTCGCCAGATAGTGAGACAACTCCGTTGCCCACCGTCACCACGTGGAGGTGCCCTGGGTGCAACCACACGTTGATTTGTTGTTGAAATGCATCGAGATGTATGGACTGTATAACATGAGTATGTGAAGATAAAAATTTTGCGTCTAAAAACTTCCATCCTGATGTGATGGAACGTCAAAGGAGGAAACCAACGCGTTTGATTTTCAACACACTCATACCCCATAACTGTCGCAATTCACTTGCAGGGTTCTCCACTTGTTCTTGAAATGACCTTGAACCTCGTCTTCTGGGGGTCAAGCGACTTCAGATTCCGATTCGCGGACCTCGGGAACATAGGTAGGAATTTTTCAAGTTTTTCGAATCTCACTTCACATTTTCATCCTAAAAACACTTCAAAGTGACCTTGAAATTATCTTGGATGACCTCTAGGATAGGTCGAAAGTGTGAAAAAACGCCTGATTCGGATTCAGCAACTTCAAAAACATGTGTATGAATTTTTTCAGGTTTTTTCGATGGTTTTTCTCCACTTGACCTTCAAATGACCTGAATCCTGATGTGGAGGAGTCATATAAATCCCTTCATCTTGATCGGCGACCTTGAAAACATAGAAGTCACCTAATCCAAGAGACTTCGCAACCTAATATCAGACAAAACATTCGAAAGAAGGATTTGACCTACAGATGACCTTCATATGACCTGCAGATATGACTTCAATAAAAACGTGGAAGTATATCTGGATGTAAAAGTCCCCGCTCGTTCATAATCTTGGGTCAAAAAAATTATATTTTCCGATTCAAGATGTTTGACCTTCATTTGACCTTGATGCAGATGTGATGGGGTCATATAGACCCCTTCATCGTGATCAGCGACCTCGAAAACAGGAAAGTCACTCAATCCAAGAGACTTCGCAACCTGATATTAGACGAAACATCCAAAAGAAGGATTTGACCCACAGATGACCTCCATGTGACCTGCAGATATGACTTTGGTAAAAAGGTGAGAGTATATCTGGATGTAAAATTCCCCGCTCGTTCATAATTCTGGGTCAAAAAATTTATATTTTTCGATTCAAGATGTTTGACCTTCGTTTGACCTTGATCCTGATGTGATGGCGTCATATAGACCCCTCCATTGTGATCAGCGACCTCGAAGACAAAGAATCACCTAATCCAAGAGACTTTACAACCTAATATCAGACAAACCATTCAAAAGAAGGATTTGACCTACAGATGACCTCCATATGATCTGCAGATATGACTTTGGTAGAAAGGTGAGAGTATATCTGGATGTGAAATTCCCCGCTCGTTCATAATCTTGGGTCGAAAAAATTATATTTTTCGATTCAAGATGTTTGACTTCCATTTGACCTTGATCCTGATGTGATTGGGTCATATAGACCCCTTCATCGTGATCAGCGACCTCGAAAACAGGAAAGTCACTCAATCCAAGAGACTTCGCAACCTAATATCAGACAAAACATTCAAAAGAAGGATTTGACCTACAGATGACCTCCATATGACCTGCAGATATGACTTTGATAAGAGCGTGAGATTATATCTGGATGTAAAATTTCCCGCTCGTTCATAATCTGGGGTAAAAAAAATTATATTTTTCGATTCAAGATGTTTGACCTTCATTTGACCTTGATCCTGACGTGATGGGGTCATATAGACCCCTTCATCGTGATCAGCGACCCCAAAAACCCACAGATACTCACTCAGTTCCTGGCGGTCCAGCGTAGATCAAATGTTGACCTGTGTTATGAGTGATGATTCAGTTATTGATTCATTACATAATCTTCGATCATCCATTTCAATCTGTAATTCATCCATTCAATAAAAAATTTCCACAAGACCGACTATCAGAAATTGATAGTGGTGGTAGACGACGTACGGGTCCATGCTATATTCGCTCCTTTTTCGTGTTTTCTTATACACCTGTGATACTAATCAAGCAATTCGATAACAACTCTTGGTCAAGCGAGTATCAGGCCAACGAGGAAAGACAAAAACGAAGCAAATATACCATGCGATCTGTACGTCGTCCACTACCACTATCCATTTCATTTGGGTAATTTCATAGGCAATTCTGTATTGAATGGATGAACTACAGATTATGAAGTGGATTTAATTGATAATGAATGGCATCAAATGGATGATCCAAGATTATGTAATGAATCAACAAAGGAATCATGGCTTGTAATCAGAAAGTGGAATCCATCAAATATCAAATATAAACATCAGTCACATCGGTCAAGTTGACCTGTAGTTGTTCTGAAACAATTTCTGTAATCAGAATATTGTATGTGCTCAATTTCCGTCGAGTTGATCCTCAACAGTCTCTCTAATCATTCGTCAATTGGTCAGTGGAATGTACCTGATGCAAAGATTTGTGGTATATCCACTGCGCTCCTATCATTTCTGCATTTTCCTTCAACGCTACCTAATGATCATGGTAGGATCCAACGTACAGATGTATGGTACATCTACATCCTTCTTGCTTTCTCTTCATGCACCCATGATTCTGTTGGAAGAACCTGATACTTGTATTATTAACGCAAGGACTTGTATATCTACTGCACTTCTGCCTTTCCTTCATTATCCTATGACGCCCCTTAATGAAATTCATCATGGTGGTACATAACATAAAGATGTATGGTACATATGCATTAGGGTGGGCCGAAAAAACAATTTTTTTTTCCGATCGCGATACCTCAGAAAAGTTTCTTTTGGCCAAGCTGAGGCAAATGCAACAAAGAAAATTGAAATCGAACAATATCTTCAGGTCGCGCATCGCAATCGAAGTTTGAAAGATCGCTTTTTTCCGCAGGTTGCTGTCAAGTTTTTATGAATACTGAGTCAACTACCATCAAAATACTATAAGTTAGTACGTGAAGTCTGAGGTGTAAGAAACACTGAACCAAAACAAAAATTGTCTTCTGAAAATATTCATTTTCGCACTGAAAGATAAAAGAGAACACAATATTCCGAGAAAATAGTGATTTTTATTCATTTCCTTCACTTCTCCTTTTTCAGTTTCAACATAAAAACTCTTATACTTGGTGAATATACGTTTTATTTTCAATTTTTTCATTCAATATGATGTCCTTCAAAATCAGATTCTTTAGAAAATTCGGTCCTTATCGATCTTGATAAGAGAGTTGTTCTAATGAAGCCGTCTCATGCCTCAGCGTCGCACACTTTGCGAGATGCTTCGGTTACAAGTTTCACACATCGTTCAACAGCTTGGGTATGACAAGGAAAGCTCTCGAAGTCCGATCGTAAAGGTGTGCCAGGTTTTATCAACATTCTCATATCTTCATCCGTGATATTCCTCAATAGTGGAGGTGAAAGGATATCGCAATCATTCCATCGAAACATATCCACGTACTCTGCTGCTTCGAAGTTGAGTTTTGGTGTTCTGAAGTTTCGAACAGTGTTCCCTTTGCGAAGTGATCTAGCTTTCAACACTCGACGGAGCCCCAGTTCTCTGATATTTGTCCTCTCATCCACAATCATTGCCAAAATCAAATTTCCTGGGTGAGCAACGGAAGCGTTTCGTTCTATCACCGGGTTGATGACATTTAGTACGTCTTGAGTTAGGTATCGTGAAGTTTTGATGGTTTCCCAAATTATCTAGAGTCTAGATGGTTAACGACGGCAAATAGAGCTCTCAGACTATACGTAAGCGTAGAAACACCTACTGATGAAATTCGGCAGTTGGTATATTTTATTTCAAAATGTTATATGCCTGTCTGGTTCAGGATCAAAACTAGCAAAAATTTTACAGATGGCCCGAAGATAATTCGGGGAACCATCAAAATTCCACGATATCTAACTCAAGACTTACTAAATGTCATCAACCCGGTGATAGAACGAAACGCTTCCTTTGCTCATCCAGAAAATTCGATTTTGGCCATGATTGTGGATGAGAGGAGGAATATCAGAGAACTGGGGCTCCGTCGAGTGTTGAAAGCTAGATCACTTTGCGAAGGAAACAGTGTTCGAAACTTCAGAACACCAAAACTCAACTTCGAAGCAGCAGAGTACGTGGATATGATTCGATGGAATGATTGCGATATCTCTCCACCTCCACTATTGAGGAATATCACGGATGAAGATATGAGAATGTTGATAAAACCTGGCACACCTTTACGATCGGACTTCGAGAGCTTCCCTTGTCATACCCAAGCTGTTGAACGATGTGTGAAACTTGTAACCGAAGCATCTCGCAAAGTGTGCGACGCTGAGGCAAGAGACGGCTTCATTAGAACATTGATAATGCCCGAATTTTCTAAAAAATCTGATTTCGACGTACATTATATTGAATAAAAAAAATTAAAAATAAAATATATATTCACCAAGTATAAGAGTTTTTATGTTGAAACTGAAAAAGGAGAAGTGGAGGAAATGAATAAAAATCGCGATTTTCTCGAAATATTGTGTTTTCTTTCATCTCTCGGTGCGAAAATCAATATTTTTGGAAGACAATTTTTGGTTTGGTTTAGTGTTCCTCACACCTCAGACTCGACGTACAAACTTATAGTATTTTGATGGTAGTTAACTCAGTATTTATAAAAAATTGACAGCAACCTGCGGAAAACAGCGATTTTCCAAACTTTGATTGCGATGCGCGAACTGAAGATATTATTCGATTTCAATTTTCTTTGTTGCATTTGCCTCAGCTTGGCCGAAAGAGACTTTTCTGAGGTATCGCGATCGGAAAAAAAAAATTGTTTTTTCGGCCCACCCTAATATGCATCCTCCTTGCTTTTCCTTCATCTACCTGTGATTCTACTGGAAGAATCTGATAGCAGTTTCCCTAACGCAAGGATCTGCGGTATATCCACTGCACCCCTGCCTTTTCTTCATTTTGTTTCTACGCTAGCTGGTAATATTTATTGTAGTGGTACGTAACATACAGATGTATAGTTTACCTGCATCCTTTCCACTTTTCTTGATCCGACTGTAATTTTACTCAAAGAATCTAGGGAAATCATTTCGTATCATTTCGTACATATTGATCATTTTTATTCAAGATGTCATATTTTCTTCGTATACATGAAGTGCTCGGTGATTAACCTTATTTTCAAATGTCTCTCACACTTGCTATAATTCATCGATGTTTTTCATGGACTGCGATTTTTAATTACAAGCCATTATTCAATGATTGAATTTACATTAATCTTATCATAACCTTTGATAACCCATAATTCATCCATCTCGTATTGTCATAAATACCCTGTAGTTCAACCATTCCGTATTGTCATATTATGCTGTTATGTATTGTGATTCTATTGTAACTGTCAACGCTTTACATAATAACATTGACCATTATCTTTATTTTTTACTAAAATGAACGTTAACGCTATTGGATGTTTGGAAGATACTGGAATGAATGTTATTGGATGTGAGAAAGAAGAGGACGAGATAGATATATTGGCAGAAAAAAAATTCATCTACCAATCATTGCACAGGTCATAAAAGACTGACAAACCATTCGGATAAATACATACTAATGAACAAATGATCCACTATTGGACATTCGAAGAAAGAAAGACAGAACAAATGATCTTACTATTGGGCATTCGCAGAAAGACAAAGTCAAACAGAATAAATATTTGTAGCATTGGAAATCGCCTCAAGGATGACAGATCTTCGTGTTGAGAAGAAACCGAGGAATCAGGAATTCCGGAAAAATATTTTGATCGGATGAAAAATTGAAACGTTTATATTTCGGTATCGGATGAACTGATCAAGTTCGTAGTGTGCTTAATCGAAAGTGTATAATCGTATTATATAATGGAAGTGTAGTTCTTCTTCCGTGACATACAATATGTGTCGAGTTATTGTGCATTGAAAATTTTTTCAGGAGGTTGAATCTCGGTTGAGGCGTATAGATACACGGTAGCGTACGACTTCTGTTCTTATTATTGGTTGGGAAAGTGCTTGGCCCAGGAATTCAATGATTCAATAGGTGAAAGTTCGATCCAATTTTCATCCAAGCAAGTTTGTCGAACGGATTTATTCAACTTCCTTCGATAAGCCGATCGACGTTTCGGATCGATACGATCCTTTTTCAAGATACAAAATTTTTTGATACAACCACGTTCTCTCTGCGCTACGATTATATTAAAAAACTTTGTATCTTGAAAAAGGATCGTATCGATCCGAAACGTCGATCGGCTTATCGAAGGAAGTTAAATAAATCCGTTCGACAAACTTGCTTGGATGAAAATTGGATCGAACTTTCACCTATTGAATCATTGAATTCCTGGGCCAAGCACTTTCCCAACCAATAATAGAAACTACCCACATCCGAGTCGATGGGTCCGGATGATCCTTCATACTACCACGTCCTTTCTCCGCCACGATTACATTAAAAAACTTTGTATCTTGAAAAAGGATCGTATCGATCCGAAACGTCGGTCGGCTTATCGAAGGAAGTTAAATGAATTCGTTCGACACACTTGCTTGGATGAAAATTGGATCGAACTTTCACCTATTGAATCATTGAATTCCTGGGCCAAGCACTTTCCCAACCAATAATCAAAACCACCCACATCCGAGTCGATGGGTCCGGATGATTCTTCGTACTACCACGTCCTTTCTCCGCTACGATTATATTAAAAAACTTTGTATCTATAAAAAGGAGAACTTTAACTCCTTATACTTATACGGGGATTACAATTTACCTCATATTTCCTGGAGCAATATTGATTCCAAATTATCTTTCTCAGTGTTACCTGGTTCGTCTCTCAATGAAATGACTTCTGCGCAATATGTTCTCGAATATTTCAATGAATTGAATTTGTTTCAACTTAATATTTTCAGAAATTCTCATGGTAACATACTTGATCTTATTTCTTCTGATAACGATCGTATTGATGTCAATATTGCTCTGGATCCTTTTCTCCCGTGTGACAACTTTCATCCTTCTCTTGTATCTGAGCTCAACATACGTGGAAGTGTTTTACTGGTCCCCAATAAAATCATCAAATATAATTTTAATAGGGCGAATTACAGTGCAATTTGTGAATATTTAGGTTCTATCAACTGGGACGATGAATTGCGTGATCTTAATGTTATTGAAGCTGTTGATTTTTTGTATCTTCATTTATATAATGCAGTTGATTCATTCGTACCCAAGTATGTATCAAGGAATAGTTCTCATCCAAAATGGTTTTCTTCGGAATGAATTAAACTTATTCGTCAAAAGAAAATTGCTCACAATAGGTACAAAGAGTCAAATTGCTTTGGAGATTACCTAATCTTTAGTCACTTACGAGCTCAATGTGAAGTTTTGACTCGCCAATGTTACTTGTCTCATCTTCATTACGTTCAAGGGTCCATTCCTACAAATGTCAAAAGCTTTTGGAACTTTGTTAATAGTAAGCGGAATCAGAACGGTATACCCCTGGTGATACATTTAGACGGTACTATTGGCAATACTGGTATTGCTATTTCGAACTTATTTGCATCTTATTTCAGATCAGTTTATCAAAATTATCCCGTTGTTCCTTGTAATTTACCAGAATATACTTCCAATGTCAATCTTTCCGATTTATCCATCAATATCGGTGAAGTGTTCAATAAAATCTCATCCTCGAAAACTTCTTCCGGTCCTGGTGATGATGGTATTCCTCCTAATTTTCTAAAATCTTGCAAGTTCGTCATTTCTCGGCCTTTGTGGTTGATCTTCAACAGCTCTTTATCCTCTGCAATATTTCCTTCTCAATGGAAATCCAGCTTAATTACTCCTATCTTCAAATCTGGGGACCGTTCTGACGTGAGAAACTATAGACCAATTAGTATCATGAATGTTATGCCGAAAATTTTTGAAGATATAGTCACTGATGAAATAACACCACTGTTTTCTGATATTATTTCTGATTTCCAGCATGGCTTCACTTCTGGGAAATCTACCGTAACTAACTTGTCTATTTTTTCTCATGTTGTGTCCTCTGCGCTTGATCAAAATGCCCAAGTGGATACTATATATACAGACTTCTCAAAGGCTTTTGACAGAGTTGATCATAATATATTGTTAAATAAATTAAGTAATTTAGGTATTCGCAGCAATTTTTTGTCGTGGTTACATAGTTATATTCTGAATCGTACGCAATCAGTTCGTGTCTCTCAATATTCCTCTGATTCATTTTTTGTATCCTCAGGTGTATCGCAAGGCTCACATCTAGGTCCTTCATTATTTATTATTTTCAATAATGATATCTCTACGATTTCCAAGTACTGCACACATCTTCTTTTTGCTGATGACCTGAAAGTGTTTATGATTATAAGAACTTACAGAGATGCTCAAAATCTGCAATCTGTTCTGGATCGGTTACAATCTTGGTGTGTGCTATCTAATATGTCATTAAATCTCACTAAATGCCATGTGATGAGATTTCATAGAGGTAAAAATGCAATTTATTATCCTTATAACTTGTCTCATTCTCTGTTATCACCTATAAATACTGTTCGTGATCTTGGAGTTTCATTTGACTCTCGTTTTAACTTCTCAGATCATTACAATTACATAGTTGGTACTTCCATGAAATCTCTCGGATTCATCAAGCGCGTTTGTAAAGATTTTCGTGATCCTGTTGCACTTTGAACACTGTATTTTACTTTAGTTAGACCTCATCTTGAGTATGCGTCTCAAATTTGGAGTCCTCATTTAATTCGGGATTGTACAGATTTGGAAAGAGTTCAGCGTAAGTTTCTGGGTTTTGCTGCCTATCAGATAGGCCGTCCGTTGAGCGTCACTTGTCATGATTACTCATTGATCATGGCTCTACTTAACTTGCATTCCTTGGAATCACGTCGTTTGTTCAATGATTTTCCATTTTTGTATAAAATTGTTAATGGGAAAATTCGCTGCCCTCAACTGCTTGGATTTGTACGTTTTAATGTCCCTTCTCGTTCATTAAGACACCCTGAATTGTTCAATCCAATTTCTTATGGATCGAGATACGGTTATTCTGATCCGGTAAATCGGATATCTATCCTAGCAAATTCTTACAGTGATGTGCTTGAATTATTTTCATCTCATTCTGATCTTAGGAATTCTCTTTCTCTTATTTGTCAAATTTAATATCTAATTGTCCTTTTCGCCTATAATTATACACGTTAACTGTTGTTGTGATATAAGATGCATGTAGTCGAGCTTAACATGATGCTTAATGCTTTGATGCATGATATATATGATGTGGTTCAAATAATGTATATTCTATGTACCAAAGGGTCTTTTATACCCGTATAAACAAAATAAATAAATAAATAAGTTTGACGTTTGATAAATAAATAAATGAGTTTGACGTGCATTTGCTGCTCCGATAATTTTCTCATCCGTTGCTTTTAATAGTGTCTATTTAACTGCTATTCAGTTCGCTCGGTATAGTGTTTTTTACTGTGCATCTCGTGTAGTATTTCACTTTCCGGTTTGTGCTCTATCTACCACGTTTTTACTGATTTGAAATCATCATTTGTCGAAAAGTTTCGTCTCACGGATACAGTAGCCTAACATACATAGTGTCACTTACATTGCCGCTTCGTTGTGTGATACGAAAACAGTAAACAGACCATTACTCGTGTGTGTGTGTTGTGTGTTACTAGTACCAGTGATTATCATCTGCTCTACGTTTTGATCTTTTCATATATTTAAAATGTCACAACATGATAAGAAAATCTGTAAAGGTTGTACTAAGCCTGTCTCTCATCCTGTGAGCTGTCATACGTGTAATATTCATTCGCATCCAGGATGTGTGCACAGATGTAATCATCCGTGGAATGTGAACAAACTCATCGATTGTTCAGATGCTTCTTCACATCAAATTGATTCATCTTTGCCAGAAGACTTGTCTCTACTGGTAAATATAAAGGAGCTCATCCATGAAGAATTCTCGAAATTTCGTGATGAAATGGCTCGGGTTTACGAGGACAAAATAGTGTCTCTTAGTCAAACTATTCTTTCCCTCACTGCGAGATTGACTGAAGTTGAGAACAAACTCGACGTTTCAAAACAAGACCATGATTCTCGTGATCTTGAAACGATTATTCATGAAGTCAACGAGCGACAGAAGCGATCTCGCAATATTATTATTGTTGGTATTGATGAGACGCCGGACAATCAACAACAAAATGATGCAGCGAAGGTGAAAACACTACTCCGAAATATTAATCCTTCCGTTCATGATGATATTAGATTGCATAGAATCGGTAAAAAGGTTGCGAACAAACACAGACCTATTTGTGTTTCTTTTCCATCGTCTCAGGATGTTATCAATATCTTGAAACGTAAATCTAATCACAATGGACCGTTTAAAATTTATCAAGATCGAACTGTTCAAGAGAGAAATTATTTAACCACGTTACGTGCGGAATTGAAGAACCTAATCGATGGTGGTGATACCAACAAAACAATCAAGTATATAAATGGATTGCCAACGATTGTTGACACGCGTACTGTGCCCCAGAAAAAAAACCTATAACTCACCCTTTGATATACTACCAGAATGTTCGTGGTCTTCGTACTAAACTTCAAGATTTGCAAATTTCACTTTCATCTCTTACTTCTACGTATGATGTCATTATCTTCTCTGAAACCTGGTTAACGGATAACATATCTGATGAAGAATTGTCCTTTAATGATTATGTCTTGTATCGGTTGGACAGGAGCAGGCGCACCAGTGTTTTTCTCGAGGAGGTGGTGTGCTGATTGCGGTCAAAAAGTATTTGAATAGTGCATTGGTTGATTTGCCGCCTACTTGCGTGGAACATATTCTTGTCAAGTTGCAGTTTAATTCGAAGTCTGTTTTTATTGGAGCAAGTTACTTCCCCCCTGCCTCATCATCATCTCTTTACCTTGAACATTGTGTTTCTCTGGCCGAGGTACTGTGTCAGGATTATGATTCTTCAATTTTCCTCTTCGGTGACTACAATCTTCCGCATGTGGTTTGGCGCAATGACGACTTTTCTCTAACAGCATCGTTTCGTCCCGGTGTGACACTGAATGAAAGGTCTGCGGTGGAGATTTTGACTCAATATTTCAACTATTTTGGTTTATATCAAAAAAACAATATTTACAATGATTTCAATGGTATGCTGGACTTGATTTTTACCACCGATGAGTATGTTGAAACTATTAGTCCGGTTGATTACCTCCTACATTGTGATGCTTATCATCCCCCTATCGAAATTAGATTGTATTCTCTTTCATTGAGATCTTTGTCTTGTACCGACACGTACCGGTACAATTATAAATTGGCTGATTTTTTTTCTATTCGGCAGCATTTGAATCAAATTGATTGGGATTTGGAGTTAAAATGCATGGATGTAAATACTGCTATTAGTTTTTTGTATGATCAACTTTCTGTGGCTATTGAGTTGTACGTTCCGAAAACATTGATCAAAAGATCTATTTATCCTCTTTGGTTTACTCCTGAGCTCAAAAAATTAATTAGAAGAAAGAAAGTTGCCCATATGATTTACAAATCGTCTTATAGTCGCGGCGATTATTTAGCGTTCTCTTTTTTGCGTGCTCAATGTAAATCACGAGCTCGGGCTTGTTATTCGAATTACATTCGCCAAGTTGAGACTAATATTCAAAAGGATGTTAAATCTTTTTGGAATTTTGTTAACAGTAAGCGTTCATTTAATGACTTACCTAGTACTATCATGTTAAATAATGTAGTTGCTGACTCTGCAGCTGGAATGGCTAACCTTTTTGCTGATCACTTTTCATCGGTTTTTGCTTCACATAACTCGGTTAATGTTAACCATTCTAAACATGATATGTCATTCAACATGCTTCCTGATTTGGATATTACCATAGGAGAGATCTACTCTGTTCTTGATTCGTTAGATACGAGCAAGGGCCCAGGATTTGATGGCCTTCCGCCGTTGCTGTTCAAGTCTTGCAAATTTATTCTTTCTCGACCGCTTTGGCTTATCTTTAATAAATCTCTTTCTTCCGGGTGTTTCCCTGCTGAATTGAAAACGAGCCTGATCTCTCCTATTTTCAAGCATGGTAATAAACTGGATGCTAAGAATTATAGACCTATAAGTATTTTAAATGTTATGTCTAAGATTTTTGAGCGCGTGGTTGTTGACAAGATTACTCCTTTGTTGTCTCCTCTTATCATCCCGGAACAACATGGTTTCATGTTAATGAGGTCTACTACTACGAATTTGACTGCTTTCTGTAATTACACCGCCATTGCGCTGGAGAATAACTCACAAGTTGATGTTATTTACACTGATTTCAGTAAAGCGTTTGATACTGTATCTCACAGCGTTCTTCTATCTAAGTTGAGTAGCTTTGGAATATCTGGTAATCTGAAACTTTGGTTCCAGAGTTACTCAACTGATCGGGTGCAGATGGTAAAAGTTCGGAACTGTTTTTCTGAACCGATTATACCTTCTTCGGGAGTGCCCCAGGGATCCCACCTTGGTCCACTTTTATTTTTGCTATTCATAAATGACATTGGGCAGGTTCTCAATGATTGTGATTTCCTGTTATTTGCTGATGATCTAAAAATCTTCAAGAACATAAAATGTCTTGCGGATGTTCATCACTTACAGTCAGTATTATCGGGATTAGATTCTTGGTGCACCCGTAATTCTCTGCATCTGAACTTAGAAAAATGCTGTGTAATGAGAATCTCGCGGTCAAGGAATCCTCTCATATTCTCCTACAAGATTGCGAATATTACATTGAATACTGTTAAATCTTATGTTGATCTTGGTGTAACTATAAATGATGAATTGGATTTTTCTGAGCATTCTGTGAAAGCTTGTGGTACTGCGATGAGAAATCTCGGCTTCGTCAAAAGATTTTCCAGTGATTTCAAAGATGTTAGGTCATTAAAAGTACTATATTCCTCTTTAATTAGACCCCATCTTGAATATGCGTCCCTATCTGGTCTCCGTACTTGAAGAAGGATATTAGAATGATTGAGAGTGTGCAACACAAGTTTTTACGCTTTGCTGCTTTTAGAATAGGCTGCCCTATGAGATATTCTGACCATGATTACTCCAGAATTCTTGACAGAATGAATTTAACTACCCTCGAAGAGCGGAGACAAATGAATGATCTCCTATTTCTTTTTAAATTGATTAATGGTTTTCTTGATTGCGAGTCATTGCTGAGTAAAGTTAATTTTAACATCCCCGGTAGACCAGTTAGGAGAGCGCTTTTATTCAGACCTGTACAATTTAAATCAAGATTTGGAAATTATGATCCGATTTCTCGCATTTGTGAATTAGCAAATAATTTCGATCGGTCGATGGAATTGTTTGGTGTTTCCTTGAAGCGGTTTAAACTGTCGGTTAATGCATGACTATATTGTAATTGTATTTTATGCGTCTGTGGACGCTGTCTTGTATTGACTCTGTATTTACTTTTTATATCAAAGGGTGCTAACCCGTGTATTGCAATAAAAAAAAAAAAAAAAAAAAAATAAACAGGATCGTATCGATCCGAAACGTCGATCGGCTTATCGAAGGAAGTTAAATAAATTCGTTCGACAAACTTGCTTGGATGAAAATTGGATCGAACTTTCACCTATTGACTTCTGTTTTTCTTCACTTATATAAAAAATACTTATACATTATTGATAACATCTTTTTTGAAGGGTTTTTTTCATATACTTGGCGTTGAGACGCTACCGCGTCTCTTGATTCATTATTCTGTTTCATTTCTTGTTCACGATTCTGATTGCAGAATAGTGGATACTAGCAGACTGTCCATCAGAGATTATGGTATATCCATTATACTTTTGCCTGTAAAAAAATAGCAAATAAACTTCAATAATCACCCTTGAGCAGGCTCGGTATGATCTTTTCCATCGATTGCCTACGATCCTCATCAGAGAAATTGACAATGGAGCCTTCCGAAGTAGCTGGTGATCTGGTTTTGATCAGCTACTTCGGGAGGCTCCAGTAGTCGACTGCCCGTCAAAACTCATGATATATTCCTGACTTTCTAGTATGTGGAGGAATTGCAAATTGTTGCGGTTACCCTAAAGAAATTGAATTGCCCGGTCATATGAATCTCATGCCGTGTGCGCGAATCTAATTTTGTACACACGCAACTGATGTAATGAAGTGTCTCGTTTATCCTCCCCGTCCATCCCTTCCCGTATGTTCTGGATCATTGGATCCCTCATGGCGATGGCTTCGAAGGATCGACAACCCATACGTGTCGATGACTCGGCCACTCTGCCATTAGTCAGTGAGTCAGTCAGTCGAGTGTAAATTTATATCTGTGTCTCCGCAGTGGTGATAAGCGGCACCGAGTAACGCGTGGTGGTTAACACGAATTTCATGTGAAGAAGTCTGGAAGGAGTAACCCGAACTGGACATCATCTCCAACTGGGACCTTGAGACCTGCGAGGATGTTCCACTCAACGACTTATGGCCATTCCTTCCCCTTTTTTTCCTGCATTGGTGCAAACCACGGGACAAACCGATAAGTCATGAATGAATTTTCATATCAATATTCATTGTTTTGTGACTCTTCCAGTCGGTTCAATTGAATCCATGGATATTTTCATTTAATTCGACGTTCTATCGTTATATTGGATGTAATGATTATCCGCGTGGTATGGGTGAGAATGGTGAATGTGTGGTGAGCTCACAACTATTTTCTAAACTTGTTCTGGTATAACCCTTTTGGCACTTTTCTGAGCCGTGTGAATTTCCTTACTTGGTTTGAATTATATTCTCAAATTCGAAACTCAATTCTTGTTTTGAATTTATTTTGTTGTTTCACCTCTTGTTGTGTTTAATGGCTCTCTATAATTACTTGATTTTCAATACCACACAGACGAGCATCCGGTGTATGTATGTTGATTTTAGCTCAGGCTAAAACAGCGAATAAACTTCAACCTTCTCCCTTGAGCATGCTCGATATGATCCATTTGATCATTTTCCAACGACTCTATAGTCCGGGAGGTGCCGTCACAAAACATGTCTCATTTGTTATCTCATAGGATATGCCTAATAAGTAGGGGTGTGCGGGTACCTGAGTCATCGGGTTTTTATCGGGTTGGGTCGGGTCGGGTTTTTCAATTACCCGAGTTTTTCGGGTACCCAATTACATTCGGGTAATTCGAATATAGCAAACGTTGTCCTCAGCAGGAAATATTGTGACAGCAACTCGATCAAGATTGCTGACAAAACATGTGGAAGAGTTGTGCTTCCTCCATTCAAATTCAAAAATATGGAAAAAGAATGATATTTATAAGAATATTTATTTTCATTGATGTTCAATATTCTATATTGTGGTTACTAAATACGAAAATAGATAATATATTATTTATGAGATATAAATGTTATTATATCTTTTAATTGAATTAAAAAATGAATATAAACATTCCATGGAGCAATTCGGAGATTTCTTCATGCGCTGCATAATCAATTACATGGAGTAACAACACCAATAGACTTGTAGTGAATATGGCATTCTCCATATTAGAATTGAATTCATATGAAATCCCCTTATTCCTACAATCGCTCAAGACAATTTGTCCTTAAAGTATCAACGGCAATGGCAACTTCGAATAGGAGTTGAAAATATTACATTCAAGCGATTTTATTATATTCGGGTACCTGATTCGGAAAACCCGATGTAATCGGGTACCCGACCCGACCTGACCCGAAAAAAAATACAAATACCCAAACCGGACCCGACGCGATAAAAAGTGCTACCCGCACACCCCTACTAATAAGCTAGTTTATTATCGATTAAAAGCAATGCCGTTGGTCTGCCACTCAGATAGCGGGGCTAGTAACGTGAGGAGACATCTAAATATCTAAATGAAAAAATTTCTCCGTCTCATCTGTTACCTCATGAAACTTGGTATTTAGGTAATTTTGAGCGTAATATACGTGATGGAATTGGTCTACCAAGTAACCAATGAGGCGCTGTGAGTCTGCGGGGTATATAATGATGTAATTTGAAAATACTGAATGACTCAATTGTTACCTGGAAGACTTTGTTTAGTTTACAAGTTTATTGAGTGGAGTTTCATGAATAATTGGTCTGCCACTCAGGTGGCGGGGCTAGTGGCGTGAGGAAAGGTCTGAATATCTAAATGAAAAAATTTTTCCGACTCATTTGTCACCTCATGAAACTTGGTATTTAGGTAATTTTGAGCGTAATATACGTGATGGAATTGGTCTGCCAAGTTAACAATGGGGCGCTGTGAGTCTGCCGGGTATATAATGATGTAATTTGAAAATACTGAATGACTCAATTGTTACCTGGAAGACTTCGTTTATTCGCAAGGTTTATTGAGTGAAGTTTCATACAAAGTTTGTGTGCCACTCATGCAGCGAGGCTAGTAGCGCAGGAAGAGGTATGGGTTTCTACATCAAAAAACATATTTGACTCATTCACTTCCATATGACGCTTGCTATTCAATCTATTTTAGGTGCCGTATGCATTGTAAAAAATCTCTCAGTGGATTTCCAAAAGAAGTTCGGAAGTTTTTTACATAACCATTATTTTGTAAATTTTCCAACAAAAATTGGAGAAAATCGAACGATTTTTGTCAGTTGACCAAAATCTTTCTCGAAGTTTTATTTGGAAATTCACAGAATAATGGTCATGTAAAAAACACCCCAACTTTTTTTGGAAATCCTTTGACACATTTTTTACAGTGTAGGGGAGGGTGGGGCAAATTTTCCCACTTTCTTTGCATTTTTCCCCATTAAATTTTTCAAGGAGTGTGTTGTGCTACTTTACTTGCCGAAACTTCTGCTACAACTTAGTAAGAATAAATGTAATCATTTCATAACGATATTGCCAAAAACATAGTGTTATTTGCAGTCATGTCACTTGCCCAATTTTCCTCACGTGCGTGGCAAGTTTTCTAAGACCTCTAAATTCTCTTAGTGAGACAATTCGCCCCATCATCGTTTTTCAACTTTCAACTAGGCTAAAATAATGAAGAAGAGAGTGATTTGCAAAAACGGCCACATCATTCGATTCAGGGAACATCCGATTCCAAACAAATATTCCACCAAGACAATCAAAATGACATAATTATGTCTTTTTCAATTTGAGTGAAGAAATGTGATGTTTACTGAGCAATGACAAAATCTTCACACAAATAATTCCACTCATTTAAGAGTAGGCTTGAATTGTCAAAGTGATAGTACCGTTATAATGAACATCCTTAATATTCGAATCGACTAATTACGAGATTAATAAAAAAATCTCCCCTTCGAATTATGAAGACTCTTTTGAGATTCAATCGAAACAAACTTCTGATCGTACCATAAAAGTTGAAAAATAAAAATTACCAGTACTCTGATGTTCTTCTGTTAACCGTACCACTTTTGTCTTGACAGATTGTAATGAAGGAACTGCGTGCGAATTGTTTGATAGTACTCAATTGTGGTAGTTACATTGTTCATAATCTACATTCTTTGATTCCAATCTGGCTATCTCACGATGCAGGAAATTCTTATTTTTTGTACAAAGAGAATTCCGAAAATTTTAATATTCAACAGTGAAAGTTTAAATAAATGCAGAGGAATTCTAGAGTGTCGGAAAAAACATTGTTTCAAAGGAAAAGACACCGTGTTACCAGAAAAAGTAGACAATTATGAAGGTTATCATTTGCAATGTTATCGTCGTTTCACAGCTTTGAAAGAAAAATATAAAAAGTCGGACAATTCTAATGTTGAATTATTGGAATCCTGTATAAGCGAATCAAGGTAAGTGCGACGAAATGCAAATGTGAATATCTATAGTCTGACTAGCTTGTTTTCAATCATGTAGAAATTTGTTCACCATTTCTTGAAATATCCAATCAATTCTGTTACTTTCGAAGTATATTGTTTCAACAAAAATATACGTTCCTAACAACCGTCGATTCGATGTCACATTTACGTAGACTCTACGTGGATACTTAGTCTGACCGAGTACTTAGGTTAGAAAAGGACACGCCTATACGACAGAAAGAGAGGTTCGATGAGGTTGCTGGTATTCTTAAGGGGATACTAGCAACGATATCGGACCTCTTTTTTTATAGGCGTGTCTTTTCCTAAACACCGTGCTCGGGAGGTAACGCTTCCCTGAATATAACTCTTTGAGCAATTGGACTGAAGTTGTCTACGAATGATAGTGTAAAGATGCGTATGCGATCTGTGACGTACGTATATACACCTACGAACCACCACAATGATGAATCTTTGCGTGTGAAGTGAAATTACGCACACACTCTCATGTCACATATAGACACTTTCAGTCGTTTCTTGCTCAAAGAGATAAGGTGATAGCAGCGGCGTGGCATCAGCCAAATAATTTATGACAAACTGCAGGCAAACACTTCAATTTGATACAGCGCTCCTCCTTAAATAAAAAAAATGCTGTACAAAACGATATTTTGATTAAGTTGAAGTGTTTGTCTGTAGTTTGTCATAAACAATTCGGCTCTTGCCACACCGCTAGTATCCCCCTGAGGGGATACAAAAATTCATCAATACCTCTTTTTCTTACATATTTCTGACATTCAGACTTTTCTACTTTGTCTTGTACTTTTCTAACCAATTCGCTTCGGTTGCATCGTCAGGAATCGCTGGTTTCACTTCAGAACTGAACCCAAACATTGATTCCCTGGTGAAAGGGAAGCGTGTCATAAAGAGTAACGGAAGCGTAAGCATGTTTCAGATTACTCTGCTAATACTTCTCATATGCTTCCTATCCACTCTTGGATTACGTTTCCGTGCGTGAAGCCCGGTTTCTATGAAATTGGGGTTTCGTCGGATACGCTTCACACACTTCAAATATACGTTCGAACCACTCTTAATGTTCCACTTGACGCTCGGTATACGCTTAAATCCACGTTCCGAATACTTTCCAACTACGTTCCTGACACTTTCTATTACACGCTTCCCTTTCACCAGGGTTATGTTGACCGTGGACGCTGATTAACAATTGAATTTGATTATTTTTAGTTATATATCTTCACTTGGTATTGTATGAGTCATGAGAAATGGTTGGGACTATCATAATTCATTTCCCTGGGCGCAATTTAGGAGATAATTGAAACATTTTCGCGCTTCATTTGTTTCAATACCCGCGTCTTCCACTTTTTGATTTCCACCAGGGCTATTTACTTCAAGAACGATTTCTGTATAATGCCATTATGAAATTAGTGTATCTTTCTAAAGTTTGAATTGTTTATTGAAACAATTTGAGAATCAAATAATGAAGTACTCAACCACTCAAGGCCTAAAATCTTCCCGTAAAATCCTGGACTGGTTCCTTTCGTTCAAAATCATTTATTCTAAAAAACAATTCAATCATCAACCACATAATTGGTATACACTGTAAAAAAATTTCATTGAAATTTCATATAATTTTCAATGAAGCGATCAAAATATACATTTGGTACCGAATTTTTAAAGCTTTATTTTTATGAAAATTGAAATGGAATTTTGTTTGTTGTTTCATAGAAAATCGGGTGAGATTTCAGTAGAACTTTTCTACGGTGTGAATAATCCACCGCTTGTGGTATAGCAATACTGCGTAACGTCACATTTTAGTACTGTATAATTACTGAGAATAGAACTCTACAGCCACCGAAAACAACTGAGTAATTGAAACATTATTAAGCAAACCTGTTTTTGAATAGCAGCACGGAATATGATTCTTTATCATTTAAAATATTTAATTTATAGATAACGTGCAGTTCATAATGAATAATAGATTACGTCTAGAAGCACTCTAGTGTCTACAATTCTGAAGTGTCTCTGGACGTATTTTGAATAATAATTGACAATATAAACACGAAATTTTATTTTCGCTATATATGTTTGAATTTGCGCAGTATTGTAATCTGACATTACACGGTATTGCAAAATGCTGTTCAGTAGTATTACCAATCATCGACGATGAATAAGAACATAAAACTTTCCTAACAATAATCATAGTGATGGCGCTGAAGGGAGCTTGAATAAATCATCAGAACTACGTGAGGAAGCACAAAGAAATCCACAAACCCCCGGTACATCTGGACAACTGTGTGTACCAACAGTTGATTTAATAGAGGAAGAAAACTTGAACTTCGACGCGGAAGAATCAGCAAATATCGAAGACGAAGATGTATTTTCCTTAGGAGCACCTTGCATTTATTGTATCAAAATTGAGGATAAGTTCAAAGGTCGTGAAGTGGTTTTAATGCGTACAAAAGCAGATGATACTATCAATAATATGAGATCTCATGCTATGGAAGTAGATGACATGAATTTGTTGCAATCTATTCAAGAAATGGAAACAAATAAAAAGTTTATTGCTGATCATAAGATTTGCAGGATTCAGTATCGAACGAAAGTTAGGACTGTTGTGATTGCAGAAAAAGAGAAAACTGAATGGCATGACAAACGCAGCGTGCACGATATTGCTTTTAATGAAATGTGTAATTATGTTAGAGAGAAAATTGTAAAATTTCAGAGTATTTGCCTTTTAAGTTCATTACAAAAAATGTATTCCGATACCATAAGAAATGAATGTACAAAGCTTGAAAAGCCTTTTGACATTTCTGAGCATGATCGGCATTTGGAAAAAAATTATTAGAAACATTTTCAAAACAAATAAGTATTGACATCATATCTCATACAAAAATTGTCAAGCCTTATAATTCAGGCTTGTTACAAGATGATAACGTGGAATCTATGGAAAGAACAGATATTTTACTAACAGCAGCATCAATTTTGAGGGATGCTATTCTCTCCGTTCCACACAAAAAATTGCCCACTCAACTAACATCACACGATTTAATTGAAGGAGAATGTGACATTCCAATTGAACTGACACAGTTTTATACAATGTTATTAATAAGTTCGAATAATCGACGTAAACCCACTGTAGTTCGGCAAAGGCTAGTTCAATCACTGTCACAAGATCTTATTTATGTCGCTACTAATGGAGAAATAAAACCGTCAAAACACATAACTTTAGGCTTGGCATTGAAGCTTGACAAACAGTAAAAAAATTGTTAGCATTGTCAATAAATTTGGGCATTGCTGGAGTTACACAATGCTAGAAGAATTCGAAACTGAAGCAACTTTTAGTACTAACGATAAGTCAGATATTTGCCCTAAAGATATTATTCAAACATCGAATTTGTGTACTGGATTGGCATTTGATCATTTCGATAGGTTTGTTGATACTGTAAATGGAAAGGATACTCTGCATGATACGGTTGGTATTATATTTCAAAACATGGATGCAAATGTTGCACTTGCAAATAATCAACCCCTCCTTTCAGTTGACGGGAAAAGTGATGAAAGTCATTTACATAGTATATCTGATGGAACCAATGTTCAGGCAAGAAAAAGAAGACGAACGTTTCAAGCCATCACTTACGATTTGCCAACTCATCCTAAACAACCGAAAGTAATTGATACTTTGTTACCAGTGGATCATCCTTCACGATCTGAAATTCCAAGATCTCATAAAGTTTTCAAACAAATTCATTTCGCGTGGATGGTATCACATTCATTGAAACTCGCTCAGATGCCAATGTGGGTTGGATACAATGGTTTAATTTATGATGATGTAACACCTCAACAAAAAATCTCCTATCTGACAACGATAAACTCATCACCAACAAGTGCGGCTGTTGTACGTGAAACAATGATTCAAGCTCGGAAAGTTGCTGAAGAATGTGAGCAGCAATATATGGAGATAACATATGATCTGGCTGTAGCAAAAACAGCTTTGCGAATACAATGTAGTGATAGATCTATTTTTAACAATCTATTCATACACCTTGGTACGTTCCATGTCATGATGGCTTTTTCCAAAGCCCTCGCAAAATTCATTGATAATTGTGGAATAACAAACATAATGGTTGACATTGGAATGTTAGCAAACGGTTCTGTTGCTGGGTTTATTCATGGGAAGCGTTTCAATAGATGTAGAAGACTTTACCCAGAGTTATCACTAATCTTTCAGATATTACATTTTCAGATATTTCTTGAGAGTGAAGGAATATCCATTATTGAAGATATCATTAATTATTTGATTGCGTTCAAGACAGAGAAAACAAAACATCCTGCAATACAAAACCAAAAGCTACTTCAATTATTTTTGGATTAGGAGATATATGAGAATGAAACTCTCCAAGGACGATACGGGAAAACACCTCAATACTATATGATGTTTGTTAATTACGTCAAATATTACCTTATTTTGAACAATAGTATTAGAACAGCTGATTTCAACTTACTGAAGTTCATTTTACCAAAAATCACCAACCTGGTCTTCGTCTTCAACCAACCGAATTATTCACGTTATTTGGTGAAATATCATGATAATTTACTGAAAATTGATGATACGCATCCTGGATTGGAAGTCCATGTTGAAAAAGGTTCTTTTGGAGTGAGACACACAAGTAAACCATATTCCAGACAACCAATAGATCTGACATTAGAACAAACCATCAATGCACATGCAGCGAATGAATTAACAGGTAATTATACAAATTGATAACATTCTATGAATGTATGTATGTATGTATGTATGCATGTCTTCTTTGCCTCCTGGTATACTGCTCCCAGGTCATCATCCGGCTTCTTCTTCTTACTCCGGAACCTCGTCTTCTTTCTTCTCGCCATCGTGCAGCTCTTTCTCAATCCCGTAATTTCCTTGTTCCACCATGACGCTGGTGTCCTATCCTTTGGACCGTTCTCCCGTTTGGGCATGGACGCGTCACATCCTCTTCTTACTATTCCCATGATTGTTTCAACCACATGGTCAAGGTTGCTGTTTTCCATATCCCGCTGCATGAGTCCCAAACGTCTAATCTCTTCTATTGTTTCTCCGAGCCGTTACCGATCCAGTTTCTTCACAACCCATCCCTTTGATTCTGTGCTCGAAACGTTTGAATCCCTTGCTTGTTTTCCTTGTCCAATCCGGTACTCAATGTATTGGTGGTCACTCAACGTAAATTCTTCTAGAACTCTCTATCCGTACGTCTTCTTGGCTACGTCCTTCGATGCCAACGTCACATCCACAACTGACCCGCCGTTGCGCCCGCAGAATGTCCAAGTCGTCCCTTCATTCAGGATCACGAGGTCCAGCCTCGCCACCCGGAAACCCCAAAAGAGCCGAGGACCAAAAGTACGAACACAACGAAGCGACAAACTGCACGGACGGTACGAGAACGAACGAAGAAGGATGGAGGCGGACAGCAAAGCAAGCCGCTAGACGTCGGAGATACTGCGGGCTCCAGCCAGATCCACGAGATCCAGGTGCACGAAAGTCCGGGATGGGAGCGCGTGGAGAAGAAGCCGAAGAAGCCGAGGCAGATACAGAAGGACGACATCCGCTCCGAAGTCAAGCCGACAACTACGCGGAAGTGGCCAAGGCGAGAAGCCATACTAGTCGAGGCGATGTATGTATGTATGTATGTACGTATGTACGTATGTACGTATGTACGTATGTACGTATGTACGTATGTATGTATGTATGTATGTAATATTGTATGTTGATCATCTCCATTGTCACAGGTATCAAGTCATAAATAATAACGTTACAATGACTGTGGAAGACTCTTTATCATGTCCACATCGAGGAGAAGCAGATATAAAGATGATATATCATGTATGCAAAATCACAAACTCGTGTAATGTAAACATAAAGTCCTCAAATATCGATATTTTACTAATTCTACTTGGGAACATGAAGCACGTAAGTGAAGCAGTGAAAGTGTGGGTAGAAATTGATATAGGGAAACATAAGAATATGATAAACATAACAGATCTATATAACACCTTAGGAGACTTGGCTAATGCTTTACCTGCTTATCACGTATTCACAGAATGTGATTTTAATCCATCATTCCATGGAAAAGGGAAAAATCACCCTCTAAAATTATTGAAAGAATCAGAAAAATGTATGCAAGCTTTTATTGATATAAATAATTATCCTGAATGTGACGGATTAATTTTTTAAAGTTATTGAAGAATTTCTGCCAAAGTGCCAAGTATATGGTTTTGCGAAAATGAAAAAAATTGACGAAGTACGAGCAGCTGTTTTTCATAAAACTTACAAATATGAGAAAAATGATAGCCTTATCAACAGTAGCTCAAAAAATTTTGACTCCTCATATTTGCCTCCATGCTATGCTGAGCTTGTGCAACACATTCGAAGAACAGAATTCATATCAAAAATGTGGTGTAACGCATATTCTCAGGAGCCAAATAAGTGACAAGCTCATGAACATGGATGGAAACTCAGTGACAAAGGAAGATTGGAATTTTCTTGGTTTTAAGGTCCTCAACTACCAGAATCATTGAAAGACATAACGCTGGATCATGAAGAAAATGGGAATGTGAGAACAGGTATGATCAAATTTCTATGGTTCAGAATTCGTATGTCAGATTTGTCATTTACATATATTCAATGCAACATGAAGGAATCTTGCATTTCCATTTTGTTATAGAAGACATCTATTACGATCAAGATGGAGATTCATATGCCAGTGCGGATGATGCTAGAGATGAAGAATATGCCAATATAAGCGATTCCGATTTTCAGATTATAGGTACCACGTGTACGAGGTCTTCAAGTACAATTGATAAAAATTATAAATTAAGTCAAGTGACAAAATGAATTATATTTTCAAATTAAACACGTGTTCCAATAATGATGTACTCCTGATTTCAAGGACAGAAATGTATAATTACATTCACTCTGAAATATTATAATCGAACAACAGACTGACCTCTTGGAGTTTACTCAGTGGTTACAGATTGGAAACGAAGACTTGACACGCAGAGACGTAAAAGTACATACATGAGGACATATGTTACGGACACATTTTCATATGTATGTATTTCTACGTCGGTGTGAGTAAAGTCTCTATTTCCGATCTGTGACCTCTGAGTTTACTATGAAACAACAAAAGAATCGTAATCAACTATATCATGATCTGTGAAAAGGGTATGTAAAGATTACACAATATATCTTTCCATTAAGAATCCATACCTCTTCCCGCGCTACTAGCCTCGCCGCCTGGGTGGCAGACCAACTTTTTATGAAACTTTACTCAATAAACTTTGCGATTAAACAAAGTCTTCCAGGTAACAATTGAGTCATTCAGTATTCTCAAATTACATCATTATATACCCGGCAGACTCACAGCCCTCCATTGTTAACTTGGCAGACCAATTCCATCACGTATATTACGCTCAAAATTACCTAAATATCAAGTTTCATGAGGTAACAAATGAGTCGGAAAAATTTTTTCATTCAGATATTCAAACCTCTCCTCACGCTACTAGCCCCGCTATCTGAGTGGCAGACCAACGGCATTGCTTTTACTCGATAATAAACTAGCTCATTAGGCATATTCTATGAGGTAACAAATGAGTCAATTCTTTGTGACGCTCCCTCCCGGACTACCAGCAGGAGAAGCTGATAGTAGATTGTTTGTAGAGGGATTATGGTATATCCGATAAGATTTCACATGAAAAGTAATGTATAAATTTGGATCATTCTTTTCGACTAGACCCTGTATGATTTATTTGATCATTAGCCTGTGGTTCTGGTGGGAAGAACCAACGGTAGCAGACTGTTCATCAGGAATTGCAGTATATCTGTTGAGCTTTTGTCTGTGAAGGAATATTGTATTTTATGAATAATACATCATACAGAGCTCACCTTCTCATATTTTTCAATTTTTCAAATGTAACAAACGGATCTATAGCTTCCTCACACTTTTCCAATGTTTTTTTCTATATATAACCTCATCATTCATCCATTTTTCATTCATTTTTGCTGTTGTGATCCTATTTCGAATTATTTGTAATTTATTGTTTATTGTTGTCCTGATCACATAAACCGTAACCACCTGCAATTCATCCATTTATTCAAAATTATCCTCTTACTATGATCATCACCTGTCAACACATCGCTTCATTGACAGATCATTTATGTTTCTAATGAATCGATTATCGATACAATGTATCGCAATGTATACCAGATTATACATACAGATATGAAATCAACGCTATTGGATGTTTGGATTATAATATACATTAACTGAAGTGAATGCTATTGGATATTGGAAGAGAGGAAAAAGGAGAGTATATTGGATGTCCCAAGAAGGAAAGAGATAGAATATCTCTATGCCAATGGAAGAAACCCTCCCGAATTCCGATGACAAAGAACTATCGTCGCTATCGTGATTAAAATAAATCGAAAGTGGCGATGATGAAGAAAAATCCTGACGTTTTGATCGCATGAAAATTTAAAACGTTTGTATTTCGGGATTGCGTGAACGGATCAATTTCGTAGTTTGCTTAATCGAAAGTGTGTATTCGAATTCTATAATAGAAGTGTAATTATTTTTTCGTGGAATTCAATGTGTGATGAGTTATTGTGGGTTAAAGATTTTGTGACTATATCAAATCTCGGTTTACGTGTATAGATACACTGTAGCGCGCGACTTATGCTTTTTCATTTTTTTTCAGGGTCTTCATGTACTTGGCGTCGAGACGCTACCGCGTCTCTTGATCTCATCATTCTCCTAGTGATCTCCTGCATTCCGGATCTTCCTATGGCAGCCATTCTCTGCAACTGGAATAGAATTCCAAGCCCAATTAGAATATTCTTTCATTACGAATTCATCCACAAGAGCAGTCGATGGATCAAATCACATCGTTGGTACTATGACAGAACCTCGTATCTCGAGTTTCCATCGGTATGATGATCAGTGTATGTTAATATACATGTAATTAATTTATATGTTGTCAATGATGTTTGATTAACAAAAATCAAGTGAGTATTTGTCTATGAGAATTTTGTTCTTTATGCATTGGTGTATACTGATAATTATATCGATGTAAACTGGAAACTGTCAAAAATCGAGATACCAGGTTCTGTCATAGTACCTCCAGATAGAAAAATGTCTCAATAATGCCATCATAATGGTGACATGCACGCCAAAAAATGTTCGCATCATGGTACCAAGGTGTTTCCACATAGAGCATTGTTTTTGGCGGCAAAACGAGGTGATGGTACCATAATGAAGACATAATGTTTACATTTTATGTATCATTGCAAGCTGAGCGAAGTTTATGATAGTATGCTTAAAGCGTATCATGTTACAAAATATTTAGAGCATGCTTTTCTGTCTGAGACCGATGATATAATTCATGCAGAGATATTAATTTCGCCACACAAGAGTTGAGTATCGATTATAACTTTCATATTTGATTTTAATTTCATTAAAATGAACGATTC
This sequence comes from Gonatopus flavifemur, assembly GCA_018340375.1. Classification (NCBI taxonomy): domain Eukaryota; kingdom Metazoa; phylum Arthropoda; class Insecta; order Hymenoptera; family Dryinidae; genus Gonatopus; species Gonatopus flavifemur. Next base: position 295,306 of record JAFFJZ010000084.1, on the reverse strand, counting down.
ACATCACATTGAAATATTATCGAATAGATAATAGAAGCATGTATGGAATGAATATTACCATGAAGTCTGATGCTAGATGATCTTTCTGCAATAAGGATTCAAATTTTTCGAATTCGTCTCCCGTTTTCAATGCTCCAACTGGTTTACCACTTCATTTGTCTCGGCAAGGAGTAAACGCGTACTGTTTCAGAAAGTAGTTAAAACAGCGGACGTGTATTTTTCTTCGTCTGAATCTGAAAATTATTACTTCAAACGCTTTGATTTTCTTGTTACTGATATTGTCGATCTTTGGAACATAGACTTTCATTTCATCATATTATATACAGTTCTTTCCGCATTCTGTAGTTCTAAGGCTTTTCTATCCATAAATGATGGAAGCGACAAGAAAAAGATGGAAGTGTCCGATTTTCGGTAATCCAAAAGATTCATCAGAATATCCGGGGGACTTCCGGGTGATCAGCGGCGAGTGGAGAGTTAGTTGTGACAGGTGCGGGTAATTTAGCGATTTTTAGGTAGAAAGTAGGTCGAAAAAAATCTTAGTGGTGTTGAGGTGAAAACGGAGTAGTGAGTGTAGGTGATACAGGAAGAGTGTAGTGTATGTGAGGTGTGGGGGAGGAATGAAAAGGGAGTTTAGTGAGGGACACGTGAGAGATAGGAGGCGGAGGGGAAAAGAGTAGGACAGTATAAGGGAGGAAATCGGTGGCGACACATAGGATTGGGGGTAAAAGGTGATAGTGGAGAAGCAGTAACTGAGAGGATAAGGCAGTGGGAAGAGTGTGAGGTGGATAGTGGCGACATCGAACGAGGAAGTGGGGAAGATGGAAACAGAGAAAGTAGAGTTGGTGAGGTCAGGGTCAGACGAGAAAGTAGAGGAAGTAAAGTCAGAGGCAGACGGAAAAATGGGACAAGTAGAGAAGGTATGGCTAAGGTCAGACGAACGGAGGGAGGAGATAGAGTACGGGATAGGTCAGACAGAGGGGAAAGCAGGTGGAGCTGAGGGTGGAAGGGAGAGGATAGGAGTAAGGGATGATGGGAAAGGAGGGTTGAAGGAGAAAGAAGAAGAGGAAATATGTTTGACGCCGACAAGAGGGGGTGATAAGATGAAGACAGGGGGTAGGAGGGGGGGATTCAGTCATGCGGAGAGGCTAGGGAGAGAAAGAAGTGGAAGTACGGAGAGTGTAGAGGGGATCAGGGAATTTTGGAAGAGGTGAGGGTAATGACGACATCGATATTTGGGAGGAAAGACAGAATCGAAAGGTCTCCGGAGGAGAAGGAGATGGAGGAAACGGATGAAAGGAAGGAAATATTAGCGACGATGGAGGAGTTAAGAAGAGGGATTGAAGAAACGAACGGAAAAGTGGGGAAGGGTTATGAAGGAATGGGAGGGGAGATGGAGAAAATAGAGGAGAAGCAGAAGAGGGCGGAGAAAAAATGGAATTTGGAAAGGGAACAGATTAGACAGAGGGTGGTGGAGGTAGAAAAACTTAATAGGGAGCATGAGAAGGAGAGAAAGAAGGCGGAGGAGCTAGAGAATAGGGTAGAGGGATGAGAACGGAAGTTGATAGAACAAGGGAAAGAGGAAGAAGTAGCTCAGATTATGGAACGGAAGGAAGAAGAGGCGCGATTAAAAGAAATAGGGAAAAGGGTAGGAGAGCTGGAGAAAAGAGGAAGAGAAGCGGATGTGAGGGGAAAAGAAGGAGCGCATGATCACCTGAAAGTGGGGGAGGGGGTGGATAAGAGAGTGAGGGACATGGAGAGGAAGATGGAATTCAAAGAGAGGGGAGAAAGGAGGAGAAATGTGGTGGTAGAGGGATTAGAGGGAAGAAGAGGGGTGGAAGAGGAGGTTAAGGGGATAATGGGAGAGTTAGGGGTGGAGGGCCAGATAGAGGACATCAGGGACTTGGAACTGGGTGGAAAGAATAGGAGGAGAATGGTGGTGTTGAGATTCAGGTCGATAGAGGAGGAAGAGCAGATGATGAGGAGGGAGGGAATGTTAAAAGGCAGAGAGGAGAGAATAGAGGAAGATTTTACATGGAAGGAGAGGAAAATGATGGAGAGAGTAAGAGGAATAGGGTATAGGTTGCGCAAAGAAGGAAAAAGGATATGGGTAGGTTATGGAGGCATATGGATTGATGGAAAATGGTGGAAATGGGACGAGGAGGAGGAAAAGTTAAGGAGCGGAGGAGAGTACTATGGAGGAATGGGAAAAAAAGGAGATGGGGAGGAAGAGGAGGGTTTTCAGGAAAAACAGGGGGAAGGGGTGAAGTGAAGAAAAGTGAGAGAGAACGGAAGCGGAAGGAAGAAGAGGAAAGCAAGAGGGGGCTGAGAATAGGTTTTTGGAATGTAGCAGGGGTAGGGGGGAAAGATAAGGGTTTCTGGGAAGAGATAGAGGAATGGGACGTAGTTGGACTAACGGAAACATGGATAGAGGAAAAGAATTGGATGAGAATGAAAGGTATATTACTGAAGGAGTACGATTGGAGGGTGCGGTAGGCGAAGAGAAGGTGTAAGGAAGGGAGAGCGATAGAGGGGATTATGATGGGGATTAGGGAGGGACTAGAGGAAGATGAGGGAAGGGAGGGAAAAGAGGGGGAAGAAGGGATAATGGTGAGAAGAATTGAATGGAACGGTGAGGTGTGGAGCGTAATAACGATATATCCGGATGGTAGAGTGAAAAGAAGAATAGAAGAAGTGAGGGAAATACTGGGGGGGGGGATTGAAAGAAAGAGTCACAATAGGGGGGGATTTTGAAGTGAGGACAGGGGAAAAAGGAGGGGTGTTATGGTCAAGTCATGAGGAGGACCTTATGGAGAGGGAATCAAGGGATAGGAGGGTGAATAAGGAAAGGTTAGATTAGGTTAAAATACTGGAGGGAAAGGGATAGGGAATTATGAATGGGGTAGTAAAAGGGGATGAGTGAGGGAATTTCACGTACATCGGAGGAAAGGGGCAGTCGGTGATTGATTATGTGATAGGGGATCTAAGAGGATAGGAAGAGGTGGAAAGTATGGGAGTAGGGGTTAGAGGGGAGTCAGACCACTTACCAGTGATTGTGAATATGGGAGGGGGGGAACGTGAATGGAAAGGGGAGCAGGAAGGAGAACACGAATGGAGAGAGGTTATAGATTGGTCGGAAGAGGGGATCAGGGGATATAAAAGGAATATGGAGGGATGGATAGGCGTGGGTTTGAAGGGGGAAGAGTTGAGAAGGGAGCTAGAGGAGAAGATAAGGAGAGCGATGAGGAGGAAAAAGGTGAGGTTAGGAGAACAAAGAAGAAGGAATGATTGGTGGGATGAGGAATGTAGAAAGGAGGAGAGGGGGGTAGCAAAAGTGATCAGTGGTGGAGGGAAGGAAAAATAGAGGTGGAGGAGGTCATAGCAAAAAGGAAGGAATACAGGGAGACGTGTGCGAAAGAGAAGGAGCAAGAGAGGATAAAAATATGTGAGGAGATAGGGAAGGTAAGGAGCGTGGCACAGGTGTGGAGTATGTTAAGAAAAGAGAGGGGAGGTAGAAAGGAGGTGGTGGGAGGAATGAAGTTAAAATCATGGAAGAAACACTTCATGAGATTGCTAGGAGAGGTAGAGAGGAGGGTAAGAGATGGTGGTGCGGAGGACTCAGGAGGTGAGGAAAGGGAGGCAAAAATAGAATTAGAGGAGGTAAAGGAGGCGTGAGGGAGGCTCAAGAAAGGGAAAGCGGTAGGGGGAGACAGTATTCCAGGAGGAACGTGGATACATGAGGGGAAAGAGGTGGAGAAGTCAGTATGGGAGATTATGAATGATATTTGGAAAGGGGGGAAGGTGCCAGAGGAATGAAACGAGAGCTGGATAGTTCCAGTAGTGAAGAGGGGAGAGGGAAGGAAAGTGGAGGATTATAGGGGGTGGCCTTGACCACGGCGTTGTATGAGGTTCATACGATGATACTGGCAAAGAGGTTAGAAAGGGAGGTGAAAGAGAAGGGGATGATTCCGCGAAATCAAACGGGCTTCAGGAGGGGTGTAGGCACGATAGACAATGTATACGCATTGAATTATATAATAGGAAGGGTGGTGGACGGAAAAGAGAAGATGGCAGCGATATTTGTTGACCTAAAGGCAGCTTCCGATACGATAGATAGGGGAATATTGTGGGGTGGAATGAAGAAGAGAGGGGTAGGGGAAGGTTTGATAGGAAGGATAGAAGGTTGAATGGGGAGACCAGATGTAGGGTAAGAGTGAGAGGGAGAAAAGCAGAGGGATTTTGAACGGCGAGGGCAATTGAGCAAGGATGTCCCATGAGCCCTGCGTTGTTCAATTTGCCAATGGCAGATTCAGAGGAAGAGATGGCGAGGAACGGGAGAGGAGGCGGAGTCAGGGTAGGTGGGAAGAGAATATGGTCGTTGGCGTATGCGGACGACATTGTGGTTTTGTCACGTGAGGAAGAGATGCAAGAAATGATAGGGGCGTTAAGGAGATATTTCGGTAGGAAAGGACTGGAGGTGGATATTGAGAAAACGAAGGTGATGAGGTTCAGGAAGGGAGGGGGAAGAACGAAAGAAATGATATGGAAATGGGGAAAAGAAGTGGTAGAGGAGGTAAAGGAATATTTGTATCTAGGGTATGTGTTACAAAGTAATGGGAGACAGGAAGGGATGATAAGGGAAAGGATAAGAAAAGGGATGGAGGTGATGAGGGTAGTTTGGGGGATCGGAGAAAGAGGGTTTGGAGCGGACTGGAGTAGAAGGTTATGGTTATGGGATAGGTTGGTAGGAACGGTATTGGAATATGGGGCGGAAGTATGGGGTTGGAGAGAGAGGAAAGGAATGGAGGGAATGCAGGACAAATATTCGAGGTGGATGCTGGGATTGGATTGGAGGACACCAGGGTACACGGTGAGGGTGGAGTGTAAGAGGAATAAATTGAGGATGGGATTCAGGAAGAGGGTGTATAGGTACGAGGAGAAATTAGAAAGAGGGGAAGCGGGAGAGGTGGCCGTTAGATGTTGGGGAGAGATAAAGGATAGAGAGAAGGGAGGGAAATGGGGAGAAGAAAGGAGGGAATGGTCAGCAGAAGCGGAGATGGGAGTTGAGGAACTGGAGATAGGAAAAAGAGAGAGGTGGACTGGGGGAGAAATGGTAGAGAGGGATAGAAGGATTAAGATGGTGGAGAGGAGGTCGAGGATAGAGGTGTCTAGGTACAACCAATGGTACAGGTGTATAATGGTGGAAGGGATTCCGGTATATTTGAGGGAGAAAAAGGGAATGAAATGGGCAAGAAGGATAGCGAGGTTCAGGATGGGGAATGAGATGGGGGGGTAGATACTGGGGAGGAGAGGACAAGAGGTTGTGCAGGGTATGTGGTGGGGAGGTAGAAGAATGGGAACATGTGCTGGAGAGGTGCTCGAAAGGGGGAGGGGAGATAGGTTCAGGTGAAAGAGTAAGGGAGATATTGGGGGAGGATGGGAGAGGGTAAGGGTGGATGAGGGAATTGGAAGAGAGGAGAGGAAGGTGGAGGAAGATGGAAGGAAAGGAGATGGAGTTGAGGAATGAATGTGATAGAATGGATGATTGAATGCGGCGCTCTCTCCCTCTCACTGGTATGAACGGATGTTAGGATGAGTTAGAACGAGATTAGGATTGAGATATGTTTTGTTAGTAGGATGAGAAGGGGGAATCGTATGGGGGGTGGTGCCCACAAGCAAATGTAAGTGGGTGCCGACGAAGAATAAATGAAGGAATACATACATACAGAAGATCTACCAACTTTCCAATTTTCTACGTACGAAGAAGTTTTAAGAAGCTGTTTTGGAGAACAATTCAGGATGTTAGTTCCGAGAGTCAATTACAGAACATGATGTTTCTCTTCTGTAGCCCAGCCGGTTGCACACAAAATTATGGCTTTGTACGATTCAGCATCTGTCCCTACAGTTCCAGAAACACGAATCGTACAAATGATACAATCGTACCATGATTCATATTGCAAAATCATGAAATCTTACAAAAAAGACAAGAACAAGCGAACTCATGAAGATCAGCTGATGACGTTCAAAAGCGAAGCTGTAAGCCTTTTCGATAAAGCATTCTGCAAATGTCCAATGACTTTGAATTGCATCTGTAGAAAGAGCATTCAAAGTTGTACATGTCCAATTTTCGGGAGGTGTTGTTGTGAGGAACCAAAGGAAATTCCACATCTTGAGATCAGATTCATGTATAAACAAAGAGCTCATTAGATCTAGTTCCTTTTGGTGAGATGATATCATTTTAATTTGGCATCTTTTGCAAGGGGCTCCTGTAATCCATTTTCTCATCCTCCAAATGTGTGATACGACACGTTGCGCATATGATCAATGGAGACCTTGAATCCTGGAGACTAAAGGCAGGAGTGTGTGAAGTTTGAATAAGCTGCTCATATTTTTCTGTTTTAAGAAATTGTTCTGGCCTTTTTTTCCCGAACGAAATTTTCTGACCACAAGGTGCACACATTTTTTTCCTATTGTCTTCATGTGAACATTTGAAATGATTCATTGTAACTTCATTTGTTGAATGTGTTGAGCATATATTCACTAAATGAATCCCTATACGAACACAAGAGGAATCTAGTTTGTTGTCAAAATAAAACACACTATCAACCCGTTGTGGATATGCTTAAGTTATCCTTGTTATCATAAAATGAGTTGCTCTTCCACTACAATGCAAGAAATCTATGGTTAGAATGACAATACGATTGCGATTTCAAACCGAAATTTAGGTCACAATGTAGGTATCACAGCACAACTTCTGGTTTCAATCGCTATACCATTGTTATCAGCACTACACATTTCTTCAGTGTGTTTGGAATCATTATTATTGACAAGTAATTATGGGTATGATCAATTAGTTATTCTGTACTTCCTGGACTAGCGGAGCTTTGAATTTGTTACGTCGTGAACTCTACCTCGGCGATGCTAACGTACACTTGCAAGAGTGACTCTTGCGCGAACTCGCGACCACGACGTATCACCCTTCGTTGGACTTACCTTTCCTTCTTCGATACAATAGGAACGCCGTAGTGGCAGCCGCTCTCTCTCTCTCTCTCTCTCTCTCTCTCGACGATACCCCGACTATGTGGTCAGACCGCGGAGGCGGCGTGGGTTATCGGTATCCCGTCTCCGACAGACAGAAGAATAACACGGCCAAGTACACACACCACAGACTTTATTTATTCACAAAACGAATTAACAACCAGATAATGATTTCCGCCCCGGGAGGACTCGACAGGCTCAATATAATTCAATGAATATGAATGCCACGGGCATGATTCCCCAATACTACGGCCACGCGGTGGTTGATACACCACTTACTGGGACAGCGCGGTAAGAACGGTAATCTAGACATGTTTCTAACGATAAGCTTAACGGCAACGATACGTTCGTATCAAGCGACAAGAAGACTCTGATGCGAGGCCGCTTCCCGTGGCATCTCGAGACCTCGGCAACCCCTCCAAGCGGGACGATGAAGCAGCGCGGCGATCCGGGATTGGCCCTTTGTAAATCAGGCGAGGTGATGCAACAACTCCCGTTGTTGCTACGTATGCGGCCAGAATAAGTTCCCCTAGGTGGCGCCTGCTGTCCGTGACGGTAACTCTCAGTGGTGTCCCTCACACCATAGTCCGTGAAACGTGGAGGCGGTAGATCGACGGTCGATAATGGAGATCGCCGAACCAAGCTTAGGCTGCTCAATGCAATGTTATCAGCACTACACATTTCTCCAGTGTGTTTAAAATCATTATTTTTGAGAAGTAATTATGAGTATGACTAATTAGTTATTTTGTACTTCCTGGACTAGCAGAGCTTTGAATCATTGTGGGTGAGGTGGTCTGAATATAGTTTCAAAGATTCATATTAATCAAATGTCGATATAGAAGTTGCATAAAGTGGACTAAACCAGTACGAAGGCAATTTAATTTGAACTTGATAATGAGTTCCAAAACCGTATTTGTATTCCGACTCGGGTTTTATCATTTCGAATATTGTTCATTTATTCATCAACTGATGAATTGAATCTTTTAATGGCAGAGTACTTCAAGAAAATACAGCACGAATCAAATACATACTAGCATCTGCGTTTTTTTTCTGACTACTGTCTATTCACCCTTTTTTCACCTATCGCATATAAACAAGATAACGAAATAATAATGTACAATGATTTATATATCCAATCTTCCCCAAAACATGTTCACACTGGCATTTCGAGCTGGAATTGAACACTATAATATGATAAAGACGTGTTTCTTGCCTTATCAGGTCCAATATAAAATTAACCCTTTGCGGCATGGTGGCTATTATAATAGCCACCTCAATGTGTTTTAGGTTTGCAGTTAACCAGAGACAATATAACGCTTTTTCCCCCAGTTTTTTTTTTCTTCAATTTGATTCAGATAAGGACTTAGGAAGTATTCGGCATCACGTATACATTGTCAATCGTTTTACAAATTGTGATTTGAATGGATAAACAATGAAAAAAAGCCGTATTCATTGAATACCACAGGCACACAAAAAAAATTATCATGAACCAGAGGGTAGACCCCACTATCCCTACGTTTTTGAGGTCGCTGGAACCGAATATGACCATGAAGAATTTTTTCAATCGCCCGTTTGCCCTCACCAACCTCCTGATGGGGGTTGAATTTGAAAAATTTGGAAAAATTCAAATGTACGTGGATTTCTATGTTCTTCGGGACGCTGAACCCAAAAATGATAAGGAAAAAGAATTCCAACCCCTCTCTTATCCGCTGGCACCCTCCTACCACCCCCTGATGGGGGTTGAAGTTTAAACTTTCGTAAAAAATTCAAATTTATGTGAATTTCTATGTTTTTCAGGATGCTCAAACCGAAAATGATGACAAATAAGAAATTCCACCCCTCTCTTGCCCGCTAGCACCCTGCCACCACCCCCTGATGGGAGTTGAATTTCAAATCTTCGTAAGAAATTCAAATCCATGTAGATTTTTATGTTTTTTGGGATGCTGAAACCAGAAATGATAAGAAAGAATGAATTCCATCCTCTCCCACCAGCTAGCACCCTCCTCCCGCCTCCTGATGGGGGTTGAATTTCGAATTTCCATAAAAAATGCGAACGTATGTGGATTTCTATGTTTTTTGGGATGTTGGAACCTAAAATGATGAGGACAAAGAATTCCAACCTCTCTCTCACCCGCTAGCACCCTCCTGCCCCCCCCCCCTGATGAGGGCTGAGTTTGGAAGTCACGTAAAAAAATTTGAATGCATATGTATTTCCATGTTTTCTAGGATGTTCGAATAAGAAATGATCACAAATAACAAATTCAACCCCTCTCTAACCTGCTAGCACCCTCTTACCACCCCCGGACGAGAGTTGAATTTGAAACTCACGTGAAAAATTCAAATCTATGTGTATTACCATGTTTTTTGGGACGCCCAAATAAAAAATGATAACAAATAACAAATTAAACTTCTCTGTTACCCGCTGGTACCCCCTTACTACCCCCTTGAAGAGGGTTGAATTTGAAATTTTCTCACAAAATTGAGATGTATGTGTAGTTCTATGTTGTTTGAGATGCTGAGACCATAAACGACTGCAATTAACAATATCCGCTGACTCGATTACCTCCTCACACTCCTGTACAATCATTCGAAAGAATCTAGTAGAATCCACATGAAAGTCAGTTCTCAGCGAATTACGCTAACGATTCAGGATGAAACAGGAGAACCAAAGCTTTCATGGGCTCAATACTCAGCATTCCGGCGATCCAAAGTCAATCACTCGTTGATTCAACAGGTTAAACAGTATCCTATGTTGTAAACGTCAATACTTCATGAAATAGAAATATCAGATGCATTCATGATTCGGTTCTACTCTTAGCGGGTAACAAAGCGGTGAAATTTGTTATTTGTTATCATTTCTTATTCAAACGTCCCAGAAAACATGGAAATACGTATACATTCAAATTTTTTACGTGAGTTTCAAATCCAGCCCCCATCAGGGGGTGGTGGGAGGGAGCTAGCGGGCGAGAGAGGGGTTGAATTTCTATTTTATTATCATTTCCGGTTTGAGCATCCCAAAAAACATGGAAATCCACATACATTGGAATTCTTTACGAAAGTTTAAAATTCAACTCCGATCAGGGGGTGGTAGGGGGGTGCTAGCGGGTAAGAGAGGGATTGAATTTCTTCTTCCTCATCATTTTTGGGTCCAGCATCCCAAAAAACATAGAAATCCACATACATTTGAATTTTTTATGAAAATTTAAAATTCAACCCTCATCAGGGGGTGGTAGGAGGGTGCTAGCGGGTGAAGAGGGATCGGAATTCTTTTCCCCTATCATTTTTGGTTTTAGCGTCCCAAAAAACATAGAAATACACGCACATTTGAATTTTTCTGAATTTTTCAAATTCAACCCCCATCAAGGGGTTGATGAGGGCAAACGGGCGATTGAAAAAATTTTTAGAACTCTTGTGCTATCTGGGACGTTAATTACTCACGCAAAAATAATCATATGTACAGATTTCATAATCCATACAAATATTCCAAAATATTATTATTTTTGTGCAAAATATCATTATAATATTTATTTGCAGCTTCACCACTCAAAATTGATTTTCTACGCATGATAGACTTAGGGTTTTCATCGCTACTTCGCAACTAGTTTTTTGTATCTATAATCGAAATATTAATTATTGTAGTACATATTAGTATTACCTGAGATATGTCCATTGTTATTCAATATTGAGTGAAGACAACTTATCCGTGTTGAAGATCGCGTTTGTGTGGCGGGCTAACCGGATTGTGAAAAACTGTCTCCCGCAAATTTTTGTGTGGAAAGGTATTCTTCTCCATCAGTCGTGGAAACGACTGAAGTTCATACATCACTTATATTTGGTGCACAAGACATATCACTTCATATAACTTCGAAATATGGTTAAAATAACTGATATTCCCAGTGATGCTGAATCTATCGATGGGTTGTGTGATGATGATGATATTGAGAATGATTATACTGAATGTGATGGCGAAAGAAATCTTTCTGAAGATTATCCTGACTCAGAAAGTTTTGATGATGATAACATAGGATTCAATGATAATGATTTTATGTGGGCGGAAAAAAGAGAAACCCAAGATGATTCCCCATATACTGAAACTTTCGGTCCAAATATTACAGATGATGTTACCACACCTTTAGACATATTTTTATGTCTGTTCCCCCATGAACTTTTAGATTGAATTGTTGAACAAACAAACCTGTACTTGAGACAGAAAAAAACTAAAGCTGATTCAATAACCAAAGAGGAATTACTAGTGTTTTTCGCTATAAATATAATGACGGGCGTGAAAAAATCCCCTTCTTACCGCGATTATTGGTCGACAGATCCAGAATTGAATGATCCATTTATATGCGAATTGATGACGGTTAATAGGTTTGGATTTCTTCTGAGTCATTTATACATGGCTGATAACAGTCAAGAACCGAGGGAAGGAGATGGAAATTATGATAAATTGTACAAGCTAAGACCATTCTTAGATAAATTATCCGAAACTTTCAAGAATTGTTGGAAACTCAGCCAAAACCAATCTATTGATGAATCCATGATCAAGTTCGAAGGCGGTAGCAGTTTGAAGCAGTACATGCCGAACAAGCCCATAAAACGTGGATACGAAGTTTGGACGCGCGCAGATGCATCGCGAAATGTGTGCGAGTTTCAGGTATACACAGGTGAAGCCGGAAGTGCTGAGAAGCAATTGGGTGCCCGAGTAGTGAAAGATTTGACGCGTAATTTAGTAGGAAAAAAGCATCATGTATTTTTCGATAATTTTTTTACCGATCTTGATCTTATGATAGATTTCAGAGAAGATGGAGTGTTTGCTTGTGGAAATGTTCGTCCCATCAGGAAGGGTTGACCAAAAAGCATTATTCCTGATGAAAAAAGGGCGCGTGGGCAGTATGAATACCGTACTTGTGGTGCTGGAATTATCTGGGTCAAGTGGATGGATAAGAAAGCTGTTTTCTTTTCATCCAACTATCATGATCCTTGTGAGGTGACTGTCACAAATCGTACACAAAAAGATGGTTCTCTAAAACAAGTAACTTGCCCAGTTATGTGCTCTGACTATCATGAAAATATGGGATATGTTGATAGATCTGATCACCTAATATCGACTTACAAAATTGATAGAAAATAAAAAAAATGATGGCACCGCATGTTTTGGCATTTTTTGGAGGTGGCCATTATAAATGCATTGATTATTTACAATACCAGAAATCCAGCACATCCAATGGCATCAAAAAATTCAGGTTATTTCTAGTAGATCAATTGGCAAGTCATCATTTACCTACACCTACGGGAAGAAAATGTCAAAAAACATCCCCATCAAACGTAGTCAGGAAACCTACAGTATCTGTTGAGACAAGACGATCTCAATCATGTCATATGCCCGTATGTGTAAGCGTTCCAAGACGTTGTGCTTTTTGTAGTACAAAGAGTCAACCTTGCAGGACTTCATATACCTGCAGTACTTGCAATGTGCCATTGTGCGTAAAACATGATGAAAATTTTTTTCGAAATTACTATACATGAACATTCTCATACTCAAATTGTAGAACCATAAAATCGAGAATACAAGATCGTGAAACTTTATGCTATAAAGAAAACTGTAGAAACTGAAGAGTTGAAAATGAGAAACGATTGAAAAATTTTCGATGAAAAATTGAGAAATTTGGAATGAATGAAAGGAATATGAAAATACGAAATGAAAAAAGAATACAAAATAAAAAAAATTAAAAAATACAAAATCAAAAGATTGAGAATCAAAAAATTTAAAAAAAAATTCAAAAACGAAAAAAACAAAATGGAGACAATCGCCGCTACGTCCACGTTCGTGTCTCTGGAATCAACCAAACGCGGTGACTTTCATTGAAGCCTGAATCAATGAGAATTCATTGTTGAAAAATAAGGTTCTCTAAATGATTGATGAATAAATTCCTCTTCCTTCATTGTTCGATCTTCAAATGTTCATTCCTTTTATTTCATTATCCGAATGAAAAATATTGAATTCCAGAAAAAAGAAGTTGGTCTACGGTGATTGATTCAAGAACAATGAGTTTACAAGCTTTCTGCAGAATCCCGGTTTCCCAAGTTTTCTAACGCCATCTGAATTTGCTCTTTGAATTCTGGATATTTGAGTTTGAATTCGCGATCAACGAACCGAAAGCCCCTCCGTGCATGAAGTTCAGCATGGTTACACGATTTTCAAAATTTCCCGTCACCACCTTGAATCTGACATTCTGAATTTCGCAAATCTGCGTTCAGATTCGTAATCAGCGACCCGAAAAATCCCCGACACGTGAGTTCCAGCGAAATCCCCTATATTATCAAATTTTTTGCCCCCATCTTGAATCCGCCATCTCGATTTTGCAAATCTGAGGCAAGATTCGTAATCAGCGACCTCAAAAACCCATATATACCAAGTTTCCGTCCATCTGCAAAACGTATGCCGCAAAGGGTAAACGAACATGTATTTATCGATATCTGGAGAACGGGATGGGGGCCAAATCAACGAAAAACCAAATCAACGAAACCGTTAGGTGGTGAGAATGAGACATCATACACTATACATCTCTTCCTTTTCAACCAATGGTTTCGTTGATTTGTCCTTCCGTTGATTCGGCCCCCATCCGGAGAACGGCTACAGTTTGGATTTCATTTCAAACGGATTTTTAATCTGTAAACTACGCCGAATATGACCCCGCATCCTGTTTGTTGACACATTTTTGTCATACCTATCGCTGCTTCTAGAGCGCCGTGAACAATAATCACATATTTTGTCAGCCACGTAATGTGCGAGTTATTGGAAAAACAGCGAATCCGTGCTTGTGGGGGGTCAAAGAACATTTGTATTCCATGTGTTCTAATCGGAAATAAATTGTGCTGTTTTTGTTCAGTTCTTTCACGTGAAAAATATTCATCTTCTATGATTCCATTGGATTCTGGTATAGATCATTGTGGTAAGAAAAACTCACTCCCTCCAAAATATACTCATCTCAAAGACATCGAACAGACTGAATCACATACACCTTCTTATTTTTCAACAAAGCACAATTACCTGGCTGTTTGATGGACAATAAAAAGTTATCTAATGACAGCTTTTTACAATCGAAGGAACTCATATGACTTGACTCGTCGCACATGCGCGGTGCGTATAGCCTTTATCCAAGATGGATGACAGGGTTTGTTTACAACCTGTCATCACTCGCTCGAAGTGTCTTTTCAGGTTGACGCTACATAGACGAGCTCGTTACCGGACGTGGATTCAAGCGAGCGCGTCACACCCCCTTTTCTCACCAAAAAAAAAAGGATGCTTGCTACCAGCAAGCGTACTTTTCTTTCTTATATACTCAAACTATATACGAAAACGGTTGACTGTCCATAAAGAAAAAATATAAATCTGAACTTATCAGCGAGTGGCTTCGTTGGCCATACAATGTAATGTAAACATGGATTAAATGGAAATAAACATACAATAATAAGCGGGAGCTTACCGCTAAAATCTTCAGTATCGGTTCCTGGTTTTAGTCCTTGGGTTGAACGGAAATCATTTCTCATCCTTCTCATTCATCCTTCCTGGTCAGCGGTAACTTCAACTCGCGGTAATAAACTACGTTCCAAGAAAACTTAAGACTGAAACTCTGCATATCCGGTAGAAAACTGATATGTCAATTCAACAAAGACGCGTCCGCGGTCGAGAATAATTAAAGTTCGCGTTTGCACACAATTTCACCTCCGCGGGGTTCTGAATCGCCCTTCTACGAGTCATCGTAATGACGACCTTGCTTCGCAAACGCCTCCGTCAGGTTTACCCCACTTCCATCGAGTTACTCGCGAAGATTTTCCATTCATCCTCGTGATTAACGTGGGTGAGTATTATCCTGAACCTTAGACTTCTTTACTCTAGTGACCGCCACTTTTCGTCGCTGAATCGAATTTCAATGGTTTCTATGACCTGGTTTCTCCATCTACCGGTGGATACACGAACTTGCGCTGGTGATCTATACCATACTGCGCGATCAAACCAGTGAAGTCTTTTCCGACAAACTTAGTTTCGTTAGCGGATATGACTATACGGGGGCAACCGAATCTTCGAATGACCTTTTCCATGAAGGCTTTAACAATTGCCGAGGCTTTCGGTTGACTCATCTGTTCGACCTCTGTCCACTTAGTAACTTTGTCCTGCATCACTAGCCAGTGATGCCGACCATTGGAGGACCGCGGTTTCGGACCTCTAGCTTTGATGGAAACTACTTCCCGGGGTTTCACTGCATTGGTTGTACATATGGCACTCAAGACGGGCTTCGGGGTTGGCTTAAACTCTTGACGTCTTTTGCACGATCGCATGTGATAATATAATTTTGGTCAGTATTTTCGAAGCATGTGAAGTTAAACTGACCGTTCTGTAGTTCTCGCATTTGTCTGTCCCTTGTTTTTTCGGGATGGCGACAATTTTATTCTTTTGGAAATCTTCCGGTACTTCTCCTTTTTCGTACATATCTCTAATCAATTCAAACAGTGCGTCACGAGTTCCTTCACTGAAAGCTTCCATAAGGTCCGCACTTATGCCATCTATGCTTGGCGCTTTATTATTTTCCAATTCTTTCAAAGCCTTGTCGAATTCTGATCTCAATATCGAATCTCCCAATTCTTCCTCATCTACATCCTCCTCCTTCTCCAAAAGTGCTGTATCATCGTTTCCTCTATACAAGTCTTCCAAATGATTGATCCACTGTTCTGTTTTCTCTTCCGTTTTCATCAATCGTCGTCCTAGAGAGTCTTTAATCTTATTGCTTCTAGATTTCATTTTTCCGAAAAATCTTTTAATAATCCTATATGCTCAATCCATTTTTCCTAAATGCAATCTTATTTCTATTTCCTGACATTTCTCTTCTAACCACCGCACAGTGGGGCCAAATGCCAAAAAGCTGGACAAAATTAAAAGGGGCTCTCAAATTCACTTGCGACTTCATACTCGGGAAGTTTATGGGGTCACTGATTACGAATCCGTTGTCAGAATTTCAAAATTCAAAATAGCGGATCCAATATGGCGGACGAAAATTGAAAGAAACCATCGGATTTTCTTCAAACTTGGTGATCAGGGGTTTTTGGGGTCGCTGATTACGAATCTGCTTTTTGAGTTCCAAAATTCAAAATGGCGAATCCAATATGGCGGACGAAAATTTTAAAAATCATCGGATTCTCCTCAAATTGGGTACCCAACGGTTTTTGGGGTCGCTGATTACGGATCCGTTGTTCTCATTTCGAAATTCAAAATGGCGGATCCAATATGGTGGACAAAAATTGGAAGAAATCATCGGATTTTTTTAAAATTTGGTGATCAGGGGTTTTCGGGGTCGCCGATTACGAATCCGCTGTCTGAGTTCCCAAATTCAGAATGGCGAATCCAATATGGCAGACGAAAATTGAAAAAATTATCGGATTCTTTTCAAATTGGGTACCCAGGGATTTTTGGGGTCGCTGATTACAAATCCGTTGTCTACATTTCGAAATTCAAAATGGCGGATCCAATATGGTGGGATAAAATCGAGAAGATCATCGGATTTTCTTCAAACTCGGCATCCAGGAGTTTTTGGGGTCACCAATTATGAATCCGTTGTCAAAATTTTGAAATTCAGAATGGCGGATCCAATATGGTGGACAAAAATTAAGAAAATCATCGCATTTTCTTCAAACTCGGTACTCAGGGGTTTCTGTGGTCGCTGATGACGAATCCACGGTCTGAAATTCAAAATTCAAAATAACGGACCCAATATAGCGGACGAAAATTGTAGAAATCATCGGATTCCCTTCAAACTCGGTACCCAGGGGTTTTCGGGATCGCTGATCACGAATCCGTTGTCAGAATTCCGGAATTCAGGATGGCAGATGCCAAAAATCAAAACTTCATCCATAACTTAATATTAAACAAGAACTAAACGGCCCATTTTGTTGTTCCTATTATGATCATTATTATTATTATTTCCAACATTGAATCATTATTAATATAATTATCGAATGATATAAGCACACCAAATGTGTTAAATCGAAAGATATATACATTCACAATATATACAATAATATAAAAAACTGGAATCGTAATGGTTTTCACTTTTGCCACACTTTTTTTACTCAGATCAGTCTTCTTCTTCACTCTCAGAGGAAGATAATGGGAAAGTTACGTTGTCTTTATCAAGTATATCCGGAGTTTTGATCAGGCTTAACACGTCTCTGGGGAGAAACTTTAGTTTTTTCTTGGGCAACTGTCTTTTACTCGATAACATTGGATCAGAACTCAAAAGGAACCATTTAAAAATGTCTTCATTCGTTTTTTCTCTACTGCATTTCCTGGAGTGATGCTCTCGGTACCTTTGGGAATGAATGTTGTTAAGATATTTGAATATAATTATGTATTCATCGACACCGTTAAAGCTTTTGATCTCAACATGACAAGCAAAATCAAGGAAAAACAAAAAGCAGCTGCACTTTGGGGTCATCAGTATAAAGTTTTGAATAAATCCTCTAATTCATAAGTTTACTTGATTCTCAAAATTGTTCTCTAGTCTATGAATTTATGTTTCCAGAGGATGAACAATGTGGCTTATTAATAAAAAAAAGTATATGAATATTCATAATTCCCCGAATTCCTTACCAGAACAAAACAATCTTCGCGAACATATATTCTCGTGGTTACCATAAATATATAGTTTGCCTAGTAGTCAAAAACGTATTGTGCAATGTATCAAACTGATTGCAGTACTTGAGAAGTCAAATTTTTCCCTTCAAAGTGTCGAATCCACTGTGACAAATATAGACTATTATTAAGTGATATACATCATTTTCACCTTTTAAAATCTTTGTTACGAGCCTCTTGTGCTTCCTCAGTCAATTGGCCAATAGGTAGAAGAGCAGATGCAACGATTTCAGGTCCGTGGATCAAAAACTTGTGCATCGTAGGTGACATTGGGTACCACGGATATTTTGTCGCGTAGTAGCGTGCCGTGTCTAAAGCGTAACTCCGAAACTTTTCAACGTCTATTTCATGGCCACTTGAAACGGTAGCTAATACTACATGAAGTCGTTGTATTAGGTTGACATCCACCCCTGTGATTTCGGCAGACACGTCGGGTTGTGCGAAAAATCGCCTAGCGGTATTCCCATCATTTGAGTTCCCAAACCCTGGCTTAGGAACATCGACAATAAGGCCACATTTTTCTTTAAAACTTTTCTGTACAACCTTTTTTCGTTCTTCCACCAAAGCTTTATCTTGTTTTCGTGCTTGCCACTTCTGAATAGGTGGCTTATAAGACAAATGCAGGAGGCCCTCAAAAAATCGTATCCAGCCGTGTAGACAAGACAAACCAAACTGGAGGTTTTCGGTTTTGACCGGCCTGGATACTATATCATCAATTTTGTTGAATTCCTTAGATGTGGCACCACATATATAGCACTTCTGGGTATAGGTTGTCTCAGTTATGGCATTGCATACCTTCCCGTCCATCATAGAAAAAATCATCTCATGTTTCACTGAAACATGTTTTTCATCAGTTCTGAAAGAAGTAGCCCTCAGATTTTCTATTTCATTATCAACCCGTAGCTTCTCTGCAACCGAATCTTCAGTTGATTCTTTCACCAACTCTATTTTGATTGGCCCACAAAATCTGGTTGATGATGGCCTTGGATTCTGCCAGATTATTTTTGAATTGCAGTGTAGGCGGAGAGGCACAAGTGAAGTAATGAACACAGCGGAATCACTAGCTTCCGAACTTTGATATGCTTGTTTGTATGAGGAGTGGCCAGAGCTCCCATCAAACCCCCATTTGGAAATAAGTGCCAGGTTTTGTAACTCTTCATCAGATAAAGTTGACAAAACCGAATTCTGTAGCTTTAAAATACGTGTAGCTGTGTGATCAAGAAGTGCTTGTAGTTGCACAACAGCGCAGGTTTCTGTCATTTGAATAAATTCCTTGTCAGGGAAACACATGCGTTTGGCCAGTTGAATTTTTTTATAAGGTGGAAATTTCTGCGGATCAGCTTCACGCAATAAGCAGTACTGATGTTTTGAGAGCTCGGCATCTACTAGGAGAGCTAGAGCATCTTCATCATTCAACATCTTTGGCTCATTTCGCTTGAAAGTTTGATAACCTTTCATATACATTTTGGCAAGCTCAGGATCAGAAGATGTAACATCCTTTACAATTTTTGCGGCTTCGATCTGTCCAGACGCTCTCAAACACATTTGTGTGGCGTAAGACAGCTCTGAGATAGGAGTATTTACTCTGATATTCTCCGTTTTCCTACGTTTCGTTCTTTCTGAACATTCGTTGAATTCAACAAGAGGTCTTCCCACTTGCGTGTGAACAGTTACAGAATGGGGATTCCTGAAAGTACAAAACACTACCTCTTGTTTTAACCATTCTTCATTATTTTTGAGAAATCGTTCTTCGGTCCTTTGAGAAGATTCCCATCTCTTTTTAAATACACATTTAAAAGTAGATAAAAGGTTAGAGATCTCTGTAGTTTTGTTATCCGGACAACACGTTATCTCGATGATTTTTCCTTGAAGGAAAGTGAACTTTTCATCCAACGTAGGTAGAGGACTGCTCCTTAAAATATTGTACATCTCTCTCCGAGTTATAGATATTGAATCATCTTTGAAATCTACAAACGTTGTAGAATTCGATAAAATTCGCTACAGAAACCCCATGTGTTTCTAAAAATTTTCCTAATTTTCTTGGGTTGGATTCAACCCTCTTAAGCTAATTTTTTTTGCAGTCAACTGTTCAAATTAAACTACTAAGAAAATATAGGTTGTTGAAACACTCACCTATGGCAGCGGAATCCATCTCATTTGGAATTGTATGTTAACATTGAATGATTTTAAAAAACGAAAAATATTCACCAAGCTCCAAACTTGCACGCGGAAAAAAGTTTACGGTAACGATTACTAGCAAGAGTAAGAATTCGGTGACAGCTATTGCACAATTGTGATAAGCACCATTTGAAATCAGACCGATTACAACCAACTATTTACGTTGCCATGGAAACGATAGGTTAACATAAGAACGATCACCAAATCGCGAGTCATGATTCAGTTCACGAAAAGAAAAGGGATATCAATACTTGAATAACATTTATAAACATTTAGGAAAATGACGGTCACTTTAGGGAAGAAGAGCATCGCTGAAGAATGTTAGCAGTGAAGTTACCAAAAATTCGCAGTAATAATACTAAATGTTGGTAGTTTTATTGTCATTTCCCATAGTGAATTCATCAACTCATAGTCAATTCACTACGAATATTCTCCAGCAATACTGTTCTTCTCTCAATGGTCCATCATCTTCCTAAATATCAATGATTCCTGGCCTTTGTGTACCCTAAGCCCGCGATGAGAAGAAAAACGAATGGTAATCAATCTCATACAGTTTTCCTCGTGCAGCAAATGTACACTGGAAATAAAACACATACTAACGTTGAGATAAAGTTCAAAGCGAATCTACTGAATTCTGAGTTTTGTGTCCACCATATTGGATACGCTATCTTTGATTCTTGGAATTTGATAACTGATTCGTAATCAATGACCCCACAAAACCCTGGAAATCTGATGATTTTTTCAATTTTCTTCTGCCAAACTGGATCCGCCATTCCGAATTCCGGAATTCAGACACCGGATTCGGAATCAGCGACCTTAAAAACCTCAGGGTACCGAGTTTGAAGGCAATCCGATGATTTTTTCAATTTTCATCCGCCATATTGGATCCGCCATTTTGAATTTTGAAATTCAAACAACGGATTCGTGATCAGCGACCTCAGAAACCCCTGGGTAACGAATTTGAAGAAAATCCGATGATTTCTTTCAATTTTCGTCCGCCATATTGGATCCGCCATTTTGAATTCCGAAATGAAGACAACGGATTCATAATCAGCGACCCCACAAACTCCTGCATATCAAGTTTCAGACGGATCTAAGGACTCCTCATCACTCCGTCTAATTTTTTGTGATTTCCTGCACAAAAACATGGCGGAATTGCTTAGGGGCAGACATGGGCAGCCGTTTTTTTTTCTGATGTTTAGGTAAGAGTCCCATCTACCACCTCAAATAAGTTAAACGACGTAATTTCGCGTAATTCTCTACTATTCCTTCAAAAACCAAACACATTTTCTCATTTATAGATATAGAAATTACATCCAATCATTGCTCTGTCAATATTTTCCACTCATCAAATTGATATTCTCTTAATTTTTAGTGTATTCTACATAGTTTCAGTAATAGACTCCAATTTGAAAAAGTTAAATCGGTTCATTTTTCGAGACACAGCGTCTTTTTGAACATGCTCGTTATTTTACTGTCTTTCAATCACGCGGATTATACTTCAAGGAGGGTATTTTGCAACTGGTACACAAGGGCAGGGGGAGGGGATCAGATCTTCTTATATCAGAATTCCAATACTTGGGACATCACCTTACTTATCCCAAGGGTCAAATATCCCCAACTACAAACTTCATTTTTGGGGTTTTGGCCAGCTTTTTGGCATTTGGCCCCACTGTGCACCGTTCTTTTGCTTTCCTTGATTTCCTTATTATTTTATTTCTCAATGATTTGTATCGTTGCTGGCCTCCTTGGCTATCATTATTCTTGTGTTTCCTTCTTGATTTATCAATTCTAAAATTTCTCCCGTTATCCATAGGTTTTTGAGTTCTACCCCATTATTCTTCAAAATCTTATCCGCACATTCTCCTATATTCTCCTCCATCTTTGTCCATCTCCTTCCTATTCCCAAGTCTTTCTCTTTTTGATCTCGCAATTTTTCATCCAACATTTTCTCGAATGCCTCATGTGTTTGTTTCCACTTGAGGTTCTTCAAATTCCATCTTTTCTGTATTTTCCTTTTCTTCTTCAGAGATTCGAGTTTCAGAGAACATTTCATCATCAACATATTATGATCACTATCTATGTCTGCACTGGGATAAGTTTTACAGTTTTTCACTTGGTTTCTAAATCTTCGTTTCACTAATATGTAATCGATTTGGTATCTTCCTGTATCTCCTGCCATTTTCCAAGTGTAGATTCTTCTTGAATGATTTTCAAATAAAGTGTTCGTGATAACCATCTTATGATTTTCACAAAATTCGACTAAACGTTGTCCTCTATCGTTCCTCCTCCTTTTTTTCCCGAACGAAATTTTCTGACCACAGGGTGCACAGACTTTTTTTCTATTGTCTTCATGTGAACATTTGAAATGATTCATTGTAACTTCATTTGTTGAATGTGTTGAGCATATATTCACTACATGAATCCCTATACGAACACAAGAGGAATCTAGTTCGTTGCCAAAATAAAACACACTATCAACCCGTTGTAGATATGCTTCAGTTATCTTTGTTATCATAAAATGAGTTGCTCTTTTACTACAATGCAAAAAATCTATGGTTAGAATGACAATACGATTGCGATTTCAAACCGAAATTTAGGTCACAATGTAGGTATCACAGCACAACTCCTGGTTTTAATCTCTATACCATTGTTATCAGCACTACACATTTCTCCAGTGTGTTTAAAATCATTATTTTTGAGAAGTAATTATGAGTATGACTAATTAGTTATTTTGTACTTCCTGGACTAGCAGAGCTTTGAATCATTGTGGGTTAAGTGGTCTGAATATAGTTTTAAAGATTCATATTTCTCAAATGTCGATATAGAAGTTGCATAAAGTGGACTAAACCAGTACGAAGGCAATTCAATTTGAACTTGATAATGAGTTCCAAAACCGTATTTGTATTCCGACTAGGGTTTCATCATTTCGAATATTGTTTATTCATTTATCAACTGATGAATTGAATCTTTTAATGGCAGAGTACTTCAAGAAAATACAGCACGAATGAAATACATACTAGCATCTGCGTTTTTTGTTCTGACTATTGTCTATCCACCCTTCTTTCACCTACCAAGTGTAGATTCTTCTTGAATGATTTTCAAATAAAGTGTTCGTGATAACCATCTTATGATTCTCACAAAATTCGACTAAATGTTGTCCTCTATCGTTCCTCCCCCCTAACGCAAAATCTCCTATTATGTTGCCCTCTCTTCCTCGTCGTACTACCGCATTCCAATCACCCATCACTATCAAATTCTCTCCTCCCTTCACATATTCTATCACTTCTCCCATTTCTTCGTACGTTTTTTCAATATCTTCCTCCGAATATGCAGATGTGAGCATGTATACTTGGACTACGACTGTGTCTACCGGTTTTGTTCTGATTCTAACCTCCATCACGCGTTCATTATGTTGCAAATAATTTTGTATTCTATTTCCTACTCTTTTATGCATAACAATTCCTACACCTGCTCGACCGTTCTTTGATCCTGTATGAATTATTCTATATTACCCAATCCAGAAATCGCCCTCTTGTGGCCATCTCATTTCGCTAGTCCCCATTACGTCTATATTCAACCTATTCATTTCTAATTCCAATTTTTCCAATTTTCCCGCTTGCCTCAGTGATCTAACATTCCACGCTCCGACTCGAAGAATGTTGTTTCTTTCCCCTATCCTATTCTTCGGTTTCCGTTCTTCGCTGATAAAGCTTCCTCGAGCAGCCTGCACCCGGATATCCGAACGGGAGACTAGTTTACCTCCGGAATATTTTACCCGAGAAAGCGCCATCATGTACTTATTTATTTGTTCGTTTGTTTTTGTTTCACGAGTATAATATTCCAGGTTTGGAAAAGATTTCATCTCCTCGGGAAGTATTGAAACATGTCAAGAAAGGTAGTTTCCCCTTGCTTTCCTTCCGTTTATGCCGATGTTTCTGGCATTAGGATGATTTCGTTTCCCTCAGTTTGTATTCTTCCTCTTGAGTAGTCCATTCCACTCAAAAAAAAGATCCAACTCTGAGATACTTATCCTCCCTATCACGTGAAGGAAGCAGATACTACCAGGGATGGATAAACCCGGATAGCATCGGGAAGTTCCCTGAACGTCCATAAAACGTACATGCTCTCACAGAAAACGTCCAAATAAAATCCCAGGACGTTGTAAAAACGTCGCATGTACGTCCCAGGAACATACAAATGTTCTGTGATGTTCGATTTATGTCCACCACGCGACGTCCTGGGGACGTGTTCAATGAAGATGTCAATGACGTTCTGCGATACTACGCGTATGTTTGTATGGATTATTTTCCGTGAAAGTACGTTTGGGAAACGTAACGAGAGTGTCCCGTGGTGGATGAAAAAGACGTACTGGAAACGTATTCAGGTGCATCAAAAATGAACGTTCTCTGCACGTATTTAAACCTACTCCACGGAGACGAAGAGCGCAAAACTAAGGTTATGTTTCTAAAACGTCCACAGGACATTCAATGCTGTCTGGGAAAAGGATATCAAGGACAGGTATCATGAATATCCCCCTGGAAGACCCGCAATCATCCACGGGGGGGCTAAAAAATCCATCAATATTAATCTGCAATAGAATAGTCTCTTCATTCCGTTTCAAACCATCCTGCGATTTTTCCAATAGCGACTCTTTAATACCGAAGTAATGTATTTTTCCATTTTCTAATTCAATTATATGTGTTCTTCGGGGAGTTTTCATGAGGGTTCTATGATCCAAAGGTGAAAAGCTCAAATGTGGAGCTGATATGCGTAATAAACTATTAGTAGCATTGACAGTTATATTGTGCTCTGAAACCCATTCTGCGAGTTTTCGACTTTCTGAAACTTCAAAGTCCTTTGTTGAAATTTTCTCAAACTCATCTCCATTCATTTGTGGTACAAGATGGTTCTGGAAGAAAAATAAATCATATACAGACTGTAAGTCATCTGTAGTAGAATTGTTACCATGAATAATACTGACAATTTTTGCGATGTTCTGAACAACATTTGATTCAGGAGGAGATTCATTCTGTGAATTTTTTGAAGTGGATGTTTGACAATCATTGGAAATTTCATAAGTATTTGCACCAATGCAATCGACATCCTTCAATTCAGAACATTCATCAATCAAAGAATTATGTCCATCATCATTTTGAAATCAAGGTGACACATGTAAATGAAAATTTAGTCCTCGTTCGTTGAAATAACGTACATCCTCAGTGGTAGATATTGATTGCTTTTTGATTCTACGCTATATTTGTCTTTTACTCAAAGTTTTGTATCAATACATGATTCACAGTATATACACCTATAACTGAGATAATTGAGAAGAGTGAATTATAATTTTATGACATACGTTATGTGAGAAAAAAAAACAATGAGGATCCAATAACTTTGCTGAGTCGAATTTTTATCGATATTCTACTTCATGAAAGTAATATAATTGACTCATTAGATTATTTTTCCATTTCAAAATTCAAGATACATGAATCAAACCAAGTTAGTGACTATGAAGGAAATCAAGTAGTGGGAGGAAGCGTTTTTGTGAAACCAAATGAACTCGCATATGATAATTTGAAGTTTTGTGAGAGATTATTCCAAAAATTTTCAAACCGAATATTTTATAAAATTGATACACATGAATAATATTTATACATATTCCATCTACATGTATGGAATATTTAGTGCTATTTAAGAATAAATATATGAAAATGAAACAATGTGTCGAAGTATATGGAATATAAGAACATGGAAATAAAATCAACTGTTTCACAGGTTATAATGCATCAATGAACATTTCGGGAAGTAGACTAACAAAATTGATCATCCACTCACACAAAAAAACCGATAGGGAACGGATTCATAGGAATATTAGCGATTTTTTCCTAAATAATCCGGAATTAGCTTCGAACTCAATGAAATTACAAATTGACGTTGCTTTCAATTCAAACATAATCTGAAACATATACACCAACATTATCCACATGTAACTCTTAATATCCCTGATAACAAAATCTGAAAGGAAACTATAGGAAACAATTGATTTCGCAAAATATTCTATCGTTTTTTATCATGCCTATCGCAGTTGATTTTGGGACCGATAGGAATGCTATCGTTTTTAATGCGAATCTATCATACTTGGGTTTAATCGTTAGACAACGATACGAAGTTTTCCGTTTCATATCGTATTTTATGATCATACCCGTGACTTATATGACATTAACGATATGAAATTTATAGTATCTTATGTGATGTTTACAAAGCCGTTTTCTATGGCATGTAATGTAAAACTTACGATAGACATTCAATCGTTGTCGATCACAAACTTAAGCAATCGTGTTGGAGGTGGAATGAACGATGGGAAGTCTATCGTAGTTTATGTGATATTTCACATACCTATTTTCTATCACAAGTCATATGAAGCTTACGATGGACGTTTAATCGTTGCCAATCACAAATTTATGCAATCGTGATGCATGTGGAATGAACGATAGACGGTCTATTGTAGTTCATGTGATATTTCATGTATCGGTTTGCTATCACAAGCAATGTGAAACTTACGATAGACATTCAATCGTTGTCAATCACAAACTTGAGCAGTCGTGGTGCATGTGGAATGAATGATAGATAGTCTATCGTAGTTCATGTGATATTTCACATACTTGTTTTCTATCACAAGTAATGTAAAACTGACGATAGGCATTCAATCGTTGCCAATCACAAATTTATGCAATCGTGATGCATGTGGAATGAGCGATAGACAGTGTATCGTAGTTTATGTGATATTTCACATACCTGTTTTCTATCACAAGTAATGTGGAACTTAAGGTAGGCATTCAATTGTTGCCAATCACAAATTTATGCAATTGTGATGCATGTGAAATGAATGATAGATAGTCTATCGTAGTCTATGTAATATCTCCCATACCTGTTTTCTATCACAAGTACTGTGAAACTCATGATGGACGTTTAATCATTGCCAATCACAAATTTATGCAATCGTGATGCATGTGGAATGAACGATAGACAGTTCATCTTAGTTCATGTGATATTTCACATACCTGTTTTCTATCACAAATCATGTGAATCACTATGAACTATTGGCATGATAGATACTTATAAGGGACAGATTGTCAAAAATTACTTAGAAATAACTTCATTGAACTATGCATGTAGTTATGAATAATTATATATGAACAAATTATTAGGTCCATTTGCAAGAATCAGAATCAATTGAATATTCATATTGTTGCATGTGAGGTATGGTGGTGAACGAAATTCCCTATGCTTGTCATTTGAGAGATGATCTTTCTAACGGTGAGAATCTTAAACTCCATTTATAACTACATGTATCATTCAATGAAGTTATGTAAAAATATTTTTTGGAATCAAATCGCAGTCACCTATCGATCCTACCAATTGTCAGAAAGAATGTACTATCACTACCACTTTTGTACACCTCTGATGATTATTCAGGTGATCAAGTGGAATCGAGTGGTGTCATTCCTTCGATCCACAATCTGTATGAAGTGAAATGACCAGCCACTTGGTTGACATAAATTCTTTGCGAATAAGAAGTAGGTATCCACAACACTCGAGTCGATAAAGAAATTGACTTACATATTGGGAGCACAGTGAGTTTTCTTTACTCTGACTACCATGAATCTTCGGCACGATAGATACTTATAAGAGATATTGATTGTCAAAAATTACTTGGAAATAACTTCATTGAACTTTATAAATAATTAGATATGAACAAATTATTCAGTCAATTTGTAAGAATGAAAATCAATTGAATATTTCTCATGTCGCATGTAATTTATGGCAATGAAGGGAATTTCCTGTGCTTGTAATTTGACAGATGATTTTTTCTTGCTAAAACCCTTAGGCTCCATTTATAAAACCACATATATGTATTGTTCAATAAAGTGATGTAGGAATACTCTTTAGAAGCAAATCACAGTTGAGTATCCATCATGCCAGTAGTTCATTCTGATTAGAGTAAGAAAACTCACTGCGCTTCCGAAATATGTGTATAATATCTTTAACGATTCAAGTCATACTTATTCGTAGCCAATTTATTCCAACAAACTTACAGTTCATTTTATGTTATGCACATTGTTCGAGTGAGGAAGTCATCCCATCCCGCACCAAATGATCAATTTGAATTCATAAAAGATCATGAAGACTTCTTGAAGACTTCTCAAACAGTCCCTGTTATGCGACTAACAATGAGTTCAATATGAATCTATATGAGTTCAAAAGAACTCTTAATGAACAACTTAATGATCAGAAAGAATTCATATCGAGACTACATAATGGATTCTTTCGGAACATTGAGTTCTTCATCAAGAGTTCATTTTGAATGCACTGTATTCATATTGAACTCATTGTTAGTCGCATAACGGGAGCTCTTTGCGGAAGCTTTGGTGCTGTTTGGGATTTCACGTCACTTATCAAAAAACTCTGCACTTCACTTGAAGTGATTAGGGTAACTTAATCAGAAGCTCACATATATAAGTGAGCAAAATGATAATGAATGCCAATGATACACGAATTTCACTTTGAAGCATTACAAAAAACCGTGACCGCTCTTTTCTTTGGTTAATCTGAATGAAATAGATCTATGTGACTCTTACATACCATAAACATGATTTCACAACAGTTTCCTTCGGGATTTGATTTTGATGAAAAACAGGGACACTTGAAGAATCATGATGATACATTCATAACTTGTAATATTTTCTAGTTCACTTCTTACACATAACATAATGTGAATAATTTTTCAGTGGAAAGCGCGAAATAATGAATTCAAACCAAAATATAATCTTATCACAAAAATCACATTAATTTATCACTGTTATGAAGAATTTTAGGTTTTATTAGATACAAAACAAAAACAAATTCCAAAAGTAGGGTTACGCCTTTATGTTATGTTCATTGAAATCACTTTTCTAAGCACTGTCAATTTTATCACTTATATTTTACGGGAATGAATTTTGACAATTTTTCAGCGCGATGATTCCGATATGTAAAAGTACGGAAAATGTGTAGTTTGGATGTAGCGGGTCAACTTTCATGGTACAACCGCCAGGGGACTGGTGGAACTGTTTACTAGTAAATGTCTTCATCAGAGAAGCTCTAAATATTAACGTGCGGAATAGCTACGTTGGCAAGGTGTTAAGTTTCGATAGGTTACCCTGGTTAAGAAAAACGATTGATTCTGACCAAATACTATTGATCAATCGACTAATCGGAATGAATCAGAACATTGTGCAGTCGAAATGCTGATTGAATCCAATCGGATCACTGCCATGGGCTGTCTTGTTCATGAATAGGAGAAGAAGCGAGTATGACTGATAGATTGAATAGGCTCCAATGTATATGAGAACGATAAGCTTCGATTACACTGAATCGCAATCGATTCAGGCATTTGAGAATCTTATTCAATGAGATTGTATCAGTATTTTGACAGTTGGGTATCATGTACTGAATCCGGGTGATAACGAATGAACCTCATGAGAATGAATCCGCGTTGGCACATGGGTTTGGGTTTCATGGTCGGTGATATTAATATCGTCATCTCAATAGAATTCGTTGGGTATCGTGCCGATTCATTGAGGAGTTTCAATGAGCGAGTGGTCGGTTAATTTAGACCAAATTGAATTGGAATCGATGAGCGGATTCACAGGGCAACGCAGGGCCTCTCAATCGGATCCTACAGGTTTTTTCATGATTCGGATCGGGATTAACAAACAAGATCCCACAAACTTTCCGCTGCGATTTGAATGGGTTCAATGAGGCATTCAATCATTCGATGAATGAGACTGTATCTGCATTTGAATGGTGAAATATCACATACTGAATCTGTGTGATGACGGAAGAACTCAATGAGAATCAATGTGAGTTGTTACATGGTTTTGGGTTGGATGGTCAGTGATATTCACATAGCCATCCCAATAGGATTCGATAGGTGTTTCGCTGATGCATTGAGGAGTTCTAATGAGCAATGGCCGGTCAATTTAGACCAAATTGTATTGGAATCCATGAGTGGATTCACAGGGCAACGCAGGGCCTCTCGAACAGATCCAGTACGTTTTTTCATGATTCGGATCGGGATTGACAACCAAGATCCCACAAACGTTTCGCTCCGATTTGAATGGTGGTACGACGGAGAAGCAGCGTGGAGGCAACGGAGGAATGTCCGCACAAAAACACGGCCTGGAATTTCCCCCGTTACTTCTACGCTGCCTGTTCGTCGAACCACGCTGTATCCACTGCGCCCTTCCTTCTCCCTTCATTCCACGCAAGAGCCACGGGATTCATCGGTGACTGTCGCGTGTGGGTGATGACACTTCTTCTATATTACTTCGTGGAGCCAATGGACGTGTAATCAAATTTTCGATGTGCCGCAGCAGAGCTGCCGGGTGGGCATTGCCGTCGAGGGAAATTGTACCCCTACTCAGTGATGCCAGCATGTGGTCGACCGAGTCGATTTACCCTCTCCATCTGACCATTTCTCGTCCCCACCATTCCAGCCGGGTGTGGGCACACATTGAAACCCGTATTCATGTGATTCGGAACCGGTCGGTTCATTTCGAGTCGGCTCGGACAATCGAGAGAGAACCAACTATCTGTCGGTCTTTGTCTTCTCAATATGTTTTACGATCGGCTAACTCCGTGCAAGATCGGAAAAAGTTCAAAGCCCACGCGGTCGACTTACCGAAAAGTTTCACCGCTTTTTCTCTTCCAAGCGACAATTTTATTGTAATCAGTATCGAACTGACTTACCCGGCACCCCGGGCAATTCTCGGCCGGGGCCCTTCGATATTTTTTCCGTTTTTCTTTCAATTAAAGAGCCAGTTCAATACTGATTATTAAATTATCACGATGAAATATAGATTTGATGCATAGCATCATTCAATTGAATTAAAGTATAATATAAGTAAATAATTTTTCAATTATTATTTATTTTTCATAAATTTGATAAGATTATTGGTTATTTTCATGACTGATTATGAAGCTTTCAAGAACTCCTATGTGTATTGTATAAAAATTTTCTAATATTTACGCATTTCTAATCATTATTTTAAATCTTGATGATTTTTCAATGGATTTCATTAGAATTGTCAATCAATCGATGGTTGAAAAATTCTAAGATAATTTGATGATCTATGATAAATGTCGTGCGGTGAATTCCATAATTTTCCCTGATAAATTAATTTTCAGAGATCACCATGATATTCCAATGAGGATGATCAAATCAACATCGACTATCAGATGTTGATCAACATCAAAATAATAAGACTGAATATTCAATTGATTGAGTGCAAATTATTTTCAATGGACTGAATAATTAGATTCCAGCATCCAAATTGATATTCCATCATTTCACGCACTATCAGTCTCTTTCCTTCGCTGCATTACTTCATAGACGTAGTATGTGGATCGAAATATCACGAGACCCCATAGCCTAGCGGCAAAAGACATGGTTCTTACGAAAGAACGGTCGGGTTCGATTCTGTGTGGAGACACTTCATTTTTTTTGTCATCTCCCTGGTGAATAATTAAATTTCACATCCGATTATTATTTTTTATGTCATTACATCGTCATGTCATCAATAATCCTAATCTTTCAGAATGCACTTACGGATTCGACCAAGTACAGGTTCGAGTCGATTAGAAATTTCCCAAATATTCGTGTCCATGAGATATACACAGTAAAAAATTTTTCGTCAAATTCAACACACAAGCGACTGTTACCCATATTTCTTCACAATCAACGTGTGTTGAACTCACAAAGTGGTAATTTGAACTCGAATAACATTTTAATGTGTTGAAAATGAATCGATCGAACAGCATTTGATCAGTGTGTTAAATTAACACACAAAAGTGTTAAATATTCAACACTTGAATTTTAACACGTAGTTAAATATTCAACACTCGAATTTTGACACGTACTTCTTTTTTACACACTGACGGAATTTTTTTTACTATGTAGACCGATCGATGCAGAATCTTCTGAAATGAGAAATGAATAGCACTTCAGAGGAACGTTTTTGGAAAAGTTTACTTGCAAATTCCATCAAACCCTTTGACGAATTGATGAAAAAATTTCGAAACTTTGTCTCCGTGGAATATAGACCGATCGATTCGAAATCTTCTGAGAAGAAAAACAATGAATATCATTTCGAAGGAACGTTCTTAAAAGAGTGTACTTGCAAATTCCATCAATTCCTGTGACAAATTGATGGGAAAACTTTCAGAAACTTGTGTCCATCGAATAAAGACCGATCGATCCGCAATCTACTGAAATGAAAAATGAAATCACTTCGAAGGAATGTTTTGAAAAAAGTATACTTGCAAATTCCATCAAACCCTTTGACGAATTGATAAAAAAATTTCGAAACTCTGTCTCCGTGGAATATAGACCGATCGATTCTGAATTTCCTCACGGAGAGCAATGGATCCTAAGGAGTATGACAAATATCATGAAGGCTGGAATATTTGATAATATATTTTCGAGTATGAGGACAAGTATCTAGATTATAAGTGTTATAATTACAAGTATCCATTTATGATAAAGGTGTTTGTTTTGGGTCAGATAGTACTGTCAACCAGTAATATATCAATATGATAACAGCAAGGAGAAACAGTTAGTTCCTATTGTAATATAAGATTATTACAATTACTATCCCCAGTTGCTCGAAATAAGAGAAGAATAATATGAAATCGGAAAAGAAAGATATTCCTCAAGACATGAACCCGCCCAGATAACACACGAAGAATTCTTTTTCGAGAGCGAGAATAGAACTCTTCAAGAACTAATGAATTCATATAGAGCTCTGGAGGAGTTCAATCTGTCGGACATTAACAAGTTCTTTTAGCGTACTCAAACAATACTTCCGATGTTCTCAAAGAGCTTGTCAATGTCCGACAGATTGAACACCTCCAGAGGACCGATTGATCCGAAATCTTCTGAAATGAAAAATGAACAGCACTTCAGAGGAACGTTCTTATGAAATGCGTTTGCAAATTTTGTAATCCTTTCTGCATCACCCAGGAGGTAAAGTACAAGCGAATGCGTTTTTCTCCAACCTTGAGAAGAAGAATAGCTCAATTCCAGCCAGTAATACGAATACATCGATTTTTACTCCAGATCGAAACGATACCTCAACTGAGAAAGAAGAAGTTGTAAACTGTATATCTCACAGAATCCCTATTCGGACGATTTTTAAAATAGTTTGAGCCACCAGAATTTGAGTCGATTTTATAATAGTGCATGTGAGATATGCCACAGCTCATGGATACCGTACTCTCCTGCTGTGAAATCAACTGAGGTTGTGATAGCTCGGACTATTTTTCGAAATCATTCAAATTTAGACTTCATAAGATGTAAATTTCACAACTTCCTTCCCTGGGTGTAGCGTATCGAAATCAGAATGCAGTTCAATAGAATCGATGTGTTTGACATCAGATCTATATTATAATGACATTCGCTCTCTGGTTGGAGTCTAGAGCCAATATAAATGATGTATCCCGCATCACAATTTTGGATCATTCTTTTGGATCATTCTGCAAGATGTCTTGAAGAATTTGAAGGGAAATCTCTTGAAACACCAAAAGGTAGCTTCGAAGTCTTGATGTGAGATTCCTCATGGTTTTCTAAATGTATCTTTTAGAATTCCTGAAAACATCTCCCATAAGATATTTCCGAGTTATCTTTAGGTGCGCCATAAGACACGTTCCAGAATTCCGAAAAATCTTCAAGAATGTTCTTGTAGAGTTCCCCAGAATTGTGATCTGGGAACTCATAATAATTTCTCCGTTCTACCCTTTTCTCAGGGTTAACGTGGTATCCCCAGTAGGCCTATTCCACGATACTTCCTCTTTAGCAATGAAAATTGCTGTTCACAACCTGAGTCGCGTGGTCCTTGTTGCTCGATCATGATGCCTGAAACACTACAAAACAGTAAGTGCAGTAATGAATAGACTGCCTGACTCTCGCCCGACAGCCTGGGGGGGGGGGGGGGGGGAAGATGCGGCACGGACGGAGGAAGAAGCCTCACCAACAAAATGGGATTGAAAAGTCCTCCTCTTCTAAAATATTTCCAAAAGATGATCGTTGAATTCATTTTGATGGAGAACATGATGAGAAATTAGGAACGTTGCGATGCAAGTATCAGAAGGGGAATTAGAAATACCACCTCATCAACTATGGTGTATATATATATATATATGTGTGTGTGTGTGTGTGTGTGATGTGCCACTGTACCGTTCGTGTGTCGTGATGCATAACGGAGATTATCCACAAATTGGGAGAAGAAGCAAGATACATTCCGGGGATGTTCCCTGAACTTTCAGAAATCCTCCCTTACGTTCTATAAAAATTCAATAGACGCTCCAGTGGCACGTTGTGCTGTCTGGGTGTTCGTGATCAAGTTTACATGTGCAATATCGACGTCCTCGATATCGCAATGAAACTGACTCGTCGATATGAAATTATGGAATCCGAAACCTATTAAAAATGTCCTAGATGAATAATCGAAAACTAAGAGAGATGCACAATCTGAGATTGATACGCCGTGGTTCGTCAGCCCCACAGTATTCAGAGACTCCTAAACAGTCGGAAAACCTGCCTTCCCTACATTCTATAGACCTCCCATCAACGTCCCAGTAGCACGTTTTACTGTCTGGGTGATCGATGATCAAGTTTACATGTGCAATATCGACGTCCTCGATATTACAATGAAACTGACTCGTTGATATGAAATTATGGGATCCGGAACCTATCATAAATTTCCTAGATGAATGATCGAAAACTAAGGGGGATGCACAATCTAAGATCAGGACCCCGTGGTTTGTCACCTCCACAGTATTTTGAGACTCCAAACCCTCTTAGAATATGTGCGTGGATCAATCAATCAATTTTTATAGAAAAAATAATCCAAAGATGATGAAATGTGGAATGCAACCAAAGGAACCTCAATGTGGAAAATGTGGGCTTGAAAATGAAATCGTAAAAATACTCATCCGAATTGAGTGGAAAATACTAAATTACCCTGCGTACAGATGTAACCCACTTGGCTTTTCCGATGATTTTGAATCCCCGTACAAATACTTATAATTCATCAAAGCTAAGTGACCTTCATCGATGGGCATGGTACGAGCATTTTCTTTCCTACTTTCCAATAAATATTTGATGACACAACTGGAATTTAATGTCTCAGGACTCAATTCATTCCTCTTTTTAGTTTTAATATCTGGAATCATGAAGAACGCCCTTTCTGCCGCGGCCATAGAATGAGGAAGAGTCCTAACTGCAGAGGAAAGTGTTCGGAGGTTCGGAAATCGTATATCTCCTTCACTTGTACAAAGAGAACTCATTCTAATCCACGTTTGTTCAAAATCAAGCTTCGATAAATCACGTCTCAATGTGAGATCCGAAAAGTACATAGAATTCCATTCTTCCCTTAGAGAATTTTCATCGGAACCACCCAATTTCCGACTAGCGTGAATAATCATCGATGCAGTTTTTTGTCGATCCGGTTCGAATAAAGCAATTTCCGTTTCCAATGCAGTGAGAGAATACAAGAAGGGATCATGTGTAGGAAGTCGTTTCAAAATTTCTGTAGAAGCAGTGATGTAAAATTTCAAACAATTCTGGCGTACTTCATTTACTTTTGAAAGATTTTCAGGGTCAAGATTTTCCAAATATTCTCCGCATTCACCGCCTACGTCGATATCTTCCAAAGCTAATTGGTTCGCGGGTAAAGAAAAATTCACACACTTGATCAAGTCCAAGTGATTGAGTAGCGCGGGTTTTCAAAATTTTTTCAAGAAAAACACTAGCAAATCAAGTGAGCGTGGTTGCAATAAATGTACCATTGTTTGTTCTCTCTGAAAGGATGCATTTTATTTATTGAATTGATCCAGAGTATACGATAGAAATAGAAAGTACGCTTGTATCGCAGGATCCTTCAAAAGAGTCAATAATTTTTCAGCAGGTTGACAACGATCAGAAACCACCTGTTCAAATAAAAAGTTTTCCAAAGTATTCCAATTCTCTAAGATTCTCACGATGCATTGATGACGGGTTAACCAACGACTTTTCGCGAATTTTAGGATCTGTAAATCACTTTCTTGAAAACTATCCTGAAAATCTTTGAATATCGCAGTTCTCTTGGGACTACCAATGATGGAAGTAGCCGAACCTGCAATCTGTTGCTCGCACTCTGGTGGGATCATGGCACAAGCAGCACTTGCTGCCAGAGCGGAAGAATGACAAACACATGGAAGCATTAAAATCTGTGGATTTTTTTCCATCAATTTTGTTTTGAAAGAAGATTTATTCCCCATCAAGACAGACGCGTTGTCAGTACCTAATGCAACAATATTGCTGATTGGAATCTGATTTTTCCACAATGTATTCCTAGAACTTTCAAACAATTTCGAAGCGGAGCAATCAGCAGCGTCTAAATGAATCATTTGCAATAATTCACATCTGACTTCTAACGTATTTGGTTCGATATAACGAGCCATGAATGTCATCCATTTATCGTTCGTTATATCTGACGTTTCGTCTTCGTGAACTGCAAATTTTGTGTGGCGTAAAACATCCGATAATCGGTTTGTTTCTTGAACGCAAATAACCCTATTCACAATATTTGTCAATTTTGTACAACTCATCGTCATTTTTTGAAGCACTTCCGGTTCCTCCCCTATATCTTGCACGAGGAAGAAGAGGTCCTTTGCATGACTATAAGGAATACTTTTTCCTGCGAAAATTGTCGCAAAACGAATTTCTGCCATTTGAACTTTTGTTTTAAGATCTGGAGGCTCATCATCCGGATTTGAACTCTCCAATCCAATTGTTTGCTGGCATTGTGAAGAAGCAGAAAACGAGGCAGCATTCAATTGAGGAGGATTTGGATCTTGGGAACATCCCAAACGATCATCATTCAAAGAAGAGGATGCAACGGGATTTCCCAATCTATCGTCAGCTTTTCGCAAGAAACTATCTGAATTTTCGACTGAAATTTCATCAACAAAAGAATAAACATCTGATCCGCGACTATTATTATTATTATCCCTAACAGAAGGAGAATCAGATCCTTGGAGAAGATCTGAATTCTCATACCCCTCACAAACGGCACCCGATTGATCAACGGTATCATTCATTGAAAAGTCATCACGACATGGAGGAACAGCATCGGCCCCATCCACAACGATCCTATCACCGAAAGACTGCGGAATGGAATTGACACATTGCCCTCCTGGTGATATCCCATCATGAGATGGAACATCCGAAACTATGGATCTGACATTTTCGGAAGTTTTAGAGAAAGAAGGAGAAGAATCTACATTACCTCGGTCGAAATGGAACAACTTGCTCTGTTGCAAATGATGTTGGCTTTTGGAATGGGTTCTGATTCTTGCAGGGCCATCACACCAAACACTCTTTCGGCATATCTCACAGAAAAATCCCGAGCTATCACTCGGATCTTCACGAACCCACATTTTTCACTCAGGGTCTTTGAACAACCAATTTTGTGAGAAATGTGGATTGCTTTTTTTTTCTTAATAAGGACAAAATCACTGCTCTCCATTCTGAACAGACTAAATATTTTCAAATACAAAACTATGAACAGTGAGATCAACCACAAAATTTATCCGAATACTATTGAATTCAACACTCCAAACCTTTTGCAATTATTTTATAACTCAAAATCCGATTCAAAACTATAGGTAATCGAAAAGACGTCCACCTCGGTCCGTATCACATATGCGATAGATGAGAGAAAACAAAAACATAAACAGTTGGTGTCGCGCAATGTTTTGTTTTGATAAATACGTTGGTGGTTCGAAAATCCCATCCTTTGGTACAATACAGTGCATAGACACAATGTCGTAATCAATGCTTTCTAGGTATGGATCGATACATTTTGTAAATCAATGTAATTTTCATACGATAATTCCCAAATGATTTTGCATCAAGGAAGAGAAACATTACGAAAATTACGACATTTTCCAATCGCTAAATCAACAGAGTAAGTGGAAATATCCCTCTCCTCGTCAGACAGCGTAGAAGAAATATATCACAGTTTGCAGTATGAACATGCGATCTTGAGTATAATCGAATTTCCATATTCATGACTGTTTTTTGTTTCTCTCATTGCAGATGTGATAAGGAGCGCAGCGATTGGATTCTCAATTACATGCAGTGTCGAATCATTATTCCAGATTTTGGATTATGAAAATTGGGAAGAATTTCGAGTATTGAATTCAATGTATTCTAATGAATTCCATCTTCTATCTCATTGTTTACATTTTTACATTCAGAAATATCCATTTTGTTCAGGATGAGGGGTGACTCTTCCTCTCAGTGGAGATATCATTTCGATGTGAAATTCAAATTGTTGGATTCATATTTCTGACTGGGATTAGGCAATCCTCCCTCTAAGGGTTGGGAAAACGCATTTGCTCTCAATTCACCTCCTGGTTGATGCACAGAGGAGTACAAAATTTGCAAGTGCACTGTTTCAGAATGTAGCTCAAAAGTACTGTTTATTTTTAATTCCAGAAGATTTCGAATTGATTGGCCTATATGCCACGGAAACAAATTTTTTCATCAATTTATCACAGGATTTGTTGAGATTTGCAGTTGAACTTCTTCAAAAACATTTCTCTAAAATGCTATCCATTTTTCATTACAGCACGGAGAGAAATGTAAATTGCATTGTAGAACTTTAGATACAAACTGTCAATATCTGTATGTTTAGGGATATTAACTTTTTCTTTAGTACTGAAATACGAGATTCTCACCGTGAAACTGTATGTTATTATGGGAAGAATATACTTCCCATAAAAATCCGTATTTCGATCATAAGAATCACTGTTCCCTGCAGCTATGAAATCGAGATTACGACAGTAGTATTATGCGGACCAACAAAATACATAGTTATGATGAACAACAATCTTTTATCATATTCATCATCGTAATCTCCCTTCATGGTGGAAGTCAAGTACAAACTGTAAGAACCCTGAGATGTGGACATTTTGAAGAGTTGACGAGCTCTGAGTGAGGCTATAATTTCCATTCAAATTTGTAAGCAAGGCACGATAGCCGAGCGGCTGAGGTGACCGACTTGAACGCTACCAACCCACCCAGATAACACAGGGAGAATCCTTCTTCAAGAGCAAGAAGAGAACTCTTCAAGAATTCTTTTCGAACTAGTGAATTCATATAGAGCTCTGGAGGTGTTCAATCTGTCGGACATTAACAAGCTCTCTGAGAATATCGGAATATTGTTTGAGTACGCTAAAAGAACTTGTTAATGTCCGACAGATTGAACTCCTTCAGAGCTCTATATGAATTCATTAGTTCTTGAAGAGTTCTATTCTCGTTCTTGAAAAAGAATTCTTCGTGTGTTATCTGGGCGGGTTCATGTCTTGAGGAATATCTTTTTTTCCCGATTTCATATTATTCTTCTCTTATTTCAAGCAACTCAAGATAGTAATTGTAATAATCTTATATTATGATAGGAACTAACTGTTTTTCCTTGCTGTTATCATATTGATATATTACTGGTTGACAGTACTATCTGCCCAAAACAAACACCTTCATCATAAATGGATACTTGCACTTATAACACTTATAATCTGGATACTTGTCCTCATGCTCGAAAATATATTATCAAATATTCCAGCCTCCATGATATTTGTCATACTCCTTAGGATCCATTGCTCTCCGTGAGGAAATTCAGAATCGATCGGTCTATATTCCACGGAGACAAAGTTCCGAAATTTTTCCATCAATTCGTCAAAGGGTTTGATGGAATTTGCAAGTAAACTTTCCCAAAAACGTTCCTCTGAAGTGCTATTCATTTCTCATTTCAGAGGATTCTGCATCGATCGGTCTACACAGTGAAAAAAATTCCGTCATTGTGTAAAAAAGAAGTACGTGTCAAAATTCAAGTGTTGAATATTTAACCCTTTTGTGTGTTCATTTAACACACTGATCAAATGCTGTTCGATCGATTCATTTTCAACACATTCAAATGTTATTCGAGTTCAAATTACCACTTTGTGAGTTCAACACACGTTGAGCGTGAAGAAATATGGTTAACAGTCGCTTGTGTGTTGAATTTGACGAAAAATCTTTTACTGTGTATATCTCATGAACACGAATATTTGGGAAATTTCTAATCGACTCGAACCTGTACTTGGTCGAATCCGCAAGTGCATTCTGAAAGATTAGGATTATTGATGACATGACGATGTAATGACAAAAAAAATAATATTCGGTTGTGAAATTTAATTATTCACCAGGGAGATGACAAGAAAAATGAAGTGTCTCCACACAGAATCGAACCCGACCGTTCTTCCGCAAGAACCATGTCTTTTGCCGCTAGGCTATGGGGTCTTGTGATATTTCGATCCACATACTACGTCTATGAAGTAATGCAGCGAAGGAAAGAGACTGATAGTGCGT
Organism: Gonatopus flavifemur; assembly: GCA_018340375.1. Classification (NCBI taxonomy): domain Eukaryota; kingdom Metazoa; phylum Arthropoda; class Insecta; order Hymenoptera; family Dryinidae; genus Gonatopus; species Gonatopus flavifemur. Next base: position 254,906 of record JAFFJZ010000084.1, on the reverse strand, counting down.
GAAATGATGGAATATCAATTTGGCTGCTGGAATCTAATTATTCAGTCCATTGAAAATAATTTGCACTCAATCAATTGAATATTCAGTCTTATTATTTTGATGTTGATCAACATCTGATAGTCGATGTTGATTTGATCATCCTCATTGGAATATCATAGTGATCTCTGAAAATTAATTTATCAGGGAAAATTATGGAATTCGCCGCAGGACATTTTCCATAGATCCTCAAACTATCTTAGAATTTTTCAACCATCGATTGATTGACAATTCTAATGAAATTCATTGAAAAATCATCAAGATTTAAAATAAGGATTAGAAATGCGTAAATATTAGAAAACTTTTATACGATACATATAGGAGTTCTTGAAAGCTCCATAATCAGTCATTAAAATAACAAATAATCTCATCAAATTTATGAAGAATAAATAATAATTGAAAAATTATTTACTTACATTATATTTCAATTCAATTAAATGATGCTATGCATCAAATCTATATTTCATCGGGATGATTTAATAATCAGTATTGAACTGGCTCCCAATTGAAAAAAAAACGAAAGAAATATCGAAGGGCCCTGGCCGAGAATTGCCCGGGGTGCCGGGTAAGTCAGTTCGATACTGATTACAATAAAATTGTCGCTTGGAAGAGAAAAGGCGGTGAAACTTTTCGGTAAGTCGACCGCGTGGGCTTCAAACTTTTTCCGATCTTGCACGGAGTTAGCCGATCGTAAAACATATTGAGAAGACGAAGACCGACAGATAGTTGGTTCTCTCTCGATTGTCCGAGCCGACTCGAAATGAACCGACCGGTTCCGAATCACATGAATACGGGTTTCAATGTGTGCGTACACCCGGAAGGAATGGTGGGGACGAGAAATGGTCAGATTGAGAGGGTGAATCGACTCGGTCGACCAAATGCTGGCATCACTGCCCCTACTATACACGTTCATATACATATTTCCACCACCACCCGGAACCTTTACACACATGTAACTCACATACACAGGACGATAGTAGGGTACACTTCCGTTCTGCGGGAATACCCATCTGACTGCTCTGTTCCGCAGTAACTTTCATTGGGAACTCAGTATGTTCTCCGGGCAAAATGATCACATAGTGAATTGAACTATTTCTTTCCGTGCTTGAAAGCACAGAAGATCCACGAACATCGATTCGATCATTGATTCAATGAAATCATAATATATGTGCGTGTTGATGGTAATAAATCACTTACGTTTTCCCTCAAACGCTCCAATACGCTCACGCAATATTCCTCATTCCCTGTCTGACCTGGTGGGAGAAATTCGGAGTGGACCACACCACGGCAATGTAAGAAAACAGTCAACAAAACTTCGATTTTAGATCGACTCCGTCGCGGTTTTTTAGGTTTTGACTCGTCTGAAAAGCGCCATTCCGATGATTGTTGGTTAGTTTCGATGTCATATCCATAGACCCATGTTTCGTCACCGGTAATGATGCCTTCGATAACATTTTGGCTTAAAGGGAGCATTTGTCTAGCAACATCAATGCCATGCTGTTTCTGCAACGAATTCAACACTCTCGGCACAAGCCGTGCTTTAACTCGTCTCATGGCCAAAATATTGTGCATAACGTTCTGCACCGATCCGAACGAGACACCAAGATCGAATGCCATCTCCCTCATGCTCACACGGCGATTTGCGAGGACGATTTCTTTAATTTTATCAATATTTTCGTCAGTGATACTGGTGGATGGACGACCGGGACGAGGCAAATCATCAACCACAATACGACCTGCTTTAAACTCTTTGTACCACTCGTACGCTTGTGTTCTCGACATCATCGAGTCCCTGTAGGTTTCTGTTAACATCTTCAATGCTTCCGCACATGTAATTTTGTTGGAAACACAAAATTTTAGACAAACTCTTTGCTCAACCAAATTCGACATTGCGAAATTCGCAGACCACCACAAACACTGACTCGTTCACAAGGCAACACGCACTAACTTCTGACGAATGAGGCGCAAACAGACATTTGAGCGCTAAATAACAGATGAAATAACATGGAAAACAAAAGGTTCCGACAATATCTCGAGTGCGGTTTGTTTGACTAGAGAATTCCGAGTACTCTTTGATCAGAAGGTATATAATACTTTTTAGGGTGTTCAGTGTGGTTTAGATTTCGTATATTGATATGATTCATTGAATAAGATACAATCCAATCGACTATACCATGATCGGATCCGATTGAGTAGTAGAACCTCTCTTTAATAGAATTTCATTCGTCTACAGATTTTCTGAGTCGACTAAACCTCCATTGAATCTGATTGAGTCAATTGGGCGATTCCTGTTCACAACTTAGTTGCAATAGTATATCTTGTATATCAGCATCTCAGTATGATTCCCATCCTTCATCGTGATATGAACCAGTGAACTATAGAATACTATAGAATCCAATTGGTCATGTCTCTATCGAATCCGATTGAGTAGTAGCGCCCATTGCTGATAGAATTCCAGTCGCCTACAGATTTTTTGAATCGGCTACATCCCTATTGAATCCGATGCGGTCAATTGTGCAATTCATTGAATATTATAGCATTCAATCGTTCATTATCATATCGAAACCAATTGAGGAACAGAGCCCATTCCTGATGGAATCTCACTTACTCAGGGAGATTTAGAATTAGCAAAACTCTCATTGACTCCGACTGGGTGAATACTTTCAACCTCAGTTGAATCTACCTTGAAGGAATGAAAAATTGCATATCAAGAGACGCGGTAGCGTCTCGACGCCAAGTACAGGAAAACCCTGAGAAAAAAAAAACCCTGAAAGAAAAAAAAAAGTGAAAAAGCATAAGTCGTGCGCTACCGTGTATCTTTACTCGAAAACCAAGATTTTCTATAGTCAAAAAATCTTTAACCCACAATAACTCATCACACATTGAATTTCACCAAAAAATAATCACTTTTCTATTATATAACTCGAATACAAACTTTCGATTAAGCACACTACGAAGTTGATCCGTTCACGCGATCCTGAGATAAAAACGTTTCAAATTTTCATGCGATGTCAAAAAAACTGTTAACATTCGAAACAGAATTTTTAGCATTTGAGCATGATATTCTTGAACTAAATATTATAATATTGGATTCAATAAACTAATTACGTGTGAAACTCCATAGGATTTTCATGAAGTTGAGAGCAGATTATTTTTACAGTGATCCGAGCGTTCTCTGAGAGGCGTTCTTGAGTCGCGAAAAATTCATCTTGGGAATACCTATGTTTTCTCCTATTCTATCGTGATCAATTCCCAATCGATTGGAACCTGCAAGGATTCGAAGGTGTCCTGAACATATGAGAGGTCGGGGATACGATTCAGAAGTCTTTTATACACTGGAGAACAAGAAATGTGTAGATACCATGGGGTAGTCTTGCTGGAGTTCCTCGATAGTCACAAAATATTCATCGTACCAGTCAATGTACTTTCCAATATTCTATCGTGATGAAGGGTCAATTAATTGACACCCGCGGTAATGTTCCCTCTAATTGTAACAGCTAGAATCTACGTTTGGAGGATCCTTCATAGTGTGCAGAACGGGAGACAATTGTATATGATACGGTAGTCGCGGTGGAATCGCTCAATAGTCGCGAACAGTTGCCCGTACGACATAATGTCATTTCTTATATCCTACAATGATGAGGACTCGATTGATTGATGATCGCATAGATTTGAATGATCCCTGCAATCATAAGAGCTCCAATGTACGTTTGCGAAATCATTCACAGTTTGAGGAACGAACGATAAGCCGATATGATTAGGTAGTCGTGCTGGAGTCACTCGATAGTCGCGAACAATTCTCCATACGAGTTAATGCATTTTCTTATATTCTACAGTAATGAGAGCTCGATGGATTGGGATCCGCATGGTTTTGAATGTTCCCAACAATCAGAAGAACGCAATTGTACGTTCCAACGCAAGCATTCATAGTTTGGGGAACGAGAGCAACGTGGATATGACACGGTAGTCGCGGTGGAGTCGCTCGATAGTCGGCATGAAAGTGAGGACCGAAAGCGCTGGTTTCTTCAATGAAATTTCGCTGAACCATCGTATGTAAATCGACAGACGATATTCTCATACATGTTCCTCTGTCAGTTGGAGACATGGAGGTTCAACAACATCATTCGAACCGAACCATACATAGAAATGAACGAAATGATCACTGTTGGAGAAATTTCGAAATTTTACACGGAATTCTATAAGAAATATCTGATCTTCGAGCAGAAATCAATAATAGTCATGCATTTGAATTTAGTGATAGAAGTTCCAAAATTCACCACTGAAATTCAAGAATGGTTTATCAAATTTCACAAATATATCATTCAAATTAGATACGAGATTGTTAACATCCAGAACCAAATTCTTAGCATCGAGCATCATATCATTGAACTCAATATTATAGTATGTAATTCAATATTAAAATATTGAATTCAATAAACTGATTACGTGTGAAACTTCATAGAATTTTCATGAAGTTGAAGGCAGATTATTTCAACAGTTATCCGAGCGTTCTCTGAGAGACGTTCTATAGTCGCGAGAAAGGCAGCGTAGGGAATAATGGAATTCTTATATTCTATCGTAATCAATGCGCAATTCATTGATACCTGCAAGCATTCAAAGGTCTCTGGAACATATGGGAGGTCGAAGATCCGATCCAGAAGTCTTCTGTACACTGAAGAACAAGGAATATGTAGATACCATGGGGTAGTCTTGCTGGAGTTCCTCGATAGTCACGAAATATTCATCATACCAGTCAATGTAATTGTTCAAATTCCATCGTGATGAAGGGTCGATTGATTGACAACCGCGGTAATTCGAATGTTCCCTCTAATTGTAACACCTAGAATCTACGTTTGGAGGATCCTTCATAGTTTGCAGAACGGGAGACAATCGTATATGATACGGTAGTCGCGGGGGAGTTGTTCAATAGTCGCGAACAATTTCCCGTACGACATAATGTAATTTCTTATATCCCAGTGATGAGGGCTCGACTGATTATTACCCTAATGGATTCTAATGTTCCCTCCAATTGTAAGAGCTAAAATGTACGTTTCACAAATCATTCATAGTTTGGGGAACGACAGAAACGTTGATATGGGACGGTAGTCGCGGTGGAGTTGCTCAATAGTCGCGAACAATTCCCCGTACGACATAATGTAATTTCTCATATTCTACAATAATGAGGACTCGATTGATTGATAACCGCATAGATTTGAATGTTCCCTGCAATCATAAGAGCTCCAATGTACGTTTGCGAAATCATTCACAGTTTGAGAAACGAACGATGAGTCGATATGATTTGGTAGTCGTGCTGGAGTCACTCGATAGTCGCGAACAATTCTCCATACGAGTTAATGCATTTTCTTATTTTCTACAGTAATGAGGGCTCGATGGATTGGGACCCGCATAGTTTTGAATGTTTTCAGCAATCAGAAGAACGCAATTGTACGTTTCAACGCAAGCATTCATAGTTTGGGGAACGAGAGAAACGTGGATATGACACGGTAGTCGCGGTGAAGTCGCTCGATAGTCGCGATGAAAGGGAGGAACAGAAGCGCTAGTTGCTTCAATGAAATCTTGCTGAACCCTCATATGTGGATCGATGGACGATATTCTCATACGCTTTCCTCTTCCGAGTGGACACCTCCCTGTCTAAAATGTCATATAGAATCGTATAGACCCTCGTAGGGTTTTACGATCGGCCCAATAATAGCTCATGACTGCGCCATAGACGGAATCAATCCTACGGTAATGGCATCCATTGATGGGCCAATGGCACCCATCAATGGTTGACTGCTGGATGATAACTTGGGCCCAGCAATGGCGAAAAACAAACGGCCAATGAAAGGGGTGATGACAGGCCCAGTGATGGGCCGGTTATCGAGGGTTTTGATGTTGAAATACCTTATCAGCCAGTAATGGGCCATATTTGGGCCAGCAATGGGGAATCAATCATTGGCCATTCAACACGAGCCACATATTGGCCGATCATCGGCTTTGTCCCATGTCCATGGGCTTCCTGTATGGGGAATATCATAGATTATGATTCAAAAACATGATAAGATTTACAGTTCCTATCATGTTTTTGAATCATTATATATCATATTCTATACGATTCTATACGACATCCAAAGCAGGGCTGGGGGTTTCAAAACAACATTCGAACCGAGTAATAAATGGAAAAGTAGGAAACAACCCAGAAGTTCTCTAAGAGGCGTTCTATACCCGCCAAAAATTCATCACAGGAATACATCTAATTTCTTATATTTTATCGTGATGAGGGTTCAATCCATTGATACCCGCATGAATAAGAATGTTTTCTGCAATCATAAGACCTCACATGTATATTTTCGGGAGCATTGACAGTTTCAGAAACCAGCGAGTCGTCGTTATGATTTGGGAGTCGTGCTGGAGTTCCTCGATAGTCGCGATGAAAGTGCGGAACGAAAGCGCTAGTTTCTTCAATGGAATCTTGCTGACCTCTCGTATGTGAATCGTTGGACGATATTTTCATACTCCTATCAGTTATTCTCTCCTCCTTCAGTTGGACACATGGAAGTTCAAGAACATCATTGAAACAGAATAATTCATGGAAACGAACGAAATGATCAATGTTAGAACAATTCTTTAATTTTACACCCAATGCTACATGAAATATCGTATTTCCATGCTGAAATCGATAATAGTTCTGGATTTGATATTCGTCTTATAACATAATTTACACATATAATTCCACTCTCATACATTCAGTTCGATAATTTCCCACTCGAGTCAACAATGGTTCATCAAATTGCACAAATATATCATTGAAATTCGAAAGAACAGTATTAACGTTCAGAACGAAATACTCAACAATTAGCATGATACACGGAGATAAAAACTAAGAATAATATTCCTAATCTGACAATAAAATATGTTCATATATCAACTCACAATACATATGGTGAAAATATGACCGTCACTATCGCTTAAGTGCCAACAATATTATATTGTCAGGAATAATAACAATTCCAATATTCAATCTCGCAATATGATATAGTCATATGAATCATTTATATTCACATATCCAAAAAGAAATTACTTTTTGCTGAAGAAAAAAAATTCTTTTCCGAATTTACATGTACAAACAATTCTATTGAGATTTGTTCCGATTCGTTCGTGAAGAGAGGCGATTCCAAGTTCCGATTTTGGATGTCTGCAAACCCGGGTCCTCCGGCTGGGAGACCAAGCCTGGATCACATCAGCAGATCTCCGAGATCACAACTGAGTACTTGAAGTGCTATTCATTGAAATCCTTGACTTCATTTAGAATTCACAGTGAAAATATATACAAGCCACAGATAGAATATAACAACATATAACATATAAAAAAAAAATATATCACATTATTTCAATGTAGTATGTTGTATGTATATATGTATATTGAATTGAAATATCACACATATTCAAAGTATGTAGCTGTTCTGCCAATAAATGGATTTTGTTACGACAATTTGTTTTGTCAATTTAGTCATAATTATTGTTCTGGCTGCTTCATATTATTTTGTCAACTCAACAATGTTTATCGTGAGCTGAAATGGCAATTTATATTGTCATCTTAACCAATGATTTTCAGCAATAAACTTACTGTGAATTAAACAACGGAGTGTTGCTGTATAAATAAAAAATTATTGTATAACCAGCAATGAAATGTCAACAATTCTTGTATTGGTGGTTCTACCATACACGTTTTTCTCTGTGTATTATTGAATTCAATACATTTATTACGTGAAAAACTCAATAATATTTTCATGGAGTTGAAGCGGGATCTTTTTTACAGTGATTCAGGCGTTCCCTGAGAGGCGTCCTATCGTCGCGGAAAATGCAGCATAGTAAATAATGTAATTTCTTGTATTCTATTGTGATCAATGCTCAATTGATTGATACCCGCAAGGATTCGAATGTGTCCTGCACATATGATCGCTCGGAGATTCGATTCAGAAGTCCTTGGTACTCTGAGGGACAAGAAGGATGTGGATATCATGGGGTAGTTCTGCTGGAGTTCCTTGATAGTCGCGAAATATTCATCATACCAGTCAATTTAATTTCTAATATTTTATCGCCAGCCCTGATTAACCCATGCTTCCCAGGTCAATCGTTTTCCCAGCAATTCGGCAATTCCACCACAAGTTTCTCATCTTCTGTACTCCTTAAAACTATTACTGGTCCATTGAGTTCTTCGATAGATACGTATACCACTGTCGAAGTTCTCTTTATCCTTTTGATGTATTGCGTATGTAGAGCACTCCTAATCACTTTCCAACATCTCACGAAACATCCAAAGCTTGCTTTCACATCTGTATTGAATTGAACTATCCTTTCAATTTCGCCAAATTTCCCCTTTCCGTAATGTACACACGAATTATCGAATTTTGTATGTGGATTTTTGGTGGAAGATCTATAATTCACGCCTCCTATGTTCGCTTCGTTAAATGATGTACACCGGGCGTTCCGAAATTCCTCTGGAATATTAGCATCCTCAACGTTCGGTATCATTTCTTTCCCAACAAATCGTTCTTCTCTATTACTTGTATTATGAGGCATTGTTGGGAACAGTTTGCTTATGAATTCTTTGGTGTCCATAGATAAGGACTCGTCATATGCGCTGTAAGTTACAAACTTCGTCATGAGAAATCGAGTTGCAATTTGAAGCGCTCTATCTTTAGGACTCGTGATGCTCCTAATAATTTTATAATTCCAGGCTTCAAATGTGAACGCATTATGAGACCATGATGGACCCCAGTTTCTTACCGTGTCACTCAAATGCATCAACAAATGAATATTAAAATGCATATTTTCGATTGTGAATAATTCCTGGAATTTATGTACATATTTGACCAGCAAGTTACGTGCTTCATCGAATTCCACTTCTTGAATAAAATCTTGATTCATGTAATATATTGCTTGACTCAAACATGCCAGATGTGCCAAATGTTCTTCTTGAACAATGTCTTCCAAGCAAGGTAGACAATGGTATAGAAGCCAATTACGCCACTCCGAAGCTTTCCATTGTTTCATCGTTTGGATTTCTCGCGGAGAACGTGAAATTCGAGATGGTGGTCGGATTGACAGTAATATATTGTCCATTAATTGTAAATTTGTAGGACTGTTTGTAAGTTTCATCAATAATTCCGTATGAAATTCCACAACTCTCAGATATACATTATGCATGCTTTCTACTACAGGCCCTTTTGCTAAATCGAAAATTGGTATGCATGCTAGAAAGGATACTCCTATAACACCGCGAATTCTGGTCTTTGTTTTTACAGCTTGTTGCATATCATGTCTGATTTCTTCATCAGTGCGGTTAGTCACTTCAGTGTCAACAGGGTAATGTCTTACTAAAGGGCGATCTGGAGTATTATACCCTGTTGTGTAACAATAATTGCACCCATATTTGCCATTGAATTGAGTCGTTCGGAGAACATCAGGGCGAGCCATTGAACCGACAGAACACATCATAATTGATATTTTACTGACAATTTCGACACCTTCTACATTTTTCCACTTTATCCCATTCTCATATAACTCTTCGATTTCCGACAAACATTCTCTTAAAAATGAATTCATCGCTGGTTTTGGTTTGTCGCAGTATATGCCAGCCAATAACATATATTTCTTACGGGCATGTGATTGTAATTCATTGCTTCGTAAGTATATAGGCCATGCACTGGCCTTTGAAGATTTAGAAACCTTGCAGCCGTCAGTATTCAATGTTATAGAGAAATTATACGGATTGCTTGAAAATCCTCCGTCTGTACACAATTTTTTATATCCATCTCCATCGTAAAGATCTTCTACTGCTCCAGTAATCTTCTTCTTTCTGTTGAATCGGTAAAGTATGGATTCAGACACATGAGGAATTGATAATAATTGTGAAAGCTGTGGATATAATTTCACTTGAATAAAATATGATGTTTTAGACTTTGTTGCTGGGTATCTTAGACATGAGCAAACTTGATATTCTTCTTCTTTGCCCAAATACCTTGAGCATTCACAGCAATGAACATGGCGAACAAAGTTTGAATCATTCCTACAGAGAATAGACCACAATTGATCTTCTGTTGTTGGGAAATTAGGATAGTGTATTATTGAATTTATCCATTTAAATTCTGTTAGAATGCATTCGTAAGTTGAATTAAATCGCAATGCTTTTGCAATAATTGCAACAATATAATCCATTGTATTTATATTCTACTTGAATGCCAATGGTAACGCCAACCCGGTGAACACCATATAATGTTACATAACACAGAAATCACAAGTTACGTAACTCTGTTACGTATATATGATGTAATAATTACATAACAATTTATGCTCATATTAAGTCACAATTTGTTATTTCTATGTTACGTTTCATTTACTTCATATGCAAGGGACCTGAAGAAAACATGATTTTGAAAGTTGATGTTATGTATTAGTTATGTATTTGAGTTATCAAAATAAGAGTGTACAATCAACAGAGTACTTGGGTACGTAAAAGTTACGTCAATGTTACGTTCAGCGTTATTGCTGAGAGGATGGGGAAATTGAATTTTCATGTAATAACAATTTTGTTTCCCAATACAGCGTTCTGCCATCGGCATTACATTGCAGTTATATATTGGTTACGTAAAGATCCTACTTCTTTATGTAAGTAACTGCAATGTAACATTGTTCCTCACATAGTTACGTGAATGAGTAGAAAATTGTGAGTCACATGTGACTCCCAAGTTACGTAACTAGTTACTTGACGTTATGTAGTTTTTATGTAATATTTACGTAACTGTGTTCACTGGGAATCGATTGGAGTGCCTTGTACTCATGAATGGTAATGAAGTCATATCTGCATCATTATTTCCATTACGATCAATGATGTCTCCTGCTTCTTCGACTTCTTCTTGGATTTCTTCATCACTTCTTTCTTCTTCATCGATATCCTCACTGTCAGAATTATTGCTGCACAGCATAATTATATTTTTTAGTTGAACTTCACAGTGGAAAGATGAAATTGACATCAAGGTGAGTCGCAAATTACAATCATTATTTTTTCGAAACACTATAGTACGGAAAAGTCTTTTTTTGTTCAGACATTGAAGTGGGAAAAAAACTTTGAAATCGGTCTATATCTCTTGTTTGCGCAGAGACCTTGAAGATTCGAAATTGGGGAAGAATTCAAAATTTCCTAGAATTTTATTAAACGATTCTTGTACTCCATCAAAGTGAGGAATCAGTAGCAAAGGACTATGAAAAACATGAGAATGTACCAAAATATATAATACTGTAATATGACCCTTCCACTCAAGGCAACAGAAAAAGTTGATTTTTACGGAAAATCACATTGTCACCGCATTTCATGAGGATGCACTCAGAGAAGTACTTGGTTGGTATAACCAAATTCAATGGATGAATGAAAGTTGGCTAAATATTTTGTTGGCGTGTGAAAATAATACAAATACAACACCTACAAAAAATTCATCCATATGATTTAGTTCTCCCAAAAAAATAATTTTTATGCAACAATAACATGTTTGATAATCCACTGAATTGTTTTGTTCATTCATCCAAATCCAAGCAACCAAATATTTCGACGGATCCTAGTCGCTGATTTTTTTCTCAGTCCGTCTTAGTATTGTGCAATTATATTTCGGTATTCGTCTCGTTAACCTGAAATACGCTTTTCATGAATGATTGATGACTTGAAGAATAAGAAGGAAATTAAACACGTGATACTGAATAGAACCGACTCATATTAAAAACTTTTGCCGTCTCTTCCGTCCGCGTTTGTGAACACTTGTGGTATGTCAGTTCCGTTGTGAAAATGATCCATATATGAACCATATATGGCCATATATGGATAGAGGTTCCATATATGACCACATATAATCCATATTCAATGCATATACGACGCATATAGGTTGCATATACGGCCCGTATATGTCAAACTTCATGCATATATGGCCACTCCTGTAACCTACATAAGCCATGCCATATGCAAAGAATATGAGAAAACTTGGGTGAGCAGTGGCGTAGCAAGGGGGAGGGGCGGCGGGGCGGACCGCCCCGGGTGCCAAGTTCAAGGGGGTGCCAAATTCTGGTTCACGTTCAAATATTGCTGAGTCAGTTTTCCCTACGTTTTTTTTCAATCACCTTAATTGAAAACCCCAGTACAGGGGTGTTACTAAGCTTAACTGACTACGATTTTATAATTGCACTTATGATTTGTCCTTTATATTGCATCAACAAATCTTTATAGTGAATGTATCAAATCATCAGGTATTTTCTTGAAAGTTGTAATATTGAATACTAAGTTGAATACCAAGTGTTTACAATAACATCTCATTTCTTTACATTTCTCTGAAAACGTTCGAAATCTGACAGAAATCTCTTCATTTCTCTTCATTTCTGTCAGATTTCGGACAGTTAGAGAAATGTGGAGAAATGCAGAGATTTATTTTCATTAGGGCTGTATCCAAAATACCGGTGAAAAATAGATCGGATATCAGGCAGTTCTTATCCATTCCAGTATGATTTTGAATCAGCCCTGGAATTTTTAGATAAGGGGATAATTAATGATATATTGGATTTTAATTTGTTCCCATCCATTACAATAGTTTTTGTCTACATTTATGAGCAGAGAAAAACTCCCCCATGTGTTACCGATAATTACAGTAAAATTCCAATTTACTGTTTTTTCCATGTTTTTTCCCTCTAGAGGAAAAAACATGAAAAAAATGAGGGAAAAAACGAGGGAAAAACAGAGAAAACTTCCCTACGGGCACTCAAGCCTCAGAAGAAGTGGTTGCAATTTTGCACCAAGTTTTTATAAATTATTCGGTAAATCCCTGGCGAAAATGAGAGCATGCTCTAAGCGTGCGTATCCATCAAATTACACTTTAGAGCTTATCTATCTTTTTTCACACGGCATATTTGAAAAAACATAGCAAACTTCGGAAGAGTGGATTGGATCATTTTCACCAGGGATACGAATTTAAATGAGATAACAATCAAGTGTACATCTGAAATAGGGCTCTGAATATAAATTCGAATCTCTTCAAAACGTGGACATGTTGGAATACAAAATTATGAAAAAAATATTTGATATTTGGAGTTTATTAATTTAATGGATCAAAAATATGTTTCTTAATATTCATGAAAAAACTCGGATCAAAGTCATTCTAACTTATGTTTAGCAGTTTTATTGTGCCATGAATCATATTTTAAATCACGCGCGTTTAGCGATGTTGTATTTTGGAAATATATGTAATTCATCCCAAACTACTCCAATGCATGATTCTCGCATGGAGAAAAAAAAGTTGTTCAGTTGACGTTTCATTTTTTCAATCATCATCATCATGAAGTAATCAGTCTTATGACTGGTTTGATGAAATCCTCCAACCCTGTCTATTATCCGCTAACCGCTTAATTTCTGCATATCTACGGCAACCCTTATCTTGTATAATTTGCTTCATATAACTTAATCTAGGTCTACCTTTTCGAGTTCTACCATTCATTTTTCCTTCCAATATTGTTTTCAATAAGCTATCATGCCTCAATGTGTGTCCTATCAGATCACTTCTTCTTTTCACGACCTGTCTCAAGAGACTTTTTTTTTCATTTACCTTCTCAAGTACTTCTTCATTTCTTACTTTCTCTATCCACTTCATTCTGAGCATCTTTCTATAACACCACATTTCGAAAGCTTCAAGTCTTCGTTTCATCATTTTTTCAATGTATCAAAATTTTTCATAAAAAAATATTGTTCCACTGCATCACTCCAACATATAAAGAGCACTATCATCCGATTGTTTCGCTTTCGATGTTCAATTGTTTCTGGGTCTAGTACACTATAGAGTTGGAAGCTACAGAATCTACTAGCCTACTTCCAAGTTGACTGTGCGAAACAATCAGACTTCTAAATGATTATTGTTGTTAAAACACTTCATTGAAGCTGAAATTATTGTGTTTCTTGTGAGAAAATCTTCATGTTGAATTGATAGATTGCGGTATAAAAGTTTGAATAACTCGTATCATCATCCTTCGATCGTTTTTGATTTGTGATTATTTACTACAAATATTTGTGAGCCGAACTTCAAGGTGAACAAACCTTCTATACTCATTCGATCAACAATTTTAATTATTGTACAGAAAGATAAGCTCTCCCCCAATTCAAAGGGTGATTCGTTTTCATATCTTTTTGTATTATATAAATTTTGAATTATGTTATCATTAGAAACCGGATTATATGCAACTAAAAGAGTGCGAAATATAACCTATTTAGAAACATAACCTGAGTTCTGCGCGCTTCGTCGCCGGGGTGTGGGTTTTGATATATTCAGAGAACGTTCACTTTTGATGCACCTGAATACGTTTCCAGTACGTTCTTTTCATCTACCACGGGAGATTCTTATTATCTTTCCTGAACGTATATTTTCCTGAAAACTAACCTTTACAAACATATGCGTAGTATCCATAGAAATATAGAATAGAGGACGCGAGCCAAGGGTTTTGCGTAAGTGGAAACGTGAGGTGAAAAGAAAGAGAAAGAAAACAGGCTTGACATTTGCTCCCTTGTTTGTTGTGACATTTTTTCAGTAGATTGAGCTATGTAATTTACTGATCATGTGATGTAAAGTATTACGAAGTGTGATACCACGTAGTATCTTTGTGAATCACTATGAGGATTGGCAATTTCTGCAATTTTCATCGCTGAATTTGAATTTCATGTGCCTACAAATCAAAATACGACGTGATATAATTTACTAAGTCACAACGGGGAGCGCCTGTGCTACGTATGACAGCGAAGTTGACTATTTTTCAATTTTTTCAATTTGCATATAATCCGGTGTCTAGATATGATTATATCAAGTCAGAAATGCCCACATATCATTTGATGTATTTTAGATTGTTCAATTATGAAGCGTCAGCACCCCAGTGGTTCTCAACAGAGAAAATTGAAAAAATTGAAAGAACAAGAAATACAGTCCATGGCTGGATCGATGTTGAAATGCGTCGTTTCCTCTACATCGAATGCTCAAGAGACCAGGTCCAGTGAATCTATTGAAGTAGATTTGAATAACGAATTATTAAATGAGGATGATGAAAATGCAAATACATCTCCACAGTATGAAAGTGATGAGAGCCCTCAAAATTTTGACAATTCTCACATAGGTGAAGAAAATATACGGTTAGATTTTGATGTAAGTGATTGGTCAATCCCTATTCCAGATGAATTGAGAATTGATTTGATTACGAGAGGCAGTGACTCTTTTCAAAACAAAGATATTCCTTTCTCCTCATCACAAAGAGCAGGGGATAAGACAAAAGGACGGCACCGCCAATTAACACAAGAATGGTTCTATAAAAAATTATCAAAGGGCGGAAAAATATTGAGAAAATGGATGGTTTACTCACCAGCGAAGGGAAGTTTGTTTTGCTTTTGTTGCAGGCTTTTCGCGACCAATGAAACAGATGATGTTCCCAAATTTGTTACCGGCTTTCAGGCCTGGTGGAAATTGAATCCAAAAGTTATGCAACACGAGATTTCAGAGAAACATCTTATTTGTCTGGAAAAATGGAAAACTATGGAAGTGACTTCAAAGTTGAATAAAACTATCGATCACATTCATCAAGATGCTGCAGAAGTAGAAAAGAAAAAGTGGAGAAATATTTTTCATCGTCTTTTAGAAATAACTCTCTTTTTAGCACGCCAGAACCTTCCTTTCCGTGGACATAGAGAACATTTGGGAGCTGAGAATAGAGGAAATTTCCTTGAACTTGCACAATCGCTTTCAACTTACGATCCTGTATTAAAAGAACATTTGACAAAAGTCGAACAGTCTCTACCCGCAGGAAAAATCACAACCTCATATTTATCTCCTCAAACTCAAAATGAATTCATTTCTTTACTGGGAAATTGTGTGAGGGATAAAATTTTATCAGACATCAGAAAAGCGAAGTATTTTGGCATTCTTTTTGATAGCACCCTTGACGTGTCCCATACTGACCAGATGTGTGAAATCATTCGGTATGTACATATTGAGTCAAGAAAAGTAGAAGTGAGAGAATCATTCATAAGATTTTTCCCACTCGGTGGAAAAAAGGCGAATGATATTACAGAAGATATTTTAAAAACTTTGGAAGAAGATCAACTTGATATAAGCATGTGTCGCAGTCAAGGTTATGATAATGCTTCGGTAATGGCAGGAGTACATTTAGGGGTACAGACAAGAATCAAGGAACTAAATCCTAAGGCTTTGTTTGTTCCATGTACAAATCATTCATTGAATCTGTGCGGCGTACATGCATTTGCATGTGTGTCATCGTGTGTAACTTTTTTCGGAACACTTGAAAGTATATACAATTACTTCTCAAGCTCTACACATCGTTGGGAGGTATTGAAAAACCACATCGGAGTATCGGTTAAACGTCTCTCTGAAACAAGATGGAGTGCTCAACATGATGCGGTAGTGCCTGTCATGGGTCATTTCACTGAATTAATTCAAGCAATCGAAGAACTAAGTTCTCCGACAGAAAATGTTGAGACCAGGGGATCGGCAGGAGTACTTTTGATAGCAGTTTGTGATTTTTCTTCCCTCGCATATCTTTCACTATGGTGCAAAGTTCTTGAAGAAGTGAATAGTACACATAAATATTTACAAATTGCTGGTATTAGCTTGGATAAAACTGTTGTGAGAATGGGAAACCTCAAACTCTTTTTCGAAGAAAATAGGATTATTGCCGTGGAAAAAGCTTTACAATTTGCAAAAGTGAAATGCCAAGAATTGGATATCCCAGTAGAGAAAAAGGGAAGGAGAAGAATTAAGAAGATGATGCCAGGAGAGACAGCTAAAGATGAAGGTCTCATTTTAACTGAAGAAATTAGGAGAGCCATGTTAGAATGTATGGATAGATTTTATGCTGAACTGAATACGCGTACAAAGGCAATGGAAAATGTATGTTCGAAATTTTCTCTATTACAACCAGGGAATCTAATTGAAACCTCAAGTGATGAACTACAGAAGTTAGTTCCAAATCTATGTGAGATTTTTGATGAAATTCCTCAACATGAGATAGTCGAAGAAATAATGAGATTAAGGAGGCATTTAAGAGCAGCAGAAATATCTGAAGAAATTACTAAACAATGGTCAGGTCTCAATTCCTTACAGTTCATTGTAGAATTCGATTTTCTAGATTCAGTATCTAATCTTTCATTAGCTTTGAGATTTTTTATAACAATATGTGTGTCAGTTGCTTCATGTGAGAGAAGTTTCTCGAAACTGGAGTTAATAAAAAATTATTTCCGTTCCACTATGGGCGAGGCAAGACTTCCAGACCTCGCAATATTGTCAATTGAAAACGAATCATCTACAGGAATAAACTATGATGACATGATCACTAAATTTGCGGAAATGAAAGTTCGTAAGATGAAATTTTGAATAATGTATATATCCATATTATGGATTTTCAACTTATTAGTGTATGTGTTCATAATATTCTTTCCCATGCAAGTGAATTTTGATATTTTATTCAATACGGTTATCTAATTATAAGTCTGATATTTATCACAATGTATGTATGTGCAATGAAGAACTGTGATACTACTCAATTTTCCTTCCCCTGAAATTTTCGAATATTTTGGAGAAAATATTAAAATAGATTGAATCATCAAACTGGGAAGGGTGGGGTGGTCCACCGCTAGGTCCGCCCCGGGTGTCACATGAGCACGCTACGCCACTGTGGGTGAGGTAATTGACTTGTCATAACGATGACATCTCAAGGATCGCACTTACGTCAATTAGGAATTCAACCCGACTGTTGAGCGACTCCGGCACAACTAAAGTATTATAACTAAGTATTTCTCGTTCCGCAAAGTACGGAGCGTCTTGGGAATGTATATGAGAGTTCTGACATGAGGGAAAGACATGAAAATCCAGTTGGATATCAATCAGTCGACCTCTCATCACGATAGGATATGAGAAATTACATTTATTCCTATGATGCATTTTTCGCGACTATAGAACGCCTCTCGGAGAACTTCAGAATTATTTCCTCCATTTCCTTGTATTGCTCGGTTTGAATGATGTTTGCGAACCTCCAGGGGTCCAACCGAAGGGAGGAAGTGTATGAAAATATCGTCCATCGATTCAAATACGAGAGTTCAGGAAGATTTCATTGGAGGAACTGGGGTTTTCTTCTTTCACCTTCACCGTGACTATTGAGCAACTCCACCGCGACTACCGTATTATATCCACGCATCTCTCGTTCCCCGAACTACGCAGAAAGAAAATTGCTCTAAATATAGGGACAGTATTGAATTGCTATGAAATATACCGAATTCCTGCTGAATAAACTGGAGTCTCTGATAAGAATGAAAATTTGCTGCGAAGCACACATGGTGAATCTAATGGATCATTCGGTATCAATTACAGCAATTTGAAATTATCCGTATATTATCGAAGGTAATGTAAACTTTACAGCAAATTTTTCTCCGTGCATGAATGATTTTCGAAACGTACATTTGGGCTCTTATGTTTGCAGGAAACATTCTCAAATCCATGCGGGTATCGTACAATAGAGTCCTCATCAATGTAGAATATAAGGAATTATGTGAACTCGTATGGAGACTTGTTCGCGACTATTTACCAACTCCACACTGAGAGGAATAAAATTGGTCAATTCTATCAAAGGAACCCAACTACATTTTTATAGCCATGGTGACTAGAAAGATGGTTGTGGTTACCAAAAAATGGTAATGGTAACTAGGAAAATAGTTAAATTTACTAAAAGACATAGTTGGGTCCCTTCACACTATTTTTTTTGGGTAACAGTGACTAATACTTTCTCTCAGTGCACCGGGACTACCGTATCATATCCACTTATCTCCCGTTCCTCAAACTGTGAAGGATCCTTCGAACGTAGATTCTAGCTGTTACAATGAGGAGAAACATTCGAATCACTGTGGCTGTCAATTACCAGAGCCCTCATCGCGATAGAATATTGGAAATTTCATTATTTCCTATGCTGAATTTTTCGCAACTGTAGAATGCCTCTCAGAGAACGCCTGGATCACCGTGAAGAAAATCTGCCCTAAAAATCATGGAGATAATGAGGAGTTGTTCGTGGAATCAATTCATCCAATTCCATAATATAATATTGACTTCAATAATATGATGATCAATGCTAAGAATTTTGTTCTGAATGGTAACAATTTTCTTCCTCATTTCGATGATATATTTGTGAAATTTGATGAACCATTCTCAAATTTCAGTGGGGAATTGTGGAATCTTATGACTTATATCAAATCCAGAACAATCATTGACTTTAGCTTGACAATGCGATATTTCATAGAGCATTTCCTGTGAAATTTGATGATTTCTCTAAAAGTGATCATTTCGTTCATTTCTATGTATCATTCGGTTCGAATGATGTTGTTGAACCTCCATGTGTCCAACTGAAGGAGTAAAATGTATGAAAATATCTTCCATCGATTCACATAAGTGAATTCGGCAAGATTCCATTTAAGGAACTACCGGTTATGTTCCTCACTTTCATCGCGACTATCGAACAACTCCAGCACTACTCCCAAATCATATCACCTATCGCTCGTTCCTCAAACTGTGAATTATTTCGTAAACGTACATCGGAGCTCTTATGATTGCAGGGAACATTCGAATCTATGCGGTTATCAATCAATCGAGTCCTCATCATTGTAGAATATAAGAAATTACATTATGTCGTACGGGGAATTGTTCGCGACTATTGAGCAACTCTGCCGCGACTACCGTATCATATACAATTGTCTCCCGTTCTGTACACCATGAAGAGTCCTCCAAACGTAGATTCTCCCTGTACAATTAGAGGGAACATTCAAATTACCGCGGGTGTCAATTAATTGACCCTTCATCACGATAGAATATTAGAAAGTACATTGACTGGTACGATGAATATTTTGTGACTATCGAGGAACTCCAGCAAGACTACCCCATGGTATCTACACATTTCTTGCTCTCCAGTGTATAAAAGACTTCTGGATCGTATCCCCGACCTCTCATATGTTCAGGACATCTTCGAATCCTTACAGGTATCAATCGATTAGGCATTGATCACGATAGAATAGCAGAAAACATAGGTATTCCTAAGATGAATTTTTCGCGACTCAAGAACGCCTCTCAGAGAACGCTCGGATCACTGTAAAAATAATCTGCTCTCAACTCCATGAGAATCCTATGGAGTTTCACACGTAATTAGTTTATTGAATTCAATATTATAATATTTAGTTCAAGAATATCATGCTCAAATGCTAAGAATCCTGTTTCGAATGTTAACAGTTCTTTTCTTCATTCCAATGACATATTTGTGAAATTTGATAATTCATGCTCAAGTTCGGTGGGGAATTGTGGAATATATATTCAATTCGAATCTATTTTTGATTTCAGCTTGACAATACGATATTCCATGGAACATTTCGTGTAAAATTCAAGAATGTTGCTAACAGTGTTTTTCTCGTCAATCTTCATGCATTGTTCAGTTCAAATGATGTTCTTGCACCTGCATGTGCCCAACTGAAGGAGGAAAATGTATGGAAATACAGGTCATCGATTCACATAACTGAGTTCATCAAGATTTGATTGAAGGAACTGCCGCTCTCTCTCCTCACTTTCATCGCGACTATTGAGCGACTCTAGCACGATTGCCAAATCATATCGACCTATCGCTCGTTCCTCAAACTGTGAAGGATTTCGAAAACGTACTTTTGATCTCCTTCGATCGCAGGGAACATTCAAATCCATGCGAGTATCAATCAATCGAGTCCTCATCAGTTTTGAATATAAGAAATTACATCACCTCGTACGGAGAATTCCCTGCGACTATTGAGCAACTCCGGGACGACTACCAAATCATATCGATGTATCTCTCGTTGCTGAAACTATGAATGATTCCGAAAACATAAATTAGAGCTCTTTCGATCGCAGGAAACATGCAAATTCCTGTGGGTGGCAATCAATCGAGCACTCATCAATATAGAAGATGAGAAGTTACATTAACTGGTATGCAGAATTTTTCGCGACTATAGAACGACTCCCGTGCGTCTCTTCGGCACCTACGGTGCCTGTGACGAGGGCTCCCCACTCCCATTACTAATTCTCCTCCGCTCTCTGCGTAAGCCACGCCTCTTTCCTGCCCGTGTCGCCTTCTCAACGTCGTTTCTCGCCTCGATTCTATGTATTAATTCCGATTGTATTGAGCACTACATATTCGCATGTACTGCAGGAATTCTCATAATTGAATACCCGTAATGAATTCTTGAGACTTCAACCTATACGTTGATCATAATTTCAAATGGTCAATCAGATGATTTCGTTGTGAAATCATCGTTTGAATTGACGACTCTTTCACGACTACGGCGCGTCTAAAGATGTGACAAATAGTCCGACTGTGACACGACTACGGCGCGCCCCCGCTATCCACCAGGGTATATCTTTTTGTTGCATGATAAATAATTGGCATCTCTTCACCCAGATAGCAAGAGTTCCAAAAACTAGATCTCATTGCATCCTTCTGGAACCACATAAATGAATCACTGAAATGTCAGTAGGATGGAGTTCTTGGAGAATTCAAATCATCTTTTGTTATACTATATACAGTACAATATACAGTATGACAAAAGGCGATTTGAATTCTCCAAGGACTCTATTCTGCTGACATTTCAGTAGTTCGTTTTGTGGTCACGAAAGAATTCAATGGGATCTAATTTTTGGAACTTTTGCTATCTGCTACTTTTCACAATGATTCAAAAGAGTGACCGAAAAATGTTTGCTGGGAAGTTATTTTTAGCTTCATGCTGAACAGTACAAATTCTATCTTGCAAAAAAAATTTCTGTTGGATACCTTGAATATATTGTACGCAAGTTTCCTCTGTCTGTGAGATCTATGTTGTTTCGATTTTCTCACAATGATTTCTTGAAAACACTGGAAATTTCTGCACAAGACATGTTTAGCACAATATCGTGGGCTGTTTTGAGCGGCGTGAGCTCCTTGGAGCGCTGTGAGTTGCTTTGAGCGCTTTGAGCTGCTTTGAGCGCCAACTTATCAGTCAAGGAAAATTTAGTTTCCGGAATTCTTCAAGCGTATGTTTGTTTATGGGAATTCGCTTCTCTTCCCTTCTTTTGTTCATTCTTCATTTCGATAATCTATTGCCGTCCAATGATGAGATGACTGATGGAAATCCAAGTGGATTTTTATATCCCATAAGTTATCTGAGGACATTTCCTCCATTCCTACGATCGCCATAGACTCTACAGGGGTATTTCATTTTATGATAAAAGATATGAAATCAATATGACCGACCAAGTACATTGGTTATCCAAAGGATATGTTGAAGATTTTTGGTATATTGTAACTTCAGTTTGTTTAAACTGTATTGGAGGTAATTTATGATTTTCAAAAAAGCATTATTGTATTGAAAAAATTAAAAAAAACAAGCGTATCGTTCTGCCCGTATATAGGTACCTAATAGTGAAAAAAAGTAGAATTCCACAAAACATACAAATGTCTCACAAAAACCCCTAAAAACTCCAACACAGTAGAAAATAACTTCAAATCCCAAAAACCATACAAACGTTTTACAACAACACTTGAAAAAACATCCTTGAAAAAAATACTTCACTCTTTCCGGAAGATTACTTGATATAACAAATATACCAATAAAAAAGAAGATGTCAAAGGCAACCCTGTTTCGGAATTCGCATCAACCAGCAACACTTGGCGTGGCCGATGGTAGAAGTTTTTAGCCTTTATTATATACAAATGAATTTCTATAGAACATTAAACAAGAAATTTAAATGATATAATTTCATAAAATCTTCTTCGGCCACGCCAAGTGTTCCTGGTTGATACGAATTCCGAAACAGGGTTGCCTTTTACATCTTTTTTTTTAATGGTATATTAGATATATCAAGTAATCTTCCAGAAAGAGTGAAGGATTTTTGCAAAGAATTATTTTCAAGTGTTATTGTAAATCGTTCTTATGGTTTTTGGGATTTGGCGTTATTTTCCACTGCGTCGGAGTTTCCAAGGGTTTTTGTGACACATTTGTATGTTTTGTGGAATTCTACTTTTTTTTCACTCTTTGGTATCTATATACGGGCAGAACGGTACGCCTGTTTTATTTATTTTTTCAATGCAATAACCTTTTTTTGAAAATCATAAATTACCTTCAATACAGTTTAAACAAACTGAAGTTAATATAATATATAATAATATGAATTTGATTGCTCATAAAGAGCTTTTACATGATTCCTTATAGCAAGTAGGTAGCCATATGTTACATATATACGTAAAGCTATACGATTTACATTATAAATCTAAGAAACGGAAATCAAGTGCTTTGGAGAATCGATTGCCTTACTTATCTAGGAGTCATTCATTGTAAATGAAAGCTCTCAGTCTTAGAACCTGTTTCACATAAGTATACAGTCTTTTCATATTCTTTTTACATTTTATATTCAATACAACTTTGAGTTTGGCCTCATCCTAGCTCAATTCTGCACCCTTCGTAGTTTGTATTTCATTAAATATTGTATCTAGATATTGTTTTTTTATTAGTTGGCATATTGGACATTTCAGTAAAAAGTGTTTTATAGTTTCGTTCCCCTCCAAATTGCATATGGAACAGCTGTCATTGGGGTATAGTTTGTACAAGATTTTATCGACAATTATTCTACTATAGTATTTTCCTGTGAGTCTGAGTTGAGCCATGAGTTTAATGATCCCAATCGGGCATCTCAATTTCAAATATTCTGAACATGAATTAGGTCTGGTTAATTGGTCTTGAAAAAAGTCAGGTGCATGTCACAGGTGCATGTGCGGTCCTCCAGTTTAAGTTTTCTTCTTATAGTCGTGAGAATTCTTTCGGAATTTTTGGAAGTCTATGACTGTCCATTTTCATAATCTTCATGACCCAGTTATATGCTAATTGAGAGATTTTGTATTTCAACTTTACTGTACCAACTTCAGTTCTCAAAACGTTGCTGGGTGTATTTTTCGGTAGCGTGAGCACTCTCTTAAAGTTAAAGAAATCCAACTTCACAGTTTCAATCAAATCAGGGTATGCAAACCCCCAAATGAATACATTATAAAACAGTGTAGATTCGATTAAGCTGTGGAATAATTTCAACTTTGTGTTCCAATTGTCCGATTTGGATTTCGCTAGAATCGACATTGTAGTACCGATAGTCATTTTTGCCTTTGCGATGAAGGATTTGGTGGCTTGCAGGCCCATAGTAGAACTTGCGATGAGAACGCTCAAGCAAGTATAAGTTGAGACAACCTCCAGCGTTTCTTCCCCACATTTGAAAAAGCTCTTGAGATTCTCCCGAATCTTTCCACCACTTCTAAAATTGATGACTTTCGTTTTCCCAATATTTACTTCTAATCCATTGATTGTGCAGTACTCTCTAAGTGCAGCAAGTTTTTTGTTCAGGTCCATAGGTGAGTGAGCAAGGATGATTAAATCGTCTGCAAACAATAACATCAATAGGTCATGCATCCCATCCAAGTTTAAACCAATGTATCCCTTTTGTCTGAAGAATTTTTCAATATTCGCTATGTAAAGAATAAAAAGTAGGGGGCTTAGAATCTCCCCCTGCAGAACACCTTGCGTGGCAGCGAATTTGTCTGATAGTTGGCCAATGGCTCTCACTTGTATGGTTGCATTTGTGTATAACTTCTTGACAATTCCAATCAGTTTTGGACTGATACCCATTTCATACATCTTTTTCCATAGTTTATGGTGTGGTATATTGTAACAAACTGAAGTTACAATATACCAAAAATCTTTCACATATCCTTTGGATAACCAATGTACTTGGTCGGTCATATTGATTTCATATCTTTTCTTTTCAAATGGAGCATATCTTCTTATATCCCCTTCGAAATTCTAAATGCAGTGAGATTTTCCTTTAGAATGTGTTTTTAGATTTTTTTATTCTTTGTTTTTGGGATTTTTTATAGACGTCAGGAGAGTGATAGATATTCAAAAGACATAAATCACTTGCAAAGATATTTTGAACTACCCTGGTGAAAGGGAAGCGTGTAATAGAAAGTGTCAGGAACGTAGTTGGAACGTATTTGGAATATGGATTTCAGCGTATACCGAGCGTCAAGTGGAACATTAAAAGTGGTTCAAACGTATATTTGAAGTGTGTGAAGCGTATCCGAAGAAACCCCAATTTCATAGAAACCGGGCTTTACGCACGGAAGCGCAATCCAAGAGTGGATAGGAAGCATATGAGAAGTATCAGGAAAGTAATCTGAAACATGCTTACGCTTCCGTTACTCTTTATGACACGCTTCCCCTTCACCAGGGTAGTCAAGGCCGTATCTCAAGCATGAAATTCTGCCCTTCAACATTAGGTAAATAAGATCATAGGAAATATGTGAGATAAGAAATTAATACAATCAATTTATGATTATAGCAATCTTATGAACAAAAATCATGAATAATATGTCTAGGCCATATGAATATAAATAATTCATAACTAAAATCACAGATCATTAAGGGCATTCACTACCTCTGAAATTCCTGGATCGGCTCCCCCCAGTTTTCCCGAAAACTATTGAATGAAATGATTTGACATTTGCACACGTGATTCGTTATTAACTTTGGATGATGCTCCTACTTTTGAAATTCATCTATTTATAAAAAAATTTTCAATAATCATTCACACTCTCCCCCCACTTTTCTCTAAAACGAATCCACAGAATGGGCTGAAATTTTACACGATGATTTTTCATAGCTCAAAGATGATGCAGCTACTCTTATACTTATAAAATTTGATTGAAAAATTTTCAATTATGAAGACTGTATTACCTTATGAATCATTCCTGATAGTTCATTTATAATCTATTGTTGAGAAGTGGCGCTGATCTCAATATTAGTAGATCAGGGATGTTCAATCAATGATGTATCCCTGAGCTTCATTGTCCCGTATGAATTAATTTATCCAGAGAATCTCGCGTATCTGGATTATCTCACCTAATGTGTTGATCAGTTTGGAAACAATTCATTGAATTTAGAGAATTAATTCTCAATTGATATATGTTTGAGGGCAGAGACAAATCTCGGAGGAAGCGCCATTCATCACACAAATCTTCATTTATAAACAGTACTGCCGGACACTGCCGGAAGCCATTGCTTTCTTGTTGATGAAGCCATGTACTTCAAAATATGATCAGTAATGTTAGAATTATTTTCAAAATATCCATTGTCAAATTTGACAATTACAATATTAACTATATAAATTCTGAATGTGAATTATTCTTTAAATTTTACAATAGATTTCGGGTTATTGCAGGAATTTATTTTCGAGAAAACCAGAAAGATAGTCCAATGACTGTACATTCTAATCTAAGAACCTCAAGTGTCAAAAAGACATATCTTTATTTATGCAAATGACAGTTTCACCTATGTAAATTTTATATATTTTGAAATCGTTATGGAATCACATGTCATTGGTATATTATAACTCTAAAGCATTCATCAACTTGCAAATAATCCAAGTAAACATAACCCAGCTGTCAAACCTTGACTAAGACTTCGCTATTATTTAAATTTTGTGTAATTCATCATGCATTTAGGAAATATCTCCATTTGAATTGTATTTCATTGTAATATTTTTCTTCTTTTTCCTACATTTATATACGAGATACATCCTGTATAGCGGAAAATATTCTGAGGACATTCCAACAGAATCTAAAAAGGAATCGTCTCAAGAATATTATCATATGGTATGAAGGACATCTGAAAAATATTTATACACTGTTCAAGTAAAATTGTTTCAAATACCCATACAATAACCATCCCCAAGAGAATACAAACCTCCAGGAACGTTCAATAGACGTACTTGAACATCTACTGTACGTCAGGTACGTTCGTTGGACGTTTTTGAATTTCGAAAAATGGAAAATACCATGATCAAATCGTTGAAAACGATGACATATGTCACTTCGATGGGAGCATTCATCTACAAATTTTCCTATTATTTCTCTTGATTTCAGTAGTAATCTCTAAATCATTGTAACAATAACAAAATTCTGACGGACTCTAATGAATGTGGCTTTTTCAATCAGACATGAAAATTGTTTGATTGCATTTCTAGATTATTGGGAGACTTTGGGATTTTCAAAATAGGACGGGGAAAAATTATGATTGGAAGTTCTGCACAAATAACACAACATACAGCTTTGCAAAATATGTTGTTTTTTTTCATCACAAATGACATTATGAAGATCAAGTATCACTAAAGAAGTATCAAATATTGCTAAAAAAAAGGACCACATTATGACCAGTCGTAAAAAACAAAAAATATAGAATCATAAAAAAACTTCAGAGAATATATAATTTCTATCAAGTGTCGGATGTTAGAAATGTACATTCCGTTTTATGACCCTGGTGAAAATCGGAACTTCAAGTAAGAGTAAACGAAGCGCGACTGGAAACGTTACCCAAAAGTTAAGACAACGCACACAGAAAGTCAATGAAAACGGTCCTTGAAGTCCGTACGGAGGGGATTGAAACAATTGAAGCGTGTAGAAAATTACTCTGCAGCAAAAGTGACCGAAAAGTTGAGCGAAGGTTGATCTAAAGGCTTAGGCGCAAAGACAGGGGAGACGTGAATGTAGACGTGAACGGATGCGCAGAACCCCATAAGGCCTGGACACACAAGAACGTAAACGTGAACGTAAGAAACGGAAGGCTGCGCAGATCTCGTATACGGTTTCTGCGCATCCGTTCACGTCTACGTTTCCCGTTTTTCTGCGTATGTAGCCAGACCTATATTTGGTTTCTACGCAGCCGTTTACGTTTACGTTCATGTTTATGAAACTTATGTGCAAAGGCCATGAAAAATCGTGGGAACGCGAAAGTACCGTGTTTAGCAAACTTCATGCATATGAATCACATGAAAAAAGACAGAAAATTTTCGAAAGAGAACATAGAATATAAATTGATGCGAGTGAATTTTCTATGCAAACATTTGAAATAAACTTTATAGCGCTTGAATTTCCTGTAGGTTAAATTAAACAGAATTGAGAAATTCGAATCAATTCCGCTAAGTGAGATTTTCTTGAATGTTATCACAAATATCCTCAATTTGATACCTTATAGACGACGTCGAATTGAGTTCTATATACCATTTAGAAGCTCTTTTCAAGAACTTCCCATTGACCTGCACAACCAGTGTTGCGATATTCAAGCATCTGGGAAAATTTAATGGCTACGTCACGCACTAACACATACGAGCTCTCGTCGGTGAGCCATCCCCACCATCGGACAGCGTGCGAGATATATATATGCGTTGTTCGGTTTTACTCGGTAAACGTCGATCGCGGTCGACAAACCGAGGGAGAAGAAGTATGAATGTTTCTTTGTCTCTTCTCATTCTAGCGATTTCGTCGGTTTTCGTAAAGAATATGATTTTTTGCTGGCGATGACATATATATACGTCGTCATAGTAACGAGTTCGAACTTCTCTTTCTAGCGCATGGATGTAATAAAAGACCCGCGAGCTTTCAAAATCAAATGAAATTCAATAATTGATTAATTACAAACATTCGTTGCTGAGAAATTAAATTAAATAGGAAATACAAATAGAAAAATATTGATATATCTCGGATTGAAAAATTTTATGAAAATCGGAGTAAAAAAATGTAATTGAAATGAATCCCCATTTTGCATCGGGAATTTCTTATTCAATAGGGCATTTCTCATCAATGTTCTTCGATAAGAACTTGATGTCTTTTTTTATTGGAAAATTTGATCAGTGTAATAAATCTCAAATTTGCAACAACATGTCTTAGTGAATAACATTTTCCTTATCACCGTGTTTTCATTAACAATTAAAGCCTTTCACGGTTAGACAATCTGTTTGACTCCCAATTGAACCAAATGATTTCTGCATCAGAATCAATAGAAATCAATGGGTTCAATGGAATTTTTAACCAGGGTTTCCTGCTGGAAGTTTCCAACATAGAACGACATGGAACGATAAATTCCAAATTAATTCTGAAAAAAAACTTTTTAAGAGTTCTTTTAGAATAAAAATAATTCTTGAAGAATTTCAAACAATTCGATTCGTTAGACATTCCTGAGTTCTGTTGAAATTCTATGACTTCTTAGAGAATTTCAATGAAAGTAGGAAATGTCTGACGAATCGGATTCCTTCAAGAACTCTTTTAAAACTGTTCGTATTCTGAAAGAGCCCCTTAAGATCAGCATCCATTTGGGGTTCTTTTGTGCTATCTGGGAATTCATTACTGATTCTCATGTGTTATTTGCATCGGGTGAAAATATTTTGAATATATAATCAAAACTCATCAATAAACATCCTGTTCTCAAGATATCTTTACGGAAAGTCTAAGATGTCTGATGCCACACTTTCAGATACCTTAGACCCTCGTAAAGATGTCTCAAAAAACGGAATGTGTATTGAGCACTTGCAGAAGGGATTAGACCCGAAGGGAACATGAAGCTTCAGCGAACGTTCAGATTAGATCTGTATAGATCGGTCCAGAGCTTTACAGGAGCTGACTTTTAGATTCACGAACGTTTCACAAAGGCTTTACGAACGTTGAAATATCCGCCTCGAAATACTTTCAAGGAAGATAGATTGAACGTTCATGAAGGTTCATCGAAGGTTTGATGAAACCTCACAAAAATATCTATACTTATATTAATTTCCATTAATTGACATGAATAATCATGAATTATCAATGATCAAAAATCAATGGAAATTGATATAAGTATAGATATTTTTGTGAGGCTTCATCAAACCTTCGATGAACCTTCATGAACGTTCAATCTATCTTCCTTGAAAGTATTTCGAGGCGGATATTTCAACGTTCGTAGAACCTTTCTGAAACATTCGTGAATCTAAAAGTCAGCTCCTGTGAAGCTTCAAACCGATCTACCGGGTGTTTCAGAATTCGCTAAAAAAACTTTACACACTTTATTCTGCAGTAAAAATACAATAATTTCCCGTTTGACAAAAATTTTTCCGAGGCTTAGTTCCCGGGATATTAGCATTTTGAAATTTTTTTTCAAATCCAAATTACTCGAGAGCAGCATGTGCTACATACTGGAGCTTTGCACCATTATTTAAGTTGGAAAACGTCGGATCTCTGAAAAAAAATTCAACCATCCTACCATTTTTTGTTCCAGAGCTACAGCGATTTGAAGTTGCTGAATTCTGATTGGCTGGGAGCTCAAAAATTTCAAATCGCTCTTGCTCTAGAACAAAAAATGGTAGGATAGTTCAATTTTTTTTCAGAGATCCGCCGTTTTCCAACTTGAATAATGGTGCAAAGCTCCAGTATGTAGCACATGCTGCTCTCGAGTAATTTGGATTTGAAAAAAAATTCTTAAATGCTAATATCTCGAGAACTAAGCCTCGGAAAAATTTTTGCCAAACGGGGAATTATTGCATTTTGACTGCAGAATAACGCCTGTGCAGTTTTTTTAGTGAATTCTGAAACACCCGTATACAGATCTAATCTGGACGTTCGCTGAAGCTTCATGTTCCCTTCGGGGACAGTGTTCTCCCGTATGGAAATATTTCGCTGAAAAATGTCTGCAACACTCTGAAAAATCTCTGAAAAAAAATTAAAAAACTCTGAGGAACTCTGAGAAACTCTGAGAATCTGAGAAATCTAATATTTTTGGGACATTCTTTACAGACTTTTTTCAGACTTTTTTCAGAGTTTCTCAGAGTTTTTTCATTCTTTTTCAGAGGAATAATAACGAAATTGCACTCTGAAAAAACCCTGACAAAACTCTGATGGATTGCTAACATTTTTCTGACTTTTAGAAAAAAATTAAAAAATTTTCAAACACTTTTTCACACATGATATTTGAATACAGCATATTAATGGATTTATAGAATTTCAGGATTTTTCAATAATCAGAAAAATGTCAACAATTTATTAGGGTTTTGTCAGAGTTTTTTCAGAGTGCAATTCCGTTACTATTTCTCTGAAAAAGAATGAAAAAAGTCTGAGAAACTCTGAAAAAAGTCTGTAAAGAATGTCCCAAAAATATTAGATTTCTCATCAAAATTTCAGAGATTCTCAGAGTTTTTTCATTTTTTTTCAGAGATTTCTTAGAGTTTTGCAGACATTTTTCAGCGAAATATTTCCACACGGGCTGGATAACAGAATAAACGTCTCCAATCGGAAAATTCAAATAGTGTTGATTATTAATGTGTCACATACATAAAATTATCATATGTAAGTAACATTATTGATGATACTGTAATATATATTAGATTATTTGGACTATTTGAAAGTGATGCCAATGTATCCCGTTTTTATTGGTTTACGGCCCTCGAATTTTCTAGCGATGCGCAGTTAGCAACAATGACGTACCATCGTATTCGTTCTTTTGTCTTTTGTTCGTTATCCTTCCAATGTCTTCTCGTGCGTAAACATTGTTTCTCTATTTTCTGATCAAAGTTATTGTAAGTGCGTTTAATTATATATATTATTGTTAAAAGATTTTATTGTTTCTATTGTTTTTTGCATTTGTGCATACTTTTGAATTTTGTTCTTCTATATTCTTATTATATTCTTATATATATTATTACATTGCACGTATTTTTCTTATCACATTTTTCATTATATTTTCGTATTACTCGTTACATTACGTTATATTTACTGATTATATTCAATTTCCCTTTCAATTCCATTTTTCATTACATTGAACATTTTTTATCAAATTTGATATCTTCAATTCCATTGTGTTGTTTTATTTCATTTTGTATCATGAATCCATATGAAGTGATGGAGCCTGATAAAAGCAAAAAATATTTGAAACGACTGAATCTTTCTAAAGAATCCGTCAATCCAGATTTTCGCAAATATATTACCATAATCGACGGTGTAGAAAGTGGTTTTTTTTGCACTCTATGTGAAACAAATTATTCAGGGGGTAATTCCGAAGCTGAAAAGCATCTTTCATCACAGAAACATCAAACAAAGACGTGTTTTCCTGTTGAAACAGAA
This sequence comes from Gonatopus flavifemur, assembly GCA_018340375.1. NCBI lineage: Eukaryota > Metazoa > Arthropoda > Insecta > Hymenoptera > Dryinidae > Gonatopus > Gonatopus flavifemur. Next base: position 222,794 of record JAFFJZ010000084.1, on the reverse strand, counting down.
CCAAATGTTGAAAATAAACGGCGGAAAGTATGTACACTAAAATTTCCAGTGTCATTAGTGAACGATCCACGATACCATCCATACTTACACGCGGTCCCGGGTCAACCGAATAATTTCAAGTGCTCGGCATGTTTCAAGAGTTACACAGGTGGGGCATCTCAAGTGAATCTCCATTTCGGAAGATTGAAGCATTTGGAGCATGTGAAAAAATTGAATTCAACTGTAACACTGGTTGATTGTAAAAGCTCAATGACCAGTTGTTCAATGACAACACATAATTCAACGCTCGATCCGTATGAGTTTTCTTGCAATTCTGACCCAATTGAACCATTTCCGCGAGAATCACATATGAAATGCTCACCAGAACATAACAAACTACCTGTCATTACTCATTCAGCATTACAATCTGGAACAGAGTCAATTGTAAGTGCGGATGATTTTGGAAATGTGGATATTACATCCGAGTTTTGCGAAGTGGAAGACCCAATACATCGAGATGTTGCCCGCGCGGAAATTTTGTTATCTACTTTCGTCGCGGAACACAACATTTCTGTTTATGCAGCCTCTGCTTTGATGGAAACGTTGAAAGTTGCTTTTACTGATTCGAAAATCGCTCAAACGCTTCAGCTGAAACGAGATAAAATCACTAAAATCATTGTGAACAATGTCGCGGTTGTTGAGACTGAAAAATTGGTCAAAACTATTCGAACTAATTCGTTCGGCATTCATGTTGACGGGTCAGTGGATCTCGCAAATAAGAAGAACTTGGCTGTTTGTGTGCGGTTCATCGATGATGAATTGGGTATCCCAATCAGCCAATTGTTCAAAATGATTCAGCTGAATGCGATTGATTGTTCCCACACAAAAATATTTGCTGTCCTTGAAAGGCTGCTACACGAGCATCAAATTTCGATGCGAAATATTAGCTCATTATCAACGGATAATGAAGCAGTTATGACGGGAGAACATAATTCTGTTGCCACGTTGTTGAAGAACAAATGCAACGTTTTCATATCTAGGTGTGTTTGCCATATTAGTGCATTGGCGGCAATGCATTCGGGCAAACATATCCCCAACGTGGTTCAGAATTTTGTTCATGATATAGCCACCTTTTTCCGTAAAAGTGCTAAACGGAACGAAATTTCCGTCGATGTAGCTTTGGATAGAGGTGTTACTCCTAAACAAATTTTACCTTTATCTAACACACGTTGGCTAGAATTACAGCGTTGCATTGAAAGGATTATAGAGCACTGGGATGTGATTGAAGAAGCGTTAGAACGTTGTTCCCAGGATGAGCATAAAGTTACAAGGAAGTCTGTGTCGTTGATACTGAAACGACGAAGCATGAAAACTGTGGCAAGTACTCAACGTAGGAAGAAATCTCCGGCCACAAACTTACTTGAGACTATGCATAATCCTGAATTGAAGGCATATCTTCTCTTTTGGAAGTTTCCCTCAAGGAATTCAACATATATAACGCTTCATTTCAAACAAAGCTCACAAAAATCCAAGATGTATATCACGCTTCTCTTGATCTTATAAATGGATTTGCAAAACGATTTGTGCGAAAACCCCTTCTTGGGATTCCAGAACAAATTGTACGCCTTGATCTATTTGACGAAGGTAATTTGCGAATAGATGATGAGCGCATCGATTTGGGATGGAAATGCGAACAATTCATTGCTGAATCCCTGAAAAAGCGTGAGGCATTAGATGAGAATTCCATTACGAGCAATCACGAAAAAGCGAAGACCTTACCTTTTGACAGTGAAGAGTGCAAAAGAAATCTTGACTACGAGGCTGTTGCTCGTATTAGAAATAATTGTATAGATTTTTGCCGGACAGCCATTTGTCAATTGCACGAACGCTTAAATTTGACGGCGGATTCTTTTTATAAACATGTATCCGTCTTCAGAGCGGAATCCGCACTTTATGATGACCGGAAAACATCTTTTGCATCCGTATCTTTTGTTGCGAAACAAATAGGCATTGATGTAACAACAGAACTCAGGGCCGAATGGCATTTACTTAAGCAATTGCCCAAAGAAGGTGCAAAAGAAATCTTGATTAATATGGATTTCGACCAGATGTGGTCAATGATTTTAAATTATGAATCGCCTAACAAAGGTACGGAATATTTCCCTAATCTGAGGGCTTTGGTTAACCGTGTCCGGACTATTGCGCACTCTAACGCTGAGGCAGAAAGGGTGTTTTCTGTCGTCACTGATGTCAAAACAAAAAAAAGGAATAAAATGGGGAAACAATTATTGAATGCCATTTGTATGATAAGGAGTTCATTGAAAGCGTACAATTTGAAAAGTTCCACCATGCTCGTGACTGAATCACACTATCAAAAAATGGCATCCAATATTTTGTACGCAAAATACTAAAAGTAATTATGTGATACACCAACAAAACTCATGAAATATTGAATCATTGAACTTCCCCGTGATTTTTCATCTAGTGATTGATGATTTTGTATCTTGCATTACAATGAAAAATCGGCATGGAGAACCATACAGTACTTCCATTCCCTCAATGAAAATGAAAATACATGTTTATTGCACCTTTTCGGTTTTGAATTTGCATTAAAACGTGGCATAAATTTTATTGCAATCGAATAACCAGAAACGAAAATACATGTGGTGGCAAAATCCCAATTTCCGATCAAATTTGTCCTCTCCTCTTCCCGCTTTTCTGTGAGGATCAAGTTGAAACTTATGGGAAAACGCAATTGGCACTTCATGAAACTGAGGTGAAAATTGTATAAAGATCGGGGGATAGGAACGGAAGAAGAACTCCGAATTCTGTGATTTTATTCCATTGTGAAATTACAGATCTAAACTCGGGCAGGTTTGAGATAAAAACTCAAACAATCATTCATTTCCGTTAATGTCAGTTGCGAGATGGAAAATGAGGAGAAGGTTTTTTGATTTGCTATTACGCGAGTTATTTTCTTGCGACAACAATAAATTTTATTTCATGGAAATAAATATTTGTCCCTTCTGAATTCAGTTCCACATATTTAAAATTATATGTAAAATATCCGAAATTTTCACATGAACTCCTATGCAACTGTACTGAAATTGGATTTTCAATACCTGTATCTAAGTTCTGTTACAGGTTTTGAAAATAATTCAATGTTTATACCAATTAATTTCATATGTAGTACTTGAAAGTTCACGTATGAGTTTTATGTACATGTACATTAATATAAATTTATACTCAGAGAAAAATCTGGTTCGCATAACCATAACAAGTAGTTGATTTTGTTTTTGACGTTTTTATCCAGTTGCCACAACTACAGGAATCATAAACAGGAATTATTGACCATACGAATATACTCCCTGTAACCATGTTGCTCATTTGTCAGCGTATACAAGCATGAGAATGATTTTCAATACTGAAACACGAAATTTCATATAAATATTTGAAAAAAACTTCTAGCGCTGTATACTGAAATTCATGTTTTTTTGGTAGTGCACGATACATGGCACAATTATTGCTCTCCTCGCAATTATCAATCATTTGCCAAGGATGATAGACATTAAAATATTATTATATCATTGATACAACATGGGAGTTCAAATGGACACGCATGACGATTTTGAAATGAACTAATGATTGAATTTGAGGACCCAGTAATTGTCCATTTTATCTTATATCGATCACAAAAGCATTGTCCTGTGCATCATTGCGAATAATTTTATCGTGAGTACTTGCGACTAATTAATTGTGAAATAAGTATACGGAGGCGTTGTTTCTTTGCGAAAAATGCTTTTTCTTCGCAAAAACGATTGATCTCAGTTACAGTTTATTTTGATATATTTTTGTATGTACGTATGTATCTATGTTTGCGGCTCTACTCATCAACTGTTGGAGTATTCTTCTTCCACATTGCAGCATTTCCATGCACAATGAAATGAGCAAAGTTGTTTTCATTCTGCAGCTTGAATTTGTTAGGAGCTTAAGTGCAAATTATGCATCTGTCCGAAATGCTAAGTAGTGAAGCACGTCATTACAGTATTCAAGGAATAATGCAGTCCACCATTTGATCATATAGTGCACGATATTAATAATGCAGTGCATGGTTCAAAAATGCAGTGCATGGTTCGAAAATGCAGTCACTATTGGATTAGCAAATCGATTGGCGGCGCATTTCTTGGTCCGATCGGTCAAAGAACATCTACAGACATCACGACTTTGAAGAAAAGAAGTTCTCAAGTTCCGCGCGGAAGTGTGATTGTGTAACATCTTCAAATCTCCATATCAAAGTGCACTATTGATCATATCGGCCTGATGTCTTCACATATCTTTGATCATTGGCGTTATAACCAAGACTAAATTTTTGTCCTGCAGCAAGGAAAAAGTGCATTCAGACTTGATGGCATTCACAAGGATTAGGAGAATCTACAGAATTTAGACATCTGTACCAGAATTGTTGGATCCATTTGTTTTATCGCCAAAATCGCCATTTTTTCTATCATCTATACTGTACATACATCTGCGTTCAGATATGACCTCCATGAAAGTTGGTGCTTGTTGAAGATGAATATTTGAAAAGAAATCAGCATCCAGTTCCCATTTTACTGGATTTTCCAGCGGGATGCATCTTCACTTATCGTAATATACGTACGTCAAAAACACAGTAAAAATTAAAACTTAATGTCAGCCTGAATATCAACTCAAAACTGCAACCAAACGTAGCTCTATTCCAACTGAACGTAAGCCCCAAAAACAAATGAAATTGAGACAGATTCCAACTTAATTTCATTTGTTTTCGGGGCTTACTTTCAGCTGGAATAGAGCTACTTTTGGTTGCAGTTTCAAATTGATATTCAGGCTGACATTAAGTTTCACTTTTCACTGTGAAGTGGCGTATTAACGTTTACAGTGAACTTCCAACATTCGAATGATATTAATATTAACAAGGTATACGTTGAATATTTTACATGCACGTGGAACTTACGATTAACACCATTATAAGTGTGTATAATAACTAGTGCTCTAATGTGTCATTAATCTCGAAGTGTGCGGTTATTTTATACGCACAACTAGTTTCAGTTACTTTTCCATATTTTTCTCAAACGTGTCTGAAAGATACATACGTTTTCGAGAGGTTTCAGAAAGGAATTGTGCTACAACGTCATGCACATTTTTCTCAATATGCGTTCTTAACATAACTTTTAATCTTTCAATTTATGAAGAATATAGGCTTGACCCAGAATTGAAAAGGGAATTATAACGAACGTTTCATTGTTTACCATATAACTGAATGCACGTACTTCGCTTTTGTCGTTACTTATATTTTTTATCCATTAAAATAGATGTATACGATAGATTAATCGAAAAGACATTGGAAGACATTCAATTCTACGTTCTATGGTTATATTACTTGTATTCAGTGTATTAACTGAAAATAAAATTACTTCTGAGTTGATTATCATGACCAATTAAAAAAATTATAGTCACGGAAATACGTGCAATTAGACCTGAATAATCTTATTGTTCAAAAAAGCTCTAGTCACAAGGTTAACCTTGAAGAATTTGTTAAAAGATATGTGATTTTTGTATTTTGAAATGCAACTGATGGCTGTGAACTTCACTCTAAGCATACAAGATGAATAAATTATTTTTATTTATTCAAAATATTTTAGTTCATACGCCACCCATCCAAACTGTACGTGTAATTTAATTGTTAACATCATGATACAAAGCAAATCACGTTTGAATTTATTTCGGTGAAAATTACAATTTTTCTATTGTAACCTAAACCGGTTAACTAATCCTTATATTCATTAGTGTGATATTGCTGCAATATTCCTGTTTAATATCAGTGCAATATTTTATTAATATGATAGTGTCTCGGCAATGTGGAAATAATAGTAATGTGACGGATGACTGATGAGGAATAAATATGTAGACTTGAATTGTAACAAAGTGAATTTCCACTGAAAAAAAATCAGCGACTACGGGCCAGCTGAGTATTTGGTTGCCTGCTTCCGGATGAATGAACAAAACAATTCCATGAATGATGAAAAATGTTATTGTTGCATAAAAATTATTTTGGTCGAGGAACTATATTATACGGATGAATTCTTCTAGGTGCTTCATTCGTATTATTTTCACATGTTAACAAAATATTTAGCCAGCTCCTATTCATTTTGGAGATGCTTTTGTTCAGAAATAATACCATAGGACATCTTTCTGGTAAACCGGATAGAACATCATAACAACCCATACAGCGCCATAGCCTTCAGTAATGTTTCAATCACATTACAATCTTTCACCTCCATTACATTTCAATATGCTTTCACAGAAATATGTCAAAAATCTGTCAATTGACATGTTATCTATTTGCAATGTCCTGGATATATTACAAAAGAAACATCACGATGAAATATTTCATAAATATCCTTGAGACATTTCAGAAATCATTCAGTAATATTGTATCGAATGTAAGATTAGCGGACATTGCAATGTTTGTGAAAGTAGTTTGAAACCTCAGTGTGACATACAGCAATATCACAGAAATATTTCAATATTTCGAACGTTAGATTTCTGCAATCTTAATGAAATCTTCGGTGCTGTACGGGAACCTGATATCGCAAAAGTTATGATAGCCCGGATTTATGAAAAATCGTATAGAATATGATATAATCATATGTATGGTCATACCACCCGTCGAATGATCCCGTTGAATTTTGTATGATACACCCACAGAAAGGATTTATTAAGACAAGAAAATGTTTCTCAATATAGGGACAAAACTCATTTTTTCTTGAGCCTAGAAAATTTTACTTGCTTCAAGAAAAGTTCGTTTTCATTTCAGAAGCAATTTTCTTAATCCAAGTAAAATTATCTGGACTCAAGAAAAAATTTTCTTAATCCAAGTAAAATTATTTGGACTCATGAAAAAATTTTCTAGACTCCAGAAAAATGAGTTTTGTCCCTATGTTGAGAAACATTTTCTTGTCTCAAGAAATCCTTTCTGTGAGTGTAGGAGATCATACAAAATTTTGTTGAAATTTTTCACATATTATTGATCAGATACAATGCCATAGAACAATTTTTTGGTAAACCGGATAAAACATCATACCAGCCTGATATCACATAAGTTATAATAGTCCTGGTTTATGAAAAATCGCATAGAATATTATAGAATGACTTAAATTTCATCCCCAATATGACTTGTTGAAAATATTAAAAGATATGATAGGTACTCGTTCATAAAATGCGCGATTCATTTCGGATAGTTCAGTTGTTGAATATCTGAAGTTCTATGTTAAAAATATGCGCCGAAAGCATACTCTTAAATGATAGAAAGAATTCCTATCATATTCTATCAGACACTTTAACAAGGGCCGTCTCGTCGGGAATTTCGTTTTCTCCCACTTGATGCACAATGTACTATCTCCTTGTATTTCCTATTTAATTTAATTTCTCAGCAACGAATGTTTGTAATTAATCAATTATTGAATTTCATTTGATTTTGAAAGCTCGCGGGTCTTTTATTACATCCATGCGCTAGAAAGAGAAGTTCGAACTCGTTACTATGACGACGTATATATATGTCATCGCCAGCAAAAAATCATATTCTTTACGAAAACCGACGAAATCGCTAGAATGAGAAGAGACAAAGAAACATTCATACTTCTTCTCCCTCGGTTTGTCGACCGCGATCGACGTTTACCGAGTAAAACCGAACAACGCATATATATATCTCGCACGCTGTCCGATGGTGGGGATGGCTCACCGACGAGAGCTCGTATGTGTTAGTGCGTGACGTAGCCATTAAATTTTCCCAGATGCTTGAATATCGCAACACTGTGCACAACTCAATTTCGTATTTTTAGGCACTCATGCCTTCTCTTCAAAATGTCATAGATATTATCAATCGAATTAGAATTATTGAGCTTCTTTGAAAGTAATTGTAGTCAATTTGGATTCAACAAAAATTGGAAAATTCCATTTTCTTCCATTTTTTAGGATTTTTCTTGGTGTATAAGGAAAGTATATTTCATTATAAAATAAATTTTCATTCAACAACATAATTCTTTTGAAAATGATTATTTCGAGTGATATATATATATATATTATTATAATCTGAATAATCGTGACGAAGTGTTTTCAAACAAAATCAATCCTATTTACTAGACCAGATAAACTTTGGTACATATATGTACACAGATGCATACTGAATCACAAAGATTTTTAAAGCATATAATAAAACTATTATCAAATGGAAGTTGAATAGGAATGGACAAAATTTTATAGCATCATCATAACAGTTATGGTTTATATCTCAAATAATGATCTTCAACAATTGAAGAATTTTTGATTTTCCAAAAACAAATTAAAATACATGAATTCCAAATAATCACCTTGATGGAAAAATTTTCTGAAATTCCCTATGAAAATTCAGAGTTGAATTTCAGAGTGACGTTCGGAATTCGTCTAAATTTTTTAATGTTCAAAAAAATTTCAATAATTTTTCTACAGTTTTCGATATTCTATCAAATTTTTCGAGAAGTTTTCTCAAGCTTTTTAGGGGAATTTTGACTTCCTCAGTCAAGCTCAAAGAAATTTGTCCAGATTTTCAAAGGATTTTTCCTCATCAAAGTGATTTAAAATAAAAAAAAATATATGTACACATAATAAATATTTTTTGATTTGAAGAATTAGTTTGGATTCTCAATAACATAATGATGATATTTGCTACAGTGTAACATTTGAAATCAAAATATAAAAGTAGTTCGAAGAATGTTAATAATTTTTCAGAAAAAAAATCGACTTTGAATCGGAAGCATCCATAATCGAGTACAGGAAATTTCAATACAGAATTTTCAAGTGGTCATTCTTACATATGTCTGTAACATATCTTACATGTTAGTTCATTTTAGGAACATACCTTGAGTAACTTGTAAGAATGCTGAGGGAAATCTACGGAGGCCAGGAGTTCTAGGTCTGCAACGATACAATTTAGCTTCCTTGTTAAAAACTCCAAAATGTTTCTATACCACTCATTGAATGATGTGATTTTATTCATTGTATCTCGGGCCTTAGATTTCAGCGAAATTTTTTTGATGCAGTCTATCTGCCATTTTTAGTACGGTTATGTAACAACTTCCCCAAGAGAACACTAACTTTCAGGAATGTTCGTTGGATGTTCCTGAACGTTCGCGAACGTGTCCTGAAGGTATGTATTCTCTTGGTGTTTGTACTTATCCCTTTCTGAAGCTAACTTTCCATGCGCAGCATGCTACCAATCGCATGCATGAGAGCTAGGAAGAGAAACAATAAGAGCAGCAAGGAAGACCTTTCATTTCTCTTTTTCTGTTTCATGCTTGCTGTTGCTGCGTGCTGCTGGTGTACAGGCACCTTCAAAAATAATTCAAAAGCTAGCCAAATTAAGAAAAAACCTCAAAACATAAAGTTGCTTTATATTTGAATCAACTCTCACCTGCTATCCTCACCACGTATCCATAGTGATTTTTTTCGATATTTTCTTTGTTCCACTGCGACGTTTTTATTTTATACAATTTGTTAGGATCAAAATCTGTTAATTAAGTGGGTTTGAAGTGCTTAATTTTTTTGACAGGTACATTTTCTTCCAACCCATCATCATTATATCGTACTCGACAGCACCATTCTTTCCATGGTTGATTTTGCCTGCTCGTTGACTCCATTGTTAAATTTCCCTTATATTTTACTGGCACTGGAAACAATCATGATTCAATAAACATTCAAACTGGAGGGAATATATTTATTTGAGGAGTCGAACAATATGTCTAGACAGAGTGGTATTCAAGATGGAAATAATAATATTCACAACATTGCTGAAACTTTATTATTTTTGCTTATGCAAGCTTTGCATTGATGTACACTAAACAATATTCCTTGTAAATTACTCATATGAATTGGGGGATCACAATTTGTTTGAAGAAGTACTCTGTTCAGCGTAGAAAGAGTGAATTTTTATTGTAGAATTCTCACGCTCAACATGAAATGAATATTTTTTTCAAAAGTCTTACACACAGCATAGTGATATTACCAAAGTTTGTACATTGTTCATGTTCAGTGCGAGGAACTTGATTACCTTCCTCCTGAGCATGAACAATGTACAAACTTGTGTAACATCACTACGCTGTGGGCAGGACATTTCAAAATTTATTTCTCTTTCGATGAGTGCAAGACTTTGATTACAGAAACTTATTTTATTTATTTATATAAAACTCTGATTCTCCAACTCACATATAGGTTATTCACAACAAATATTTTTTATATTGTCCCACATCCATTTCATATCCTCAGTGAAATTTGGCGAATTCAAGTCTTGTTAACACTAAAGATAAGTAACCCCTGGTGGAAACATTCTGTTCAATTTTATTCGGTTTTTGCACAATGAATTGTTTTTGAAAATCAGTAAAATTCAACTGAATTCAACAAAATTTTGGTGGAATCCATTGATTGTGCATGAAATTCGATATCTTCCTGTGAACTCTGTTGACTTTCATGGAATTTTGTGGGATTTCATTGAAACTCAGTATCCAAAAAGTGTCAAGAAAATTTTTCCCGTCCAGGACGTTATTTACACATGATTTTTTTGTGAAGGGAAAATATATCAATGTTTCAATAAGGACCTACCCAAGATATATCTCAATTTTAACAAACCTAATCCAGTTGGATGAGCAATTCGAAGAACGTTATCGAAGTATTTCTCTAAATGAACAAAACCTCTCTAGGAAGAAATGATTGGATATCCTGTCTAGGAGGGGAAGTATCAGGAATTCCGTATTAAAGTAATGAATTTGCATTGATTATGTAATTTATATTTCAAACAACATACAACTCACCATTAAATTGATTTTATCGACAAACATATATTAATCCCTGATGCAAATTTGTGGCGCAGTCTTGTTGGATGCCGGGACAAAAAGGAGGTGGCAGGGGGGTACAACTCTATACAATGACCTTTAACGAAATTCTAGTTCAGGTCAAGATTTCTTTTCAGATGGCGTATCAGTTACAGTAGATGGTGACAGCGCCACTGCATCGCATTTCTGGACTAAAAAAACCGCCAACTTTATTTGACTTTATTTTTAACCTTCAAATAAAACTTGAGATTGTTCACAAAAAGAATCATTATCAGACAATAAAATATCAATATTCAGTGATATTTTATTGTTTGATAACAATTGAATGCTTTGTTGTTTACTGTTTTCTATAATAATCAGAGTATTCATTCAATTCAAAAGTGAATGTGCAATATTAAATTTCAATCGTTCGTTACAGAGTGTCATCAAAACGTGTAATAGTGAGATTTATTCATTTATTCATATTAAAAGTGATTGAACGGTAAAATCCACAATAAAACAGAGACTTGAATGGAATTATTCAGTGTAATCCATATTGAAGTTTTCAGTGGTAAAGTAAATGTTAAGTGGACCAATAAACAATAGTGTTGAGTGAACGAAAAGCAGAGGATATACAGCGGGTTCTTGAAAAACTATCATTTGGTAATCTGATTACTCATATATTTATCCACCACTAAAATCAATAAATTCAATACAGATTGTTGAATTTCAGGGTTGGCTCAAAATGGGATATATGTGTGTAGTTCCAGAATACTCTTCGGGCACTAGTTTACCATGCCACAAGTTCCCAAAGAATGCAGATAAAGCCAGCACATGGCAACAGATCATCAATAGCCCGACAATCAATAACAAGACTCCAGTAGAGCTGCGGAAGTACTTTATTTGTTATCGTCACTTTGACGAACAAGCATACAAAGTTGGTTATATCAACCGAGTATTGAAGGATGATGCAGTGCCTTCTTTACATTTATCGTCATCCTCAGAATCAGGTATGAAGTCAAGTTTCATTATCATCAGAGATTTGATTTGTACATAGAGACAAGGAAATTCACCATAAATGTGTTCACGGTTACAGTGAATCTGAGAACATTCATGGTGAATGCGTGACTACCACAGTTTGTATACAAGTTCAATGGACACGTGGTATAACAAAAACTTCATTTCCTATTCCTTCAATGTTAAATATTTGCATAGGTAAATATCTTCATCCCAATTCAACTGTATTTCAAAATGAGCCGATGGTGAAATATCCCTTCCCACCAACATCTGTATCCTTTTATATCTCGTTGGAAAAATAAGTTCATGTGAAAATATCAGTGATTGGAAACTTCTCTCCTCTGATATACCTACCATTTCAAATATCTGTATTCCAAAATATCTGTATTGTTAAATATGTGCACTTCTCAATACGTCCAGGAAATAACACTATTCCCACTCAAGTTGATTGTGAATTTTTCAACATCTGTATGTTTCAATATCTCTCATTGTAAATATCTATATTCTGAAACATCTTTCTTCTTAGTAGCTATATTCATATATGTATATATACATGAAGTTACATCAGGTCAGTCAGGACATCAGATAGTGTATATGTTCATCGTTCAAAGTTCATCGAAGGTTTGATAAATCTCCATAAAAATATCTGTACTTGTAATTATTTCTATTGATTTATGTTGATTGGTCAAATGATTGATGATATACATTCTTAGAAATTGATATAAGTATGAATATTTTCATGAAGGTTTATCAAACCTTCGATGAACCTTCAATGAACGTTCCATCTATGTTTCCTGAAAGTATTTCGGAGCGGACATTTCAACGTTCGTAGAAGCTTTGCTAAACGTTTGTGAATCTAAAAATTAGCTTGCCCGAACTTTCAGCCCGGTCTATACAGATCTAATCTGAACGTTCGCTGAAACTTCATGTTCTCTTCGGGTGTATTATGTGACGTTCTAATTCAAACATTGTTTTTACAGATTCAGCATCAACCACTCAACAAGTAAACATTGAATCCGTCACTTTAGAAGCATTATTGGGGAGAGGTGAGAGAATTATTCAAAAATTTCACCAATATTGTATGTTTATACAGTGGATGTATTTAATCCGTTCCTTCCCACCTTTGATAAGTTGTAGATAGCTATATCCCACCTTACCATCACAGTTTCTATCCCGAGAACATGGCACGCGACATGCTGATTGCGAGTCATTTCTCACTCAAACATGTAACAGGTTACATTACACCTGTTGTTGGAGCCTGAGGAAGATCTATTTCTCTTGCAAGTGGCTTGAGGCGGGGAAGTTACGGGTTCCCTCCCTTCGCTAGAGTTTTCGTCTCTTTGTACATGTTTCGTATCGGTCAGTGTGCACACAACCGTATATTATCCAAGTAATCATATCATTTGTAACGAATCCAAGTATTGAATCTAAGTAGCGTATCGATGTAACGAATCTATGTATCGTCTCAATTATTGAAATAGCGTGCACGCGAGAAAGATCTTGTGATTTGTATCGAATCAAGTGTTTTCGGGTTTAGAATCATTAATTATTAATCGAGTATGATTTTTCCTTCAGGACAGTGTTTGTGTGCGAGGAATGCTTCCGATGTGTGAATCGCTTGGCCAAGGATTTCCGGTAATGTAATATTTTAATTGTGTATGATGATTTATTGCAGAATAGAATTTAGATTCATATTATTATAAGTTTGATTAGAACGAGAATGTTTAAATTGATATACGATAGATTATGATTATTATGCTGTTAAGAGACCAACTTTAACTAGAATTTTATATATCACTTTTCACAGAAAAATATAGTTTCTAATTTCGAATCACTCAAGTCTCTCGTTTATTTCATACAGTCCATTTATGACTTTGAATATATCGAATCATCATTGTTTTTTTTCCTTTTCATGTTTTTTTCGGCGAAGGCTGAACTATTGGTCCTTCGAGCCGGATCTGCCGGCTCGAGGTAATTTTCTTTTTCATAACTGTTAACTTGAGAATTCAAAGTTAGATCCGTGTTAAACGGTATCATCGTTGTCTTTGTTCTGATTTTCTGATTCGAGATAGATAAAGTTCACGTTTCTTGACTATTTACATCATGTATTGAATTCAAATGAAATCTATAGAGTTGAGAATATCGATTCGATAATTTGAAAATGATATAACGTGCGTGTAATTTTCTATGTGTCCGATTGCTTGATTTTTTTTTATTAGCTAAGTTCGTTTACCGATGTCCCAAGTTACCCCAACTCGCTCCAAGTATTTTGGATTCGCTACTTCCAGTTTAAGCAACGAAATGATTGGTTTGGTACAGGTTGGAGCAACTCAGGGGACGTAGAACGAATGAACCTATTGTCGATTTGATCGATTGGGAGTTGCATGAAATATTTGATCTCAGTCGAGGATGGCTGAATTTTGATGAATCGAATGTGTATAAATCATGTGTATTTGTATTCACAATTTAGAATTCATAAGTTACATTCGCATCAGGGAACGAATTTATTAAATTCTTTCGTGTATATATTTTTTGCGAATTCTTATCAAGAATTGTGATTCGACGTGATTTATCCTATCTTTGACGTTGAATGAGGAGCAAAGTCTGTTGTTCTTATCAAATTGACCGGTGTTAGGTATTGAATTAAAGTAATTATTCGTTGATTATAAGCAAACTTCATTTGAAACTTGGAATTTTTATATGAACTTATTCAATCTGTCATCTATTTGAAATGTAACGTTTTATCCAGGTTTTGACTGCGTAAATTTATGTGCGTTTCGAGTTAAAGCATTGTCTCAACTTGTGTGACTATTGAGATCTATTCTTCTTCATATATGAGGATTCTTACATTGTGATATTTTTCATGTCATATTATCATTTTCCACTGTTATGTATTCTCATTATTATTTATTTGAATGACTACGATACTTGTGCAATTATTTTTTCTTTTTTTGAAAATTTAGGAAACTCTCGTTTGTGACTTTGCAGTATACCAATAGTTGAATCGAGACAGGGAATAAGATGGATACTGATCCAGATCCGCCTTATACTAAAGGAGAAATTAAGCTCCAAACTTATGTTAGTCGTAGGGAGCGCATGTTTCGTAGACTTCAAGTTACATACGATTTTATAGCTAATCTCCCAGTCGATCGAGAAGTCTTTCTGGCAAGAGCTGAAAAGCTCGATGAGCATTATGATACCTTTGAGCAATTAAAAGATCATATCGCCCGGTTAAACGTAACAGTACCTCCTAGATCTAGGGTCACGGGCGAGGCTGTGTCTAAGTCATATGAAGAATTACATTATCGTGTTCGTGGGAGGGCTTGTGAATTATTGAAAGCACAGAGCGCGGCGCCAGTTGAGACGCGAGTTATTCACGAGACAAGGACTGTTCGACCTAAACTTCCTCCTATCAATATTCCTGAGTTTAGAGGAGATTTTGAAGAGTTTCCAACGTTTAAGGGATTGTTCGACACCCTAGTTCACGAAGCAGATCTGCCTGACATACAGAAATTTTCGTTTCTGTTGTCTTATTTGGAGCAGCCCGCGTTGGGGGTCGTTGACCACCTTAAGTTGACCGGTGAGAATTATAAGTTGGCTTACGATAATTTAGTGGAACGTTACACCGACAGACGCTTGGTTGGTAATCATTTTTTGAGCGAAATTCTTCAATTTAAGACCAGTGCAAGTGGATCTGCCCAGCGTGTTCGTCAGTTTCTGGATGAATTTTGTGGGTATTATGATTCCTTAAAATCCTTGGAAATTGAGGACCTCTCCGAGTTCATTATAGTACAGATAGCGTTGTGGGTCATTGATACAGACAACAAGCGTTTGTTTGAGGCAAAATTTTCAGACAAGGAATTTCCATCATTCAATGATTTGGTATCGTTCATGAGAGATCAGCACAAGGTAATCGCTCTGACTCATGCCCCTCAGGTCAAGGCTGTCAATTCTGGCCATTCTAATCGGCCTAGTAACCATTCTTATACATCAAACAAATCAAATAGGGCCACTTCTACTGCAACTAAGTCGTTTGTGAGCAGAGCTCAGGATCCTAAGTCTTCTGGTTCCAACGTTCGTTACTCAGATATCAATCAACCACGTTTTCTTCCCTGTCCGGTCTGTAAAAAGGATCACAAGATTTATAGTTGTGCGGATTTCCTAGCCATGAGCCCTAATAGGCGCTTTGAGGTTGCGAAATCGCTGAAATTATGTTACTGTTGTCTAGGTCATCATGCTCGGTCACAATGTGTTGGCAAACCATCATGTCGTACGTGCAATATGAAAAATCACCATACATTCTCACATCGTGGTGACGGTGTGGCCTCTTCCAACTCTGGGGCATCTAACACGGCTCTTGAGGAGAACTCTGGGTTGACCGATAATCGTAACGGTCCAACTACGAGTGCTCTCAATAGTCAAACGGCCGACTTGATTTACAATCCTGTTTTGCAACGCAGTTTGATAGGCACCGCCCGGACTCATGTGATGTCAGCTAGCGGTGATTGTGTGGAGTGTCGGATCCTGATTGATCCTGCGAGTGAATCATCATTCATAAGCGAATCTTTGGCTCAAACTTTAAAATTGCGTCGTACTAAGTTTCCGGTGCAGGTTGTCGGAATTGGTTCATCTTCTTTCCCGAATAACCGAGGCAAAGTAGAGTGTAAAATAAGGCCCATACATCAAACTTTTCTCATCGTTAGTATCAATGCTATTGTTTTGAGTTCGATATCACCTGATACTCCGAGGGTTCCCATTTCTCCTGAAATTCGTAGCAAGTTTGAAAGCTTAGAACTGGCCGACTCGGGTTTTGATATTCCAGGGCCGGTTGACTCACTCCTTGGAGTTCAGCATTATGCAGACATATTGCCTGATGACATTGTGCTTGTGAGGGGAGAGCTTTCCGCACTCAAAACGATATTCGGGTTCGTATTATTCGGAAAGATTCCCGACATTGATGTAGCGCATGTGAGCCACGCTTATTGTAGTCAATCGCTTTCTTCAGACGATCTTTTGCAAAAGTTCTGGGAGACTGAGGAGGTACAAACTCAGCCTATCATCAATCAGGAGTCAGATTCTCAATGTGAGCGATATTTCAAGGAAACCACGACTCGAGATCACAAGGGAAGATATCAGGTTTCCATTCCGTTTCGGGACCCTGAATCTGTCAATATTTTACTCGCGACATTGCACACAAAAGATTACTTGGTCTAGAACGGAGATTGCTCCGCCGATCCTCATTATATGATCAATATGTGGAAAATCTTCAGGATTATGTTAATCAGGACCATATGAGGGTGGCGGGAACCACGGTCGAACACGTGCTCACTCATCATGTTGTTGTAAGGGATAGTTCTACCACTCAAGTGAGAGTAGTATTCAACGGAAGTGAGAGGAGTACTACGTCTCATAGCTTAAATGACCTTCTGCTCGCGGGACCTAAACTGCAGTCGGATATTTCGAATATTTTGTTGAAGTTTAGGTCAAACTCGGTTGCGCTTACAGCGGATATTCGACAAATGTTTAGGTGCATACGGTTAAACGAGCACGATCGACAATTCACTCATCTGTTGTGGCGTGCGGATACATTGAGTCCCATCACTGAATGGGAATAAACTACACTCCTTTTCGGGCTAACGTGTAGCCCTTTTATCGCACAGCGAGTCGTCCAGCAACTCGTTCAGGATGAGGGTCATGATTTTCCGCTTGCCGCACAGTTGGTCAGCTCTCGTATCTATGTTGACGATTTCGTATGCTCGGTTTGTGATGATGAGGTGGCTACAGTTCTTTATCAGCAGCTGAATTCTTTGTTTGCTCGAGGGGGTTTTGAATTGCGGAAGTTCGCGACCAATAGTCCCAGAGTGTTGGCTGATGTGCCTAGTGAATCGCAAGTTTCTGCTGTTTCATTCGATCATTCTGAAGGTATGAAGCTTTTGGGTCTCATTTGGGATCCGGTCTCCGACACGTTCGGTTATCAGTTTTCGTTAGATCAGTTGAGGTGTACTAACCGGGGTATCCTGTCTCAAGTCGCAAGGATTTATGATATACAGGGATACCTTTGTCCAGTTACGTTCTGGATTAAAACCTTCATCCAGGGTCTCTGGTTGTCTCGCGTTGGCTGGGATGAAGAAATTCCCTCTCACCTGCAGCAGGAGTGGGTTAAGTTTCATGCGGAACTTCTGGAACTTCAGCGCATTCGCATTGCGCGTCATGTTCTTATCGATATCTCTCTTGATTGTACGCTCGTAGGGTTTGGTGATGCTAGTGAGCGGGGTTTTGCTGCATGCGTTTATGTGCGAGTGCAACTGCAGGATCAGACTGTCCATACTTATTTGTTGAAAGCTAAGAGTCGAGTTGCGCCGCTCAAAACGTTAACAATCCCACGTTTAGAATTGAATGGTGCCTTATTATTGTCACAGCTTATTGACTCTATGGAGGAGCTTCGATTTAACCTCCCTAGTCACCAATTATTCACTTTCACGGACAGTATGGTGGTATTATCATGGATTCAGACTCCTATCTACCTGCTAAAGATTTATGTAGCCAATTATGTGAGGCAAATCACAGACATAGTAGCTCCAGAGTTGTGGTGGCATGTATCTGGCGTGGACAATGCTGCTGACATTGCCTCGAGAGGTTCGTACCCATCGGAGCTATGCGACAACGAGTTATGGTGGGGGGGGGGGGGGGCAAGTTATTTCCGTAATCCTGTTAATGAATGGGTCTTGCTAAGGCCTCCTGTGAAGGATCCGGTTCCAGAGCTTAGGACTGATACATTTAGTACTGTTAGTTAGTAGGGCCTCTAATGACACAGAACATTTTGTCGAGACTCTGTTTGCTAAAGTATCTTCTTTAACCAGGCTGACGAATATCGTTGGGTATGTGATTCGTTTTTGTAAAAATCTACGATGTTCCGAGTCTGATCGTCAATTTGGGGTTCTCATGGTTCAAGAATCTGCCCATTCGCTTTCTCAAATTGTTAAGTGGACGCAGGAGAAATATTTCCCTGATGTCCTCGAGAATTTACGTCATGGTCGGGCTCATTATCTCATTATCTCCTCTGTCGGATAAATCTAAGCATCCTTTGCTAATACCACGTAAGAGTCCACTCGCCTTGCTCCTTTGTGCTCATTTCCATAGAATTACTCTTCATGGAGGTCCTATGCTGGTGCAGTCCTTGATTCAGCGGGAGTATTGGATAATCAGGATCCGTTCTTTATTGTGTAGTGTCATTTTTCGTTGCGTCAATTGTTACAAGTTCAAAGCCAAACCGTTAGAGCCATTTATGTCTCAGTTACCTAGCCCTAGATTTCAACGTTCACGAGCTTTCGTGGAAACCGGTGTTGATTTGGCCGGTCCCCATTTGATCGAGGAGAGTCGACGTCGCAATGCTCGCTGCCAGGAAGGCTGGTTAGTTTTATTTACATGCCTTACTACTAAAGCGTTCCATTTAGATATAGTTTCCGACGTTTCAACACCTACTTTCCTCGCTGCTCTCGATCGGTTCATTGGACGGGGAGGAGTTCCTTCACGTATCTACAGCGACTTGGGAACAAACTTCGTTGGGGCTGCTCGGCATCTCAAGGAAGTCTCTGCTGTTTCACGGAGAAATGACGATGATATTCGAGCTTATTGTACTTCACGAAGAATAGGATGGAATTTCAATCCACCTGCTTCGCCAAATTTCGGAGGCTGCTGGGAGACGGCAATCAAACTGATGAAACACCATCTACGTCGTGTGATAGCCGATCATCCATTGACGTACGAAGAGTACAGCACGTTGCTTGTAAGAGTCGAGGCTATTCTGAATTCTCGGCCTCTATGCCCGCTATCTTCGAGCCCCGAGGACGGCTTTGATTACTTGACGCCAGGTCACTTTTTGGTTGGGGCTTCGTTAGTAATGAGTCGCCCAGAACGTGATCTTCTGGGAGAAGCTGTCAACTTCAACGCCCGTTGGGACCTCATTTCTCGTAGTGTCCAGGACATCTGGAAACGATGGACTCAAGAATATTTGCATACGCTTATGCAACGCTCGAAATGGTGCTCCAAATCATCTGTCTTGAAGCCTGGGCAACTGGTTCTAATCACTGATAAGACGTCTTTGCCTACCAACTGGACTTTGGAGAAAGTGCTGCAAGGCTTCCCTGGACGTGATGGAGTCATCCGTGCCGTTCGTCTCCGAACCCCGACTGGGGAGTTAACTAGACCAGTCAATAAGTTATGCAGCCTGCCTTTCGATTCGTGAAGTCATAAGATGTAGATTGCTTACCTGGACGGAGGGAATCATCCTGGTGCCTCATCACAAAATGCTATTTTGGGTGGGGGAATGTTGGAGCCCGAGGAAGATCTATTCCTCTTGCAAGTGGCTTGAGGCGGGGAAGTTACGAGTTCCCTCCCTTCCCTAGAGTTTTCGTCTCTTTATACATGTTTCGTATCGGTCAGTGTGCACACGACCGTATATTATCCAAGTAATCATATCATTTGTAACGAATCCAAGTATTGAATCTAAGTAGCGTATCGATGTAACGGATCTATGTATCGTCTCAATTATTGAAATAGCGTGCACGCGAGAAAGATCTTGTGATTTGTATCGAATCAAGTGTTTTCGAGGTTAGAATCATTAATTATTAATCGAGTATGATTTTTCCTTCAGGACAACAATTTGGGATGAGTGTTTGTGTGCGAGGAATGCTTCTGATGTGTGAATCGCTTGGCCAAGGATTTCTGGTAATGTAATATTTTAATTGTGTATGATGATTCATTGCAGAATAGAATTGAGATTCATATTATTATAAGTTCGATTAGAACGAGAATGTTTAATTTGATATAGGATAGATTATGATTATTATGCTGTTAAGAGACCAACTTTAACTAGAATTTCATATATCACTTCCCAAAGTACAATATAGTTTCTAATTTTGAATTACTCAAGTCTCTCGTTTATTTCATACAGTCCATTTATGACTTTGAATATATCGAATTGTCATCGTTTTTTCTTCCTTCTCATGTTCTTTTCGGCGAAGGCTGAACTACCTGTTATATAAGTATCTTGTGGTGACTATATCACGCAATATCATAATAATATACCAGATGTAATGTAACCTGACACATGTTTGAGTGGGAAATTACTCGCAACCAGCTTGTTGTGTGCAACGTTCTTGTTACAAAGACTGTGATGTGTTGGGTGGGATTCTAACTCATGAATTTTCCGAAGAAATTGGATCTCAACCACTTATATGTTTGAAGAATGATACACATTGACTAGTGATACAGTAACAGCTTTAAAATTAAATATTATGATCACAATCGATATGATTCATTTGCGGTTGTTCTTAAATTGATGACATACTGAGAAAACTAAATAAATCCACCCAATGTACATTGTATGATTATATATGAAATCAATATTTTTTTCTCTCTGCAGATTTTATACCGCAACTTCCAGCTGGACAGTCGACTTGCAAATTGAATTTTAATCCTTCATTCAAAACGAGTAAGGACACAAATTCTCTTCAACGAAATTTAAAAAATATCATATATTGAAGATGGTTTTGAAATTTCAAATCTTCTTTATAGATTTGACATCGCCCGCTGGAAAAACATGCGATAGTTTGTTCCAGGGAATTTAACAGCCCACTGATGGAGCCCTTCCGAAGGGCAATACCAAGAACAGGTAAAATAATCAATTCAACTATTGGGTGTGTGCGAGTACTTGAATTTTTTGAGTATTCTCGAGTCGAGTATCTTCCTCTACTTTCAAGCTACTAGAATTTCTCAAGGTACTCGGAATTTATCGAGCTACTCAGAATTTTTCGAGCTCCTCAAAATTTTTCGAGGAATTCGTCAATTATTTTTCAAAATCTCCACAAATGATTTCTGAGGGATAAGACATCATAAACATTTTGAGGAATATATCGAGTTATCAAAAAATTATCGGATACTCAGAAGTTTCCGTGTTTTCTATAGGACAGAAAAAGACATCTTGCGTCAGTATGAAATGCAAGATGGGATGGCGCTGTTCATTTTCGATACATGCACCCTTCAAACAACAGGCTGAGATTAAGTACTATCTGCTTCTTTTTCTTGCATAATGCATCCGACTGTTCCCCTCTCTGTGGTAAAAAATTTTCTGATGGTGCTCATTCCAGTATATTATAGGGTTCAATGCTACTGGCACACCCATATCAACTATGAATGTTTTTTTTGGGGTTAAAGGGATACTAGCATCATGGTACAAGTCAAATACTTCATTCCAAATTATTCGAAAATGTTTGAATGAAATCAAAATATCGCTGCAATCGAAGCCTGATCCAATTCACAATGTTTTACGATGAATTACATTGGAAGTCAGCATGTTTCTCCGTTCCTATAATCCCGCACTGGGAAAAATTCGCATCAGTTGAATTAACAAAATCGAGACAACTGTATCACTACAGTTGGAATAACCAACAAAATAGTTGAATCAACTACAAAGAGCAGTTGTCGTGTTTTTCAGTCAACCTGGTCAGTTGAAATGGCTGAAAAATTTTCTGAGTGCATAGTAAATTCCTTTCAATGTAGCATATAATGCTATTCCACGCTGTTTGATAGAATTGAATCTAAGACAACAGGATGAAGTCACACTCGGAGAAATGGTTAACTTGAATATGAACCTATGAGACATTTCATTGCATCCAATAAAATTTTACTTGATTCGAGTAAATTTTATTTCAAATAAATAAAAATTTATTTGGATGGAATAAATTGTTTACTTGACCCAACTACAACTCTATTAGGTTCATGTATAAATAGACATTGTAGTTGAGTTAAATAAATTTTAGTTGATTGGGAAAAATTTTCGTTGAATCAAATCCAGTATACCGTTTTTCTGGGTGCATTTGAGTGAAGCTTAATTCTGTTCTTTCCAAACATGAGTTGGTATTTCATCCAAGGCAACACTGTAAAAAGAAAGTCTTAAATTCAGATCATTTCACAGCTGAATCTTGACGCGAACAAATCAAGACACATAGAAAAAATCGGTACGGGGAACCATACGTTACTTTCATGTTCCTCATATTTACATGGGGGATGAATTCTATATCTCTTGAGGATTCATCCGTCATGCCATCTGATGGATAATCACCAATCTTGTTAAATATTGCGGATTGTGAGGAAACTTTTTTATACCTCTCAACCAATGGGAATGGAATACAAACGAGACTGCTATGGGATCATAACTAAAGCGTGGTACAAATATCATTGCAATCGAACATGAAAGTAAAAAATTGGAGGAAAAAATTTTTTCCACATTTTTCCGCCAATTGGAATGAAAATCGTATAAAACTATCACGGAGTCGTGACTAAAATGTGGTATAAGTTCCATTGGAATCGAACAACTAGGAACGCAAGTACGAACGGTAGCGAAATTACCATTTTTGATAAACTGTTTCCATTCCCTCTCCAGTTTTTTTTTTCGTAAGGATGAGGTTGAAACTTATATGGGACCATCATTAATACTGCGTGCAACTGTGGTGGGAATTTCATGACGATCGGATGATAAAAACGGAAAATATTTACGTAAAAGTGGCATTGACAAAATTTTTCAATTTTTTTCCGAAGTTCAAAGCTTGCGTTCCTCTTTCTTTCATTTCGATTTGCCTGAAACTCATATTGTATAACAAACACCTCGTGAATTGACTATACTCAGAGTTTCATGTCATTCGGATGATGCGAACGTAGAAATACATTTTATTTATATATCAATCATATATTAAACTCTGTTGAAATCAGGTTTCGTTCTGAATTATAGATTTGTTTGACATAATGTTCATAGGTGACATTTATAAGAATACTGATTGAACCAAATATTTATGAAGTTACATAAATTCTTTGAATAAAAAGATATTTATTTGGTATTGAAAACATATCATTCCCAATTTAACATTATTTTTCCAAGCCACACCTATCGAGGGAATGACATACTTCCAATATGAAGACTCACAAGGCGATCTATCGTGAGATTCACTGGAATAAATCAATTGTCATATTTCATCACCGTTTTCCTTCTGAAATCGATTAGGAATCTATGAGGTGATGGTGTTTCTACTGCAGAGCTATGATATTCATTTAATTATACTATGGAACTTTTTCAAATCAAGGAGTGAATGTTTTTTTTATAAAGTCAGGGGAAAATTCGGAAACCATCTGGAAAACCGGGAAAAGTCAGGGAATTTTTTTTTAGAGAAATAGTGGCTACCCTGCGCACGGTTTTCTATCTGAGTCAGTGTCACGTACGCTAGGACTCCCTTAATCATAACTTATCACATACATAATATCGTAACGTATTCGTAATACTCTTTATATAACACAACAATACGTTGTAACACAATGTTCATCAGGCCACGTGATATATGTAAATTCTTTATAGTATCCAGATTTTCTCATATGGAAATTTCAACCCACCACGTTTTGGGAAATCCATCAGGTGATCGCAAACGTTCTTATTCGGAAATATGTGAAATTCTGCCAGGTTCAAATACTTCCCCAATCTCAACGAATTCAGAAATTCTTTGAATAATATACTCATTAAATTATAATGGGATGATTCAATTCTTCATCACTATCCTGTTCTTGTGGAATTAATAAACATGTCAATACATATAACGTGAATTCAAAAACACCAGTAGTGTTTCATCATCACGCAGCACAAAGTTCAAAAAGATTTATCAAGAATTCATAATGAATTATTGGGATCCCAATTAACTCCCTCATGAATTCTTTCTACTACTAATTTTCTAACTAGAGTGATATACGTTGTACTGTATTTTATTTTATGAAGTATGTATTCTTCAGATATCCCTGATTGTACAGAAGATGCATCAAAAGATGAGAATCCAGAAAAAAATCGGGAATGCAAATCAAGCCTCAGACGTCCAAAAACTTCCCAAGTCAAATATCGGAAGCATATTTTGAAAAACGTTGGGTGTACACGGAGAGTACAACTTCCATTGCAAGCTCAAAAGTTATACGACACGCTCATGAAAGAACGAAATAAGAATTGTCAACATAACATGCACGCGAAGAAGTATAAAACCCGATTGGAGGAAGCTGAAAGTTTTATAAAAACGAGCCATATTATTAATTTTGAGAAGTTGAATAAGGCTCAAAAGAACTTCATTATGATGCAATTGAATAATGCAGACAACAAACCGAAGGTTAGTGTCTACGCATATCTTTATGCATTTTTTCAACTACATGCTGACGCGTATTAAACATGTGGTGTGCAACTATGTATGTGTATTTGCCTTATACCACATACTACTAAATTGTGCATTTTATATACTTGAGTATTACTTAGTTCACCGCAGGGGTGCAATAAAGAAAAGAAATCGATTTACATCAATACGACAAACGCTTCAATTAATTCTTGGATTGGTATTTGATTTAGTAATGTGTGGTATGAGACAATTACAACATAATGTTGAAAAGTAATATATTTATCTGTGTGAAAGAAATTGAAATTTTGCAACTGTTCCTTATTCCTTCACATGAATTTCATCGGTAATTATGAAATGTGATTTCATTCGAGAATGTCCAGTCCATCCCTACGTACATCCTGTATTTTCCGAAAAACTATGTCAAATGTCTCCTAGAAAATGTCCTGCAGTTTCTGAATATGAACGGGTACGAGTGATTATTACGAGTGAGAAAATCAGTGCGAGCACGCATATGGAGACAATAATTGAAAAAAGTGTTTTTATTATTTTTTTTTTTAATGTTTTCATAGAGGGGGAAATACTTCATATACCTACAGGGAACTGGATTGCTCCGTGATGTATGGGAATCATACAGCTCGCAGTTTACCTACTAAAACCCCTTTCGTACCAAGTGTCATCCTTCTCGGAAATATTCTACGCATTATTTCGAGAGAATCACTCTGGCCTGTAGCTCCTATTGGGCTTTGCTATCAGCAAGCACTCCTGCATCGTCAACTCTGTTCCTCTGCCGCAGAATGAACTCCGCTGATTTGGCGATAGCTATTCATGCGTTCTGGCTCAACAGTATCACCCTGACAATATTCTCCGAAGTCAAGGTGCCATATATCTCCTTGAAACGTACTTTATCTTTCTTACACAGTTAACATCGCAAGAATATGAGAAGGACATCGTATCTTTGGGAATCGCACAATGAACAGTCTACCTTTGGCACCTTCCCATTTTGTTCAGGGAATTCCAAAGGAGACAGAACATTTGGGTAAGATAATTCTCCTCGCCCAAAGGGTCAGGTTCCTTGTGCGGATAATTGATTGGGATATGGAGGCGGAGGATCATGTTCGCTGGCCTCGTGACTCCAAACATTTATAATAATAATTTTGATAATAATAATAATTATCATGACATTGATAATGATGATAATGATAATAATAATAATGATAATAATAATAATAATAAAAGTGATAATAATGGCACTCTGAAAAGGATTGCTTATGTCCAACAAATGTTTTGTTACTCAGGAACAAGTGAATGATTCATTGAATACAACTATGATTTATTCTCTTGAAATGTAAACCGTTATGTTATACTAATCTGCTACATTACTCCTCAAATGGAGATGCATTATCTATTGGGAAATATTCCTTTATGAGGCGGAAAGCAGGTCTGTACCCAGAATTTCAAAGTATATACGGAACAGAAACGTTCGTAGAATGTAACAATGAGATACGAAGAATATATAATGAACGTTCATGAAATATTCGAATCAGACTGTTTTAAATATATTCAGAACGTACATAGTACATTCAAAATGTACGATATCCATTCAATCGATGTCCGATTGACGTACAATCGTATATTCGATTACATACGTTCGATGAATATGCATAGTATCTATGAAACAGTCTCTTGGAATGTGCATAGAACATATTTCGAATATTCGAAGAACGTTCATAGTATATTCTGGTGCTGCTTGGGTTGAGTTGAGCACAGAAAAAAGGAGGTTTGTTTCGTTATATTCAACAAAATATTTATTTGATATAATCATATTTTGCTTTTGTATAGTAATACAGATGGAGAATGATAACGATGATGGTGATGAGAGTATAATTTATTTCAAATACATATTATAGTAACAATAATTATAATCATTATTACACCAACAATGTACATCATTTCAACTACAAAAAATATTTTCTCCATATCCATCTTCCTTTCCGATTCGTCTCATTGAAGCATGAAATCGTATACTATTTTGTTGCAAATTCCCAGTCAATCATGACGAATTATTTACTATGAATATCTGTATGCAACAAATATATATTGACAATTTCTGCAATGATCATCGAATTATTTAACATACTGGAATGAATATTCCCTAGGTTATTGGGCGCAGGAAGGGATAGTTTGGTGCGCCAAGGAAGAAGATACTCTATAAGATATCACCTTCGCCAAAAACGTTGATCTACGGGCCCATTATATCTACATATATACACTATATAACCAGGTCTAATTATTTTCCAAGAATAGTACACGCGCGCCAAATCGAACGAATGTGAATCCACCAATCAAATTCATGTTTGACAAAGAAAGAGATACTGTATAGACAACATTCTTTTTCTAACAGGTCTGCGACAGCTATACTATAGAAAACTTGGGGAGTATTCATTCAAGTATGTTACCCAAGCGGCACAAGGATGTTTCAGATGTGATATGAACATGCGTAGAACCTGCAAATGAGACTGTTTTGGATGATCATCTTCTGAGCCTGTCCATAGGATACTGTACGCATTAAAATTCCTCCTGGTGCTGCTTGGGTATATATATAGTTCAATGGGAATACGTCATCATATCCGCCCATAGGAAAATTCACCTCATTCTGACCAAAACGCTTAATTTTTCCTGTAATTTGTTGGAGAAAAAATGAAGCGTTTTGGTGAGAATGAAGTAAATTTCTCTACGGACGTACAACAAGGAAGAAGCAATTTTCAGCTGAGGAAATATTGAATTGCATCTTGTATTTTTTTTCATTTCAGAAAACTTATTAGAAAAAATATAGACATACGTATACTCTCCCCCGTTTAAAAAATCTAATGAATGACAAAATACCGCTATAGACCCGTATATATTTCTATGAAATTTGGTGACAATTTGTTGGGACTTATAGCTGTATTTGGACACTCGTTTCTCAGATTTGAAAAGGTTTACGAGCTTATAATATTTTTTCCTATACGGTCGACTTGTTCATTGAAACTTCTTGATAGGATACTAGCATCAGAACGCTAGCTAAATATTTCGTGTAAGATTTCTCAAAAATACTTGAATTTTTTCAAAATCTTGCTCTATACAGGATTTCTTGAATGCTTATGAGAATGCTATATAGAGCGATAATTTAAAAAAATCAACGTATTTTTTAGAATTCTGACACGGAAGACTTTCCTAACGTCCCGGCCCTATTATCCCTTTGGGTGGTTCCTACTTTATTAAGTTGTGTTCATTTATGAATCAGTTCTTATATCCCGTATAACACGTGATGTGTGAAACATATGTTCGGCATGTGAAAAATGCATAATCTCATGGACAACGGAATATTCTAGACAACATATTCCTGGCATATATCATTCCACATCATGTGGCAATATTGTAAGAATTATATTCAATCCACATGGCAGGAAGATTTTCATGAACTCAGTAAACTATAACCTCTCATTTGCAAATAACCGATGAATTCATTGTGTTGTGTACGCGAGTCGGAATGAAATGGTGATGTTTATCTTTATGAACTTGTATGCTGGCCCAAAACTTTTTTCAAAGTTTTGTCGAATGCACGGAATTATCTCAGCCTCATTTAGATTGATTTATCGGATTTTTATCCAAATCACCGAGATACAGCGTGCACTTACGAAATATAGCTCTATGATCATGCAATAGGAAATTTTGAGGTTTCGTCTACAGTAACTCGACGCGTATTTTTAGTGACAATGTTGAAAATGTATAAGACAAAACTACAATTAATATTTATGAAAGTTCAATTATAGTGACGTGTAGTGTTTTTCGTCAGTCATTAGGAGCTGACAGAACTTTAGAAGTTATGCAATTCCAAAACACTTTTGGAAGATATTTCATGCAACATGAGAAAAGCTATTCAACGGTAATTCTTCTTCTGGAAAGAATTATGATTGAATTATGATACTGATGCTGCATAAGACATCCTGAATATGTTGACAGAAGTCTTTTAGAAATACATAACCTCTTTTGTAACACGAAAACGAGATGCGTATGAGATGATCAACAGAACATGCCTCCCATATTCTTGAATTCAGGTCATTTGGGCGGACATTTCTATGTGCTTGAATGTGCCTAGAATATGGATGGCACGATCTCACACATGTATGGCATGTTCCTATGTTCCCAAAAATATGTTCCTCCCATGAGCTTGACACGTCATGTGCTGTACGGGATGTATCACCCCTGGTGGAAAAAATTTTTGAATGTGGTTGAATTTCATTAAATTTCGTTGAATGTTGCTGAATTTAATTGGATTCCATGTTAAATTTCACGCACAAACTGAACTCTCCTTTCATGAAAAATCAACAAGAAAAGATGGATTTCAATAAATTTCAATCAATTGCATTGAACTTCGCCAATTTTTTTTTATTTTTATTAAGATTCGTAGATTCTTGTCAATTTTTGATGAAAAGAGTCCAAATTGAGAATGAAATTCAACAACATTTTTCCCGCCAGGGACTCCACTTTTTCAATAATTCGTTAATAACTTACTATTCTGATGCCAAATTCAAACTAGCAATTTCCTTTCAACACATGTTCAGGTAGTATGAAATTCGTGGTAGAATTCTTGAAATGGGTTTTATGAATTGTGAAGTTGAAAATGAGTCGTGAATGAAGAATTTTCTCACGAAGTTTTTGCTATTTGGGTACTACATCCACACTGTAGAAGCATGCCTTAACCCTCCGTCACTCGCGCTATGAGCGCGACGCCGGCTTTTCATTTTAAATCCTTGTGCATATTCAACCATCGAAAATAGGTTAACGCTGATCAAGGAATTCTTAGTTGAGAGTCTCTAGTACACAACAGTGAGGGTTTCAATCATATTTATTACATTCAAGTACGAGAAATTTTAATTTTAATGTTGAGGTAATTAGAAAAAGCGGCGCGCCGCTCACAGTGCGTGGAGATACGGTAGTGTTTTTCCTATGCGACGTTGCCATACTCCGTATTCAATTGATCAGCTGTCAGAAAAATCATGGTGAGCAGATGAAAGAAGTTATGTGTTCCATATACAAGGTTTTATAGTTACATAAAACTATTATAGTTATAGTTAAATTTTAATAAGTCTCCTAATTTTCATTATGGAAGTTTGTGATATTGTGATTATCAACATGTGATAATATGGAGCTTTTCATTCAAGAACCTTTGAATATCAAGTTTTAAATATCTTTAAATGATGAAAAATGTTCTTTTGCAAATCGGAAAAGGAAAAGCAAAATTCCCAATTTTTTTCCAAGAATAATAAAATCTCTCTCAAACGTACGTAGATTTGTATGGGTTTCTGTTTTCAATGATTATGAAAAATTATAACAAGTTTGAATGTACTATTATTAAAAGACTGCGACGAATTTGTGATATTGTGGTATTATAATTATATTGTGATATTATAGTTATTGAGATGGAATAATTTAAAACTTACGCCAAAGATATGGGTTGATTGAGTTTGAAAAAACTTCACATAGTGCAAAATATTTTTTTTCTGAAAATCGAATGACCAATATTGAGAATAAAAACTTGCAATTTTTTTTTTAAGATAAAATTTCTTCTCATCCAGTGAACATTTTTTGTTTCAAATTAGAAAATATGTATTAGTATATCCATTACTGAAACCTCTGTAAAACCTGTACTGGAAAAATTACATAATTTCTTTTAATAAAAACGTGTGTGCATGAATATTTCATGTTGTGTAAAATCATCATCATATCCATTTCAATCAAATAAAATTTATTCATTTTCAATCTTCATCAGAATATTAATAACACAGCCAGCACAAATGCTCAATTTGAATTCATAGGAACTTCTCTAAGACCTCTAGAAGATTCCCCGTCATGCGATTGATAATGAATTCAATGAAATTAAAAATGAAAACGTACTGAATGCCCGAAGAATTCATTATGAAGTGTTTTTATGAGTTTTTTTCCAACATTAAGGCATTCATTAGGAGTTCATTTTGAATTCAAAATATTCATGATGAATAACGGAAGCTCTGCGAAGACTTGTGCTATGGGAATCCATTGAACGACTTATGATATACATGTTTATGGACAATTCATATATTTTGTACATGTTGAATTGCTGAATATTAAAATTTGTGATCATTATATTTATTTAATGGGTTTTCCAAATTCATTCATCTAGATATAATGGGTACAGTGATAAATGAAGATTCCACATTTGAAAATGACGCCATAATTTGCAATACGTTTGGCAACGCTGCAAAAAAATTAACATTGCGGTGGATCGCCGCGGCGCGAGTAACGATGTCCGGCAGAGGCACGCGAGTAACGGAGGGTTAAATCAATCCCCGTTATGTTATTTCCGGAAAATTTCATAACAGATTCTCGAGGATTCCATAAAAATTTCTATTTAATACCAGGAGTTAGTAAAGAACTCATTCTGAACTGTCACAACGGGCGCTTACAAAGAATCCCATGATGAATTCATGAACAATTCTTTATGAATACATCAGAATCAGTGGTGCTGTCTCGGATAAGTAAAGAGCGCGTTAAGTTATTTCAAAAGTAAATTGCAGGGACCCTGATTTTGCGCATATTAAAAATAATTTGAAGTAAGTAACAAATGGTAAGTGCTCAAAAAAGTTCCTTGCTTGTTCAGAATATACAATAATTCAATATTCAAACTTATGGTTTGTATATTCCTGCCCTTGCATGCGCAGCGAAATCCAGTTTGGCATGCAATTACCCACCGAACAATTATTGTTGCCGTAATGTAATACAGCATGTTTTTGCAACGAGGTATCAACCGAGTAATTTTATACTCCAACTTGTGGTGGTTATATAACAGTCACTCTTTTGAAACCTCAACATTACTGTTACATAACAATCAAATATGTTATATCGATTCAATGTAACTAAGACATACCTTCGTGATGTAGCAGCTGTGACAAAGTTTCATCACAATTATTCCACCTCAATGAAACTGTGTCTGGTGGGTAGTTTTTTTTCTAATTCCACATTTTGCGATGTTCATATTATTTTTTGTGATATGTAAGTTTGCTCACTTTCTTTTCTATTTTCTCACTGTATCATGCTACCAGAGAAAATTTTCAAACTTATTTGAACCATATATATCCAAGAATCGTCAGCCCCCCCTATTGAAAATACCAGATAAAAATGAATTTTAAATGGACACAGGAACATAGAAACAGATATCAACACTCAAACTGAGAATCTAATTTTTATCCATCTTAATCCGTTTCTATTTGTCATCCTGAATAGGATGACCTTATGGAAAACAGATGTTATGGAAACACATGTCCATCGATTACTTCCACGAGCATGCTATCGATATTTTCGATAGTCTCTTTTATTGCATTGTAAATTCAATTGGGGTTTGTTAAATTGCATATATTCAAGAAACATATTTCAACCCTCATTACCAACCCATACCAACGATTCCTGAAGATGCAACCAGAGCTCATTAGTTAGAAAAAGACACGGCTATATCTATTCTGACAAATTATTCGAAAATGAAGCAGTGAAATCAAACTATCGCTCTATGCAGACCTTTTTCAATCAGTAAAGATGGTTTGTACAGAGCCATATTTTCATTTTATTGCTTCATTTCCGGATAATTTATCAGAAGGGTTCGTCTCGGGTTGCATCGTCAGAGATCATCTTAATGCAAAACCTTTTCAATCTGACCAAATTGTAGATTGTAACCTAGACAAAGTTCTTGTCAAATTCAATTCGATTAAATTTCAGTGGATTTCATGGATTTTCTCAAGCAGGGAAATTATTACCGCATGCGAAAACATCAATTAGTATGACACTAATTCATTTTATACCAATCATATCACAGAAGACAAGAATTGATAAACTTCAAATTTCCTTTTTATTCAGCTTCTTTGAGTGTTCAATAGAATGTTTTGGATCAAGTTTAGATGTTTGCGAGCATCTATGGTGCTCTTACTATCTACAATGTGATGATGAAACAGTATTAAATGATTTTCCAGGTGAGAAGATTCACATTGGATCAGAAAATCTTGGCGATTTCTTTATTCAGACAGTCCCGAGCATGTTACAATTTATCATACAAATTATTTACGTTGCCAAGTGTCTCAACGCTTTTGAATTTGATGAAAAAGATTAAATTGAAACCTGGAATATGCCCCATAGTAATGGATCACCTACAGCGAACCGTTGCCAAAATGAACGATCCCAAGGAAAAATTGTGCCTTCTTTTGTGGGACGAAATGAAGTTGGCCCCTCAAGTACAACATGACGGTACTGTTGATGAAATCGTTGACTTCGAAGATCTTGGTTTCAAGAAAACTAATAAGTTTGCTAATCATGCAATTGTTTTTATGATCCAAGGACTATATTCCGGTTGGAAAATGCCGGTGTCTTACGGATTTTGTGAAGACGAAACAAAAACGCATGATTTAGCTGAATACATCAAAGATGTTGTTACTTCTGTAGCTGGAACGAGTTTAGACATTGTGGCTACTGTATGTGACCAGCTTTCAACGAATAGTGCCGCAATAAACGAATGAATTCGTCAAGGAAATATGGAGAGGTGGAAACATGGATTCAAATGTGGTGAGATACCCAGTTACATGACTCTCTTTCAATTCACATATTGACGAATTCTGTTTTAATGATGAAAAGCTAGAAAAAATATTCATTCCATAATACGAGATCACATTCTTAGAACTTCTTGTGTTACTTGGGTGTATGCATACATATATGTAATGTGCTATTGCGAAATTGTACTTCGTGTCCAACTGTGATTGAATAGACTGGTTGAATTTCACCGAAACTTACCAAATCTCATTGAAACTGACCAAAGTTTGGTTCAATCTGATCTGAAAATTCTTCAATAAGACTTGGTGAAATTGAATGAATTCTTACGATACAAAGCTTTTTGTTTCTGGTCAAATTCCATCAAAAAGACTCAAATTTCATTCGATTTCATTCAAAAGAATTTTATGGGTTTGTTGAACCAAGATACTTTCCGTAGAGAAGTTTTCCCTGTCTATTTCCATAAACTTGCCAAATTTCCATATTATTTTTCCACGTTTTGAGAAAAAAATGGGGGAAGAAATACAAAAATTTGGCATTGACGAGGAAAACTTTCGTACGGATTATATTAACATGTTCAAAAACAAGATACGAGATCCTAATACACGGTTCCCGTATGGAAATATTTTACTGGAAAATGTCTGCAAAACTATGAATAATCTCTGGAAAAACGCTGCACTCTCTCTGTAAAACTGACAAACTCTGATATTTTCCTGAAAAATCTAATATTTCTGAGACATTTTGTACAGATTCTTTTCAAAGTTCCTCACATCCTTTCCAGGCAAATAGGAACGAAATGGCATTATGGAAAATTCTGACAAAAGTCTGAGAAATTTCTGACCGCCAAAAATTTTCAAAATCCTATATATACATCTATATTCTACATTCGAATATCATATGTGAAAAAGTGTTTGAAAATGAAAAAAAAATTCTCAATAGTCAGAGAAATGTTAGAAATTTCTCAGAGTTTTGTCAGAATTTTTTGAGAGTGAAATTTCATTTCTATTTGTCTGGAAAGATATGAGAAACTCTGGAAGAAGTCTGCAGGAGGTCTGCACAGAATGTTAAAAAAATATTAGATTTCTTAGAAAAATTCAGAGTTTCAGACTTTCACAGAGGTGATGCAGCGTTTTTTTCACAGATTATTCAGAGTTTTGCAGATGTTTTTCAGCGAAATATTTCCATATGGGTTACGTTCTCAAACAGTATATAATCATCATCACTCCTATTTCAATCAAAGTTCTACCCATTTCCCATATTCTCTACATTCCAGATGATACTATGTATATAGGGGGCACCAGCATAATTCCAATATTCGATCCTTCACATTTGATCCAAGGAGTACGAAATGATATGCTGAACAAGGACTTGGAAATAGGTGTGACCAAAAAATGGCAAGAGACATTTGAAAATTATACGAAAAGGGTGGAAAATAGAAGATTTGCATCATGGGATATCGTGAAACTCGGCTATGAATTGGATTTGAACACGTACAAATACACAAGAAAACTGAGGAAAATCACGGAGTCGCACATTGTTCCGGAGAAAATGCACAAAATGAGAGTAAAACATGCAGCTCAAATTTCCAGCAAGACTTTGGCAGAATTCATTCAGTACAACTCCGAATATGAAGGTACGAAATTATAAATATCAATGTGAATGATTGTATCTACATTATCTTTGTCTTCAATTTCATCCCCTATACACATTTTTTTTATGAGACTAAAACAGTTAATTTTTCACGAAAATTTTTGAAATTACTTGAGAAAATCGTGTCATGCACAGAGTTGATATAAGTTTCTTCTAAGATTATTATACTTTTATTCATTCATCGTTTATTTTTATTTCAGGATACATTGAAACCCGGAAAGGTAGAATGGAAATGCCGTCAGAAGGAACTGCCACTGCCGGAGTATTGAATTTTTTCAATGACCTATTTGATTCGGTTAATGGGAATATTACAGTAACTGACGCCCCTTATAGAGTGCCCATTTCAACAAACAGTCCACATCACGACTCTTGGATTGAGGCCAGAGCTAAATTGAGAAAAATGGTTTTTGTCGACAAAACTACCAAACAAGCCACACAAACCGTACCCACTCTTAAAAATTGGGTTACAACGATTTACGGATTTGAAAAAATTTGGAAAAGAGTTCAAGATAAAGGTTTTGCTCATTTAATGCCTCGACACATCAATCAAGACTGTTTGGAAAACTTTTTCGGCCAAATACGTAACCACGGATGTAGAAACAATAATCCAACTTGTTGGCAATTCGCATGCTTGTATAAAATACTATTTTTACACAAAATCCCGACAAAAGTGATGAAAGGACATTGTGAAGACGAGTGTATGGGTGACATGCTCTTTACGCTCCGTGAATTTTTACAGGAATCGTTCCAAGATGTCGAGAACCATGATGCGGAATTGACTGACAAAGATTCAGCTCCTGATGAATCACCTGTTATTAACAGAATCTTCAAGGATGCTGGTTCAATGGCGACTGAGATTCTACGCGTACCTCCATACAACGAATGTTGGGATTGCAAAGATTCTTTTCGAAGCGTTCCAGTGATTAAATTGGATTCTGGTTTTGAAATGATGTTCAACGAAGTCACAAGTTCATTATTACCTACACTTGTGGACAAAATGGGTTTTGAACGTGCTGTGAAGCACATAATTCGAAAGGAAATATTGGAGAAACAGGGTAGTTCTTGGTGTTTGTGTTGTCGCCATCGTGATTTAGTGCATGAACATTCCATTGATATGATTATTACGTCGTTCATTTCCAGTTGGTGCAATGATATTAATAGACACTTATCTGGTGAAGAGTACCACCTCAAAAACTATAGTGCATTTGAACGGGCTTTCATGAAATTCAACAAATCAAGGAGGAAAATAAATCGTCAAATCGTGAACTAAAAGACAGTGATATTTTATTGAGTTTAGTTACATTTATAGTGAGAGCATATCTTTAAAAAAAGACTTTTTGTGAATAACGTGTCGTATTATTTTGGATGGAATGTGATGTGTGTGTTAGAATACAGAAACTTCTAGATTTGTATTACTAATGGTGAGTGATAGTGAAGATAATATAAAAAAAAAGATTCACAGACACTTCAAGGTAGGTGAAAATCAAGATGAACAATAAAAAAGTACTCCGACAATCACATTACTTATATTTGTAATCACCATTGGGCCCAACTAGAAGTAATGTAAAAAACAGTTTCGGGTTGGGTCCTGGGGCAGAAGGGGGTGGGTTGAGTGGGTATGGGCGGTCTTGCACCACATCCGTCGGGTCCCACACGTCGTGCGTAAATGCATTCCCACCTCCATAAAAAAAACAAATGGTGAGTACCACGGAATAAGATTAATTGAACCCATATAGCACACTTCTTTCGGAAGAATTCATAAACAACTCAATTAAAGCTTGAAGAATTGAATATGAATTCTGTAGAATTCTTTTGAAACCCTTATGCTGTGTGAGAACTAATAGATATAAAAACGGAAAAGTCTGGAAACATGGATTCGTTGCCTATGTGGACCTTTACAATGGAACTGAACGTGTTTCCAATGTAAGTCTTGATCTCCAAGTAAGACATTTTTAAATTCGTATTTCTTCCACACTTTCGTACTATTCAATCTTTATTTATACATTTATTTTTGTTTTTAATCTGTTTGTCAGGCACTTAACAAATTAGGAGAACCACGTCATTTGCCATTAGAGTTTGTCGATGGTGCGATGGCAGAAATGTCTTTCAGTATACCATGGTCCATGGATCGTATCAACAGATCAATGAGGGATTTGGTTCGACAAGGATAGTGGTAACGATGTATCCTACACACCTCAACGGACCTCTCCAGGAAAATTCGGAAGGTGGACCGTAGTCAAGTTTGAATTACACTTTGGAGAACGTGACTCAACATCCCCCTTCGCCATTTAGTCCTGAAAGAGTCATATATTATTCTGATACACCTTATGGTAAAGTCCAACGCGCCAGATAACAAAGAAGAGGACGAACCAAACTTTGTAAAGTTTTTTCAAAATATTCTTCATTAACTTTCTTACAATGGTTCTGACAATGATGGTTTCATTTTTGTTTCATTAGAGGAGGAGCAGAGTTGATGATACCCGGGAAACGTCAGGAAATGTTAGAGTTTATGGAAGCAGTGACCAGGGTTCGCCCAATTTCTGCCATCTATGGTTTTAACCAGGGTTTTATCCAGTCTTAACCGGCTTCGTTTTTTCACAACGTTCTGGTCGAAATGGTCGAAATGGAAATACACACTAATAGAAGTTAAAATAGTGAAAAATGATAATAATAATAAGGGAAGAACTTGACTGTCAATATTAAACTGATTATTACATTGAGCAAAGACTTCAATTATATTTACTGAATATTGTTTTGAATACGGCGGATTGAATATTTTTTCAATGAGACCAAATTTTATTTCAATTAACTCATATTCAATTCCTGTGAATAAATGAAAATGGCATTTATATTAATTGAATATTCTTGGTTAATTAAAAGCAGAATTTGACCAGTGAAATAATATTGAATTATATTCAATGAGTATATAGGT
This sequence comes from Gonatopus flavifemur, assembly GCA_018340375.1. Classification (NCBI taxonomy): domain Eukaryota; kingdom Metazoa; phylum Arthropoda; class Insecta; order Hymenoptera; family Dryinidae; genus Gonatopus; species Gonatopus flavifemur. Next base: position 184,536 of record JAFFJZ010000084.1, on the reverse strand, counting down.
CACCGTATTTACAGCTGGGAAATTATTTGAAATGAAAATATTCTAACATCGTATGGAAATGGAAACCAACGTCATATATCTCAGATTTGAAATATATTTCCCCTGACATTTTATACTTGAAATGCTCCCTTCAACATCTTATGTATTTCATACTTTGAATAAGTATATAAGATCGAGTCAAAAAACTGAAAAAATCTATCTTTAATACTATTTACAAAATATTTTCAAAAATATGTTTCGAATATGTACGTTTTTATTGTACAATACAGAATACTATCAATAGTATGTCTGATATACAAAATACTGAAGAAAATTTATCATCAATCCAAAATATGAAGTGCTGATGTAACCCTCAATGCATATTTAGAATAGTTTACAATGATTTTATTTTAAATAATTCCCCAGCTCTGGCCATATTCAGAACATATCTTTTGAATATAATCAAACTGGTTTCTCAGTGCATGTTTTAGCGTCATTCAGTACCTCAAAAGTGTTTAGATTTCTCCAACCAGTTTTCTCAAAAATACACTGTAAAAAAAATCTGATTTAACTTTCATGAACATGTTATGAAGCTCTTTACATTAAACAATCTATTAAATTTCATAATTTGTATTAATTTGAGCAATATAATTCTTAATTTCAAGAATTTTGTTTTCAGTTTTAATAAGATATTCTTAAATTTGATAATTAATCTCTCACGTTGTGATGAGTAATTCTAAAATTTCATTACTCATAATCAATTTAATATGGAATTATTCAATTTCATAAGAAAATTTCCATTAAATTTGAGAATTTTTTTAACAGTGTAGCTGAGTTAAATGAAAAATAATTAGTACCTGCACTTTTTTCATGATTCAAAGAAGATGCATCCTCTTCAAATTATGAGAAATGCAGGTACTAATGATTTCTTGAACTTTTCATCCGTTTCCAAAAACAGTGGTGGAAGAGATTCAGCAATCTAATAATTTCCGCAAAGGTATCGAATGCCGTTGAATTGTGCAATCTTTTTGTATCAAACAAGATGTTTATAATTTTATCGAAGGGTTTGACAATAGAATGTAAAGCAATGTAACAATCGGCTGTACATAAAAGTCTGTATACGGAACTATGTCCATTCAACTTATCAACGTGATCCTGAAGTTTTCGAGTTGGAGAATCCGAATATTTAATTATTTTTGTAAACTTTGTTTGTTGTCAACAATTCAATTGTACATAATTGTTTTATGAGTGTGGAAAAAAACTGTTCGAACAAAATAAGTTTCTGTTATTGTGAGCAAGGAGCATTATTCGAACATTTTTTTTAATTAATTAATGATTTCATTTATTCGAATGAATAATGACGATATCCAAAAGATGTTCAAGGAAAATCTTTTCTTCGCGACAACAGAACCTTTTTTTCATTTGAACAATTTTCCTGCAAACTTAATAGATCCATCATAGAGTCATTATAAACAAGTGGATCGTTTATAACCTGCAAATGACCACGAATGTGCTGAATATAACTGGATATTCCGATTATCCGATCTAAAAACCTCAGGATCACATTGATATACTAAATGAGATTAACTTTGCATATGGGCTATTATGCGCAGCCGATGAACTGAATATACAATACTGAAACTTGGTCACACATTACCAATAATTGGAGTAAATTTTATGTTGCTGGAGTTTGAATCGTTCATTGAAACGAATCAGTAATCGAATAACGAGATACTAAGCTGTTAATGAATGCATGAATTGCGTTGATTACACTCCATTAAAAATCCAAATATCCATCCCGAAAACTTTCCTAACTGGATCTCGGTTTGGTCAATTTTAATATAATTGGGATTGAAACTTTTGAAAAGAATGGAGGGACAGAATAATACACTGGCAGAAAACCGACCTGGTTGAAACATTCTGGTTGCAATAACTTGAAATCTGGTTCTATTTATCATGAAATATGATGGTGAAAGAATGATCGAAGCCAAAAATGACTACATTTTTCTGTTTAGAGAAATCAAATTTTCTTCCTTATTGTAATCACCACAATATGCGGTTAATTTTGGCTTAAACCACTTTTTCTGGACGTCACAATCATATTCCCTGGTGAAGCAGAACCAGATTTCAACTTATCGCAACCACGAATGGCCTGGTTATTCCTAACTAGGTCGTTTTCCTATCAGTGTATGCTTGAAGCTAATTCGGAGTATAATTTTTGTATATTTTGATGTAAGTTTTTATTTTGACCATTTTCGCCAGTTTTGACATCAGTTTGCTATGTATTTTCGTCCAGATACCATGTGAACGTCACTACAAATTGTATGATACATTCTTATACTGACTTGTTTTTGTGAGAACCTTCAGCTCTATGGCCAAAGTACCCTATTGAAAAGGTCTCATAAATGCTCATATACAAATCTTATTAGTTTATATAAGATTCTAATGAGTTTTTATCAGTCTATATGCGGTTTCTGTCCTAGAACTTATGGGATTTTATGATTTCATATGAGTTTTATAAAAACCTTATAAGATTCAATCAGAGTTATTGGCAAAGTCTCATAAATCCTAATAAAAATCAAGTTTATGTACTAGATTTCATGCGGTTTCTGTCCTAGAAATAACTACATTTTGTTTGACTTTATGAGACCTTTTCAACAGGGTATGCACTATACGAGAACAGTCACAGGGATCTCGATTCAGGATATGTGCTATTACAAGAATCTTCCATCTATCCAAGGTATTATTAATTATTCAAATATCAAGTACTTTCATATTTCATCATTGTAATATGTCGATTCCAGATTCAGTGCGTAAGAGTGAAATACAGTATGATTCTGATTCCGATTCAGACGAACAAGGTATATTCCATTCGACTGTTTATAAAAGCTCCAAGTGACAACAATTCAATTCGTTGAAGAACCTACAAGGCAATGAATATAAATCAGAATCTTCTTACTGCAAATACCCTGGTGAGACATACCTCGCGTAACATCATTCCTGGACAACAAGGAGAATTAATACCTCGGTTAGAAGATACTACGATATTCTCGGTCAAGAGTACCCCACTTCGACGTCCAACGATGCAAACATTTTATCAAATACCATACAATAATGATAGTGACATCATTAATCAGAATGTATTGTTACCTTTGGAAGAAATGAATTGAAGTTTTTTTTTTCAATTCAAAAATTCTATAAATAGATTCATACGTTATATTAGGATGGTTGGCATTCCAAAAAAATTATTGTCACAATTATTCATATTAGATGAAGTGTAACGTAGACATGAATTTACAATAATACATATTTTTTCGTGTTTGAAGGAATTTCTATAATATCATTTATAAAATATACCTAGGGAAATATTTCTCTGCAAATGTCTAAAAATCTTCGAAAATCTATAAAACTCTGTAAAACTACAAATTGAACATCAGCTTGTATTTCTGAAAAATTCTGTGAATTTCCAGCAAAACTCGGAAAAATTATAAGAAATTCAGAAGAACTCTGAGAAACTCTGACATTCTCTGTGAATTGAAATAGATTCCCACTAGGAATACCATGATTTGATTCAGATAATATATATTGTATGAATTGTGCATCTTGAAGGAATACGAGCTGGGTTATACTATCCAAATGTTTTCTTTGATCAGGAGAGTACTGTACAGAGTCATAGGTTTCATAGGAATTTCAATATTATGTCCTCATAAACTCGTCGAAGAATACTTATTTCAGGATTGCGTTGACAGGATTTCCGGCAATTAATCTGTCCCCTGGCGAGAATGGGGTTCTTAATTCTTGATACTTTCAGATAACTTATCATACACTCATTTTGAGATGAATATTTTTCAATATTTTTCATAACTCCTCTCCGAGTTCTAATTCAAAGTGGAACTGGGATCCAATTTTCTTTATTCTCTTCGAATTTTGACGTTATCAGTAATTATGAAAAATATTGAAGAATAAATATTGAATAATAAGTGTATGAAAAATTCTCCGGAAGTATGAGAAATTATCATAACCCTTTTTACCAGGGTTAGAACTGTTTATTTCCGAATTATCCGCCGTAGCAGAATCCTATGACCGCCATATTGATTTTTAGTTCACATCAAAGTTCCCAGCTTAGAGGGCGCAGAAATCAGTCCAAATTTATTTTACTTCTATAACGTTGAGTTGTACCCCCCTGGGAGGTGGATTTCGAGAGAATTTGTCACTTCACTATAATAATCGAAATTTGATCCAATTGAACATCAGGACGATCAGGACCAATAATCGATAAGCACGTGACTTGTTGACACAAGAGGGAAATTCAAACATCGTACATACTTCGAATAAGGTATTATCATTATTCCTCATAATGTTATTTGTTTTTAATTTCAAGAATACTTTTTTGAATAAATATATAGCGGATAATTCATTACGTTTCTTCCAGAGAAAATCTGTTAGCAGTCACAGATTCATCAAAACCACACTGAGACAATGCTTCGGTCAATTTAGTTTCAGATTGATCTGTGATTGCTCACGTAGTTTGTCTGGGAAAAACGTAATGAATCATCTGCTATCCATTCAAAACAGTATTCCAAGAATTAAAAAAATCATCAGACCCTATTGAAAGAAAACGATAAAAACCGATTGGGAGGCGTTAACTCAGACAGCAGTAAAAAAAATCGAAAACTAATTTTGTGAGAGAATTCTTCTGGATCTTTGTTTCCTGAGTTTCAGAAGGGAGAAAAAGGAGAATTGGATTTGAAAATTGGATTCAATGAATTATTTTCAATTCAGTAATGGAAAAAATTGAATAAAATTGCATATTTTGGAAGGATATGGGATGAAAAGATATACTTGGTGGAAATTTCAATTTTGATTCACAGAGATTCACAGAGAATGTTCGAATTTTGAGGGTTTCCCAGAGATCCTCAGAGAAATATTTCTGCTAGGGGTCACTCCGTAGAAAAAGTTTAATAAACGGCTTGATCAAAATCATTGAGTAATATAACGTATTATTAAATTTTGTGGTACTTAAATTCAATCGGATTTAATCGCCATAACATCTAAATGGTACATCGCAAATGAAATCTCCGTTATCCAAAAGTAGAACTATACTGTGACAAATGATGTCTGTCTCTGTAATCATTACCAAGTTGTCTTCTTGTATAATTTTCTGTACATGAAATGATTTCAGATATTTAGTTTTCAAAATTTCTTCATCACTGATTATAAATTTTCTGACAAGGAGTACTATTATTCTTGTATTCTCAAGCTTGACTTCACATATTTTTTCTATTCTGCCTCTATCGTTTCCATTAAAACAAATGTACGAATCGTTGGTTCTTTGTGGACGACTGTATGAAGAACTGGTGTAGCGGTGATTATTCCAAATCATTTTTTCAAAAATCTTCATCTCTTTGATATTCAATCCCTCAAAACAAGCCTCTTCTACTGGACTAAGTGTTTGAATGAGTCCACTTCCAATTAAAGTTACTGTTTGGTGCTTAATACAAAACTTATTGGTTTTTTCGAACAATTTCATACATTAGTTTATTGTGTCGTCACTGGATGCGTATTTATTGCATGAATTTGATAAAGATTTGAAAGTGTGGAATTTCCGAACAATTCCTTGAGCGATTCGTGTTGGATTCTGTTGTAATTGGAGTAGAGATCTATTGTAACCTTCAAAATGAAAAGCATTAATTTCCCAAAGTGGTCCAAAATCTTCTATAGCTTTAGGAAGATGAGTTGAAAGATGTACGTTATACACCATCGAAGTTTTTCCAAAATATTTTTCGTACAAGTAGACATACCTCAATAATAATGTATGAGCATATTCCAAGTCTGTCTTAGGGATGGAAGGTTGCAGAAAAATATGTATGGCTTCAGAAAGCATCCCTATATGATTCAAATATTTTTTAGGCAATATACCTCCCAAACATGGAACACAATAAAAAAGAAGCCATGATCTGTACTCCGACGCTTTCCACAAGTTTCCACTACGAATGCTTCGAGGCGCTCTAGTGATGCACGTTGGTGGTTGGCAGGTCAACAATCTACTGTCTATCATATCCAAATTGGCATCCGATCCAATGTAATAATCTTTTCCAACGGATGTTAATAATAAATATGTGTGATGACGCGACTTACCAAAAAGCACAGCGTGCATGTAATCTGGTACCATTCCATCTACCAAATTAGAATATCGGAAATTGTGGGGAGACGTTGGGCCTTTTACTCCACGACATATTCTCAATTTTTTATTCGGATTTTCTCGATTTAGGAAGGCTTGTTTGGCGTCCATCAAAATGCTTTCATGAGTCCTAGAATCAGAACTTGCACATATTGTGAATCTCCAACCGCTTGGAGTAGGTTCTGTGATTTGATGACACAACGTGCATCCGCAGAATCAGTGAGCCCAGAGTGCGGGAGCTGACGGCCCCCACCACGCAGTCGGTGGGACACTAACACTGTCTCACCGCGCAGAATGCATTGAATTGGCTCATAGTTAGCATTTTGCATCGAGCAACAGAATCTACCACACAACAAAGGGGAATGACTTTAGTGTTGATATCCTGTCCATCTAAACACCAGCTTATACCCTTCTCCACAAATATATTGGCCTCCTCCACGAACGGATGTAAGAAAATTTGCATATTTGGATCTTTGTCACAAATATAAATTCCAGCCAAACGAGTATATCTGGAGCGTAAATGTAATGGCAACTCATTGATAGTTGCGTAGATGGGCCACATTCTTCGTTTCGAGGATTTGCCAATTGGAACGCCATCCGTATTGAAACTGTATGATATGTTATGAGGATCAGATAGTATTTGGCCAGGTGCACTAAGTCTTTTATAAACTTTCCCATCATAAATGTCTTCAAGATTCTCCTCCTTTGATTTTTTTCTTTCAAACCGCCACTTGAGGCCATTCAAAAACTGTGGATCCCTTAAAAACTCTTCCATTTGAGATTCCAGATTAATGGAAAGAAAAAATGTCGAAATTTCTTCAAGACTTCGGAATTCTTTTCCACACGTACACTTCAATGTTCCAGTTGATTTGCATCTTTCTCTCACATCTTCTTTCTTTCCGAAGTATCTTTCGCATGAACTGCAATATAAGTGGTAAGTGGTGCTTTCTTTACCTACTTCCATGTATTTTATGAGAAAGTATTTACTATCTTTTATGACCTCCCTCTTAGAAATTGCATTGATGAGTTTCAGAATATCTACTACAGTCTTCCAGGCTAAATTATGCCTATATCCTAAACCTAGACACATCAACATAACATCCCCTTCGGTTGTAGATGTACAATTACATGAGATGCTGCTCAATATAGTTGGGTCTTCAACTTCGATTGCCGATGGGTTTGGTTCATCATTGTTCTCGTCCTGTTGAGGTTCATCGATAACCAAATCACACTCATAGGGAGCATGAAAATTTTCTAATATTTCCTGAAAAGTAATATGTCATCTAAATTGCGTATTTGAAGATGGTCATAAAAAAAACAAGTGAAATGAAATTAAAAATGCGTATAATAATTTGGGCTTTCGAATTGAAACCGACTCCACATTCTCCCCTAATAAAGTAGACTGTAATGTTTGCGGAACTTTGATAATTAAATGACAATGGATACGGTCTCGATCTGAAAGCTGAAACTTGAATTATTAGTGACACCCCAGCGAAAAATTCGGAATAGGAGAGGATAGAAAAGAATAGGAAATTTCTTTTTCTTTCCGATTCTTTTGAATTCGAATTTTGAACTAGGATTTCCAATTAAAAATCAAATGATATTTTCAACTGATACCAAATGAATCGGATATATCCTTCATTTAATTCATTTTTGAGCACACATTATTCACGTTCCACGAGTTTATAACAGAACGCACAAATCAAATTCACACAACAAAGCAAATAAAAATTATCAAGCGAAATTCTAACCTTAACATCTTTCATGGAGATATTCAATCTTCTATGACCTTCAATACTCGAATACACGTTTCAAAATAGAATTTCCATTACCATAGATTCATTTCAAATATTCAAAATTTTGAAAATAACATTGTATTTAAATATTGTAGATAAATAAATTTACAATTTCAGTGTATTCTACATAAGACATTGAAAAAATTCAAACTGAATTCCAAATGAGATCTTGAACATTGTTCAAAAGTAATTTAGGAAATTGGAAATGATTATCAAGTGAGAAAGCATGCAACGAATATGTTTACAATACACGTCGTTCGTTTGCCTCATGAGATGAATTCGAATAATATTATCTCCATATCAATAAATATTTTTGTCATATAAACTCACATCTACCAAATCGTCTTCCATACCCATTTGTATTGGATTGCTGCAAGATCCATCTCTCATACTATTTACATCATGTTGCTGCGTAATATTTACCTGCAATGTGATCTTTGTCTCATATGGTGTTCAAAAGTCACTGCAAGGGAATTAAAATCATGGCGTTTTCCATTCGCTGCATTGATTGCTCACTGGGATATTTATATCCTTCATTTCCCCATAAGTTTGAGAAAGATGAGGATATTCCAGTGCGCCAGGGGTGTTATAAATATTCTTACATGCATACATATAACACCCTGCGTATAATATATGAGGATGAGATCATTCTTACACGTAATTTCATAAGAATTCCAACCTTTTGAACAGAATATCGTTAAATGGCGGTGAACCCTAGTCCAACTGCCATAGTGATTCGTATAAGAATTCTTATACATATAACACCGCTGCAGTGCACACTCAGTGCAGCGAATGGAAAACGATCATCAAGTGCGAAAGCATGCGATAAATATTCTCATATGGAATATAGAGTTAACGTGACATACCTCTGCTACAGACAGATTTTTATACTTGTTTTTCATCCTCCATTGGGTTGTTCGTGGGATTTCACTGGGGTTGGTGGTATATTCTTTTTACGGACCTCTCTCCTTAATCCTCACCAGAAGTATCTTCCTTGGTGCAAGTTACGCGAAATCACGTATTTCACTCAAATCATCTGTGCATCAAGCAAGAACCAAAACCAAAACATAAATAAGGGAACACAAATTCTAACCATATGTATGGCGGTATCACACACACATTTCAAAACGACTACTTACCAAATGAAATATAGCATCAAGTTCTCCTATAAAGTATCTTCAATATCCCATCCTATAATTGAATATTCTTGGGATTAATATTTCTTTTTTTTCTAATAATCGAGAATTAATCAATCAATTATCAAGTTCAATCAATTTATTAAAATTAACGAATTGAAACTTCCAGCTGTCCACTAATTTTACAATCAAAGGAGTAGTAGTAGTAATTGACTTTATTGTTGGAAACAACAATACATAAAGATTTTACAATCAAAAACCTCTGATAGGTTTGATTTTACAATCAAAAACCTTTGTTAGGTGCTTTTCAATTAACCTCCAATTCCAAATATCACAAACACAATACAAATGAAACAAACTTCACTGGATTAACGGTTACTCTTCATTTTGTGATGTAACAAATCATCACAAAAAGAGTCGCGGGATGGCACCGCGCACGATCCCTATCGATCGTAATCGTAAACTTTCATAACGAGTTAATTCACCCGAAAGAACATAGCTGCCGCTCGCTTACACGAGAATCGGGAACACATCTCCTCTCCCTTGCTATCCCTGTTCTCCTCTAATCCCTGCCCTTCTTCTATTTGTTGAGGTTTCCCGTCCCCAAGGAGGCAGCGCCACCTGTATCACGGATGCCTGGAAGGATTGGTTCAACGCCAGGAGGCGATATCAACGCCATCTCGGCCGTTCCTGAATCGACAACCCCCAGGAGGCTGGAAACCCCTCGTGGGCAACACCATCTCTCTCCAACGCTGGACCACAGAGAGAGAGAGAGAGAGAGAGAGTAGGATGAGTCGTCTCCGAGGATGCCACCCCGTTCCTGGATCGGCGGAACACCGGCAGAGACCAACCCGACCACGCTGTACCCCTTCTCCCGGCCCCACCAAAGGAGAGGAAAGGACATAAACACCCGCACCCAGAAAACCTCCACAACGCGCATGCGCACACCCACCTAACGAGTAGCTAGAAGCCACCACCTTCCGAACCCGTGAAACGAGCTCCAGAAGTAAGCTCCAACGGAAAGTCGCCGACGGGGTCTGTATATGATTTTGCGAACTCACCCGTCGGGCAAGAAGAAGGGAGTGGCCATCTTGCATGTCACTTCTTATGTAACTGAGCCACGGCAACGTTCTAGGAAAGACTCGCGCTGTAAAACTTGGATATACGATGAGTGTGCTGTGCCATCGGGGTCCGATCCCCATTAAAGTTCTCTTCTTCGCTTCTGTCGAGGAAGTTTACCGGTGTGAAGTGCTTGTGCGGTGTTTCCTCCTCTGGATTTACGTGGTAAAAGATTGTCGTTCACGTGGCCTCCTCCACGTGTCCCTCTTTCTATATTTTTCTTCCACCCTCCGTGTTCCGATATAGAGTCATCCCCTTCGCCCGTGTTTGCCCTCCCCCGGTTAAATTGTATGGTCGCGGTTTCCCTATATCCCCCTTTGTCTTGATTTATGTGAACGGCATAGTCCGTAAGTATACGTTCCCTCGTGGTCGCGCCCTCACATTAATTTCTCGATCCCTGTGTTCCCCCAAAACCAATCTATCGAACGAACAAATTGTTTGTATCTTCTTTTCGTTGCGCGACGAAGTCGCATATGTGTAAAATTCGGTGAATCTGTAGAAATATACGTGCTCTGGCACATCCTCAACTATAGGTAGAGTTTGTTTACTCTGTGTAACAATTCAAATCAACCCACCCCCTCTCCCTGAGCTTTTTCCTTTTCCTTTGACCCCTCAAAATTGTCGTGAGCAAATTACTTGTTCCCTTTCGATATCTTGCAGGTCCCGCTGTTACAAATAAATATCCACGACAGGAGTCGTGGAGGCGCTCATTGGATCTTGCGCCTTTGTGAGTGGAATCAAAAATTGTCCATCACAATTTTCACCAGGGGAACAATGGAAAATTGAAACAAAAGAGAAATAAAAAATCAAACCTAGCTTTTTCACCATTGGTGGTTACCGCGCCAACTATTTCCATAATGCTTGTAATTTTTTCTTTCTCATTAATAATATTTCTATGGAAAAATATCAAATATGACTGAAATAACAATACCAAATATTGCCAAACAAAAGTATCAAATAATTAGTACACATAAAATATCATTAGTCGAAAAAAACAAATGGTGTACAATCATAAAGTCAATTTCAAATAACATATGTTTCCAAGTATCGGATAGTAGGAATGTCCATTTTGTTTTATTGAAGATGGAAAACTGATAAAAAGAAATACAAAATCAAACCCTGCTAATTCATGACTATTTTTCACCATTGTTTTTCACAGCGCCAACTGTTATTATAACGCTCATATGGTACATAATTTCTGTACATCATATCTCTTCCCAGCTTTCTTTGCTCTTCTTTCTCTTGTCGCTCTTTTTCGATTTCTCTCAAAACAGCCGCTTTCATCTCCTCTTCTTTTTCTCGTTCTCTTTCCTTTCTACGCTCTTCTTCTTCTATTTGCTTCTTGGCTATCTCTAGAGCCCTATCTCTTTCTTGTCTTCCCCTCATTCCCCTATTTCGGCGTCTTTGTTGATCTTTTATTTCTCTTTCTCTCAGTCTTTCTTGTATTTTTCGATCTCTTTCTCGTTCTATTCTTTCTTCATGTCTGATTTCCATATCTCGTTTGTGCATATCAATCAGAGTTTTGATGGAATCTTCCAATTTCTGAAAAAACATTGATGATATGAATGTCATTCTTATCAATTTGTATTTTAAGAATTCAGAACATGGTGTTACATTGAAATTATCTTCATCAACTCATAATTATTGACTCATAAACAAACTTCTTCCAATGTATGTTGAATAAGATATAAATAAATAATGATGATGATGATGATCATGTATGTACCGTAATGAAGGGGGGACATACCTTTGTCAAGTCAAAAATAGGGTCATTTGTCAAGATTTTGAATCATTTTTCTACTGTTGCAAAATGTTTGAAACTTTTTTCATATTATTACATGTGTATTCAAGAATGTGTACAAAAATATTTGTCCAAAAATATGCAATCTAGCGCAGATGGCAGCCGATCTGCGAAGAGGTAAAAAAGAAAATACTTTTGCGGTGCATAAGATAAAGTACACTAGAGTCATCCGGAATAAAAAAAAACTCAATATGTTCTTCTAGTGTACATATTTCTCCTGGGATTGAATGATCGGATAAAAAAATTTCGAAATTCCAGCTTCCGACACGCTTTTGAAGAAAAATCACGATTTTCCCCCAAAAAATCGGTCTAATAATACTTATAAAATCGGCAAATGTGGAAAAAAGCAGAATGAAAACGATCGTTCAATCCCAAACGAAGGTCATATTGGAGATGTGTGCAAAATTTGATGAAAATCGACGCAGTACTTTTCCAGTTATCTTACGCACGGTATTCGAAAACACAGTTTCGAGTAAAACGCGTTCAAAGTTGACAGTAACAATGCTTTTGCACAGGACGGTGAAAACGAAAATGCTCATAACTCGGAGAGTTTTGCTCCATGGAACCGAAATTTTTACTGTATATCCTTGACACATCATGCTATAAAACAGGGATGAGCAGCCGGGAGTACTTTTGTACTCCCGGAATACTTTTAGTGGGGAATACTTTTTGTCTTGTGTAAAATATGTCTTTATATAGGGTCAACAAAAAGTACTCCTTATCGAAAATACTCCGGGAGTAGAAAAATGCCCATCCCTGCTATAAAATAAAGCAAAAAAAGTAAAATTGATTTTTTTATCCGTCAAAGGTATATCCCCCCTGAAATAAAGTTCTATTCAACTTTCATCGGCCAACTTCTCAAAGGCTTTTTGATACTTGGATTTCTGGACCTTACGGCTAGTTTCAGTAGTTCCAAACCGTATCAAACTGCATTCAATATATCATACTCAAAATCTAATAAGAATAATGAGGGAAAAACCTTCACTCTGTAGCTCATCAATGTTTATGAAATGCAACTTCTTTAAGATCTTATGAAATATATGTGCCATTCATGCATATATATCCTGGAAAAGTCCAATTCCTCACCTTTTCAGAACTAAATCTGGCTCGATATTCCCTTTGTTCAGTTCTATCTGTTTTACCAATTCTATTTGGAATGTTTCGATCAAGATTTCCATTGTCATTTGGGGTTTTTCTTCCATTCCCTGAGATCTGCAACTCAAGGATGTCGTGGTTCCCTTTTTGGGAGGGCATTTTTTTCAAATTTTCAATTTCATCGCTTTGCTGCAACACTAAAAGTTCCAATTCATCAATTTCTTGATCCCGCTTGTGTTTGATCTCTTGAAATAGAACTTCAAGCGGCAACTGTGGAATTTGGAGTGGTCTCTCTTCCTGGTTTTCGCAATTTTGTTGATGAATTTGTAAATCTTGCCCTAATGGCGTTCCAAAAGGTTCCGGTACTAGCTCGGCTTGTTCTGTAACTTTGGCTGATGTTCTTCTACCTTTATGTATTGGTTGGGTTTGGGATTTGTTTCTATCCTTCACAGTGAAGGGTGTCCTTGGTTTATTCTGGAATGAAACATTATTACTTACTCATATAGAAATTCTCCGACCTTAATATTATTTATGCCGGTCTTTCAAATCCTTACCCTTCAAAACACAAACAGTAGGTTTGTTCATACCCTGGTGAAAATGGCAGCGGGAAGGAAGAGTCAACACAGCGTGTGCTGGAGGGTAACAGAAACATTAATGAAGTCTATGGAGCTTGGATGGAAGGGATACAAAGAGTATGTGGAGCGGGGATTGAAACAGAGGGAGCGTATCAAATCCTAGAAATCTAAATAAAAAATTGAACCCCATAGCGAGAATCGAACCGGCGACTTTCACCATGGGAGACGTAGATTTTATCCACTGAATCATGAATCATTGTTGGGATCGACCGCTTAAAGATATTAATTGGAGTCAGAATGGGTATGATTCGCACACGCTCAATGTAACTTACTATCACTTCACATGAAGCGTGTAGGAAACGGGATCGAAAGCTCATGAAGCGTATATGAAACATATGATTTCATCACTTTACAGCAACCCTCATAGCAATTTATGTTTTGAAGATATCCCAAGACAAGTTTAAGATGTCTTATGCGACACCAAAAGATATCTTTGAGATGTCCTCAACAGTTCTTACTTCCAAAAGATCTCTAAAAGATGTCTAGAAGATATCTTCCTGAGAGACAAGTGTTGGATCTTCTAAAAGATATCTCTTAGACATCATTCAGAAGTAAGAACTGCTTAGGACATCTAAAAGATATCTTTTGGTGTCGCATAGGACATCTTAAACTTGTCTTTAGGTATCTTTAAGACATGAATTGCTATGTGGGAAGCGGCTGTAAAGGCATTTGAGGCATTACACGCTTCAAGAAGGGGGAATTGAAACATTTTTCGCTTCGTATGCACTTCCTTCACGCGTAATGTATACGCTTCATTTTCACCCAGGGATTCTACATGCTCCAAATTGCTCTAACTTGTATCAAACCAATCAATCTGTTTTCAGAATTGGGAAGAGGGGATGCGAAATTCTTGAAGCAAGCTGGAGCGAGTTGGGTTGGATTAAACGACCCTAGGTCGTAAAAATCTCACTACCCCATAAGAACGACTCAGTCAGAATGATAGCAAATCTATCTCACTTTGACCAACTTTTAGTCTAAATCCCGACAAAATAATATGAATTTGATGTTATTTTGATATCCTTTTATCAAGCTGTTCTAATGGGGTATTGCATCCAGGATTCAAAATCGTCATTGCAAATTGTGAGGACAGTGATTCATAGATAAATTCACTGTTGAACACATAACATATTGTTTGTGTGCTATTGAGTTTTATATCCTCCACCGATGGAAATACTTCAATTCTGGTGAAGTTTCACTTTGCTTATTATATGAAGTAATATTTTGCTCATTTAATTACTTCATTTTCTTTTATTTTTACCATAATTAGTTTTCCGTATTTGAGAACACACTTACTGCATTTTGTAGAGATCTCTGGACTCCTCCTCTAATGCCAGAATTAGCTGGATGCGTGGTGGGTTCTGTGAATTCGGAAATTAATATAATAATGAAAACATATTTGAAGTATCAATTATTCTTTGTATGAAAATATCGGGGTAAAATTATTACGATTATTTTATTCAACACTGATCTTTTGTAAGCGAAAATCATACATTTATGGGTAGAGCTCCGTTAGCCCGGAGCATCGTTGGGCCGGAATTTTGAATAACGAACGTGAGTAATTCCGAAATCTTGGTACATATTACTAATCGTGTGCGAATACGATGAAATGTCACCCCAATTTTTTCGGGATTACTGTTGTTAGGGATTTCAAATTCCGTTCCAACGGTGCTTTCAGTTAACACATCATAGCCCATGGGCAAACCAGCTGGAATTACGGGGGAGTCAACATTGGAATGGGACAAGGCACAGTGGGCCAGGTAGCTGAAAAAGTGGCCAAAATTAAAAATGTCGTCGGAATTGTTCTAAACCTGGCATATAAGAGTTTTTGAGGTCGCTGATTCCGAATCTACAGTCAGATTGGGAAAATTCAACATGGCGAATCCAATATGGCGGGCTCGAATGTTGAAATTCTCCGAATTCCTTGAAAATTCTTTTCCAGGGGTTTCCAGGGTCGCTGATCACGGATCTGTTGCCAGATTTTGGGAATTCAACATGACGGATTTGATATGGCGAGTTTAAATGCTCAAATTCACCGCATTTCCTGAAAATTTTTTCCTGAGGGGTTTTCAAGGTCACTGATTTCAAATCTGTATTCAGATTTGGAAAATTCCATATAGCGGTTCCAACACGACGGATTTTCATTTTCAAATCCATTGAATTCCCTTTGGCTCTTCCACAGTAAAAAATTTTTCGTCATTGTGTAAAGTGTTAAAATTTGTGTGTTGAATATTTAACATTCTAGAGTGTTGATTCAACACAATCGTTGTGTTGACACAAACGATTGTGTTGAATCCATTTGTGTTAACACAATGATTGTGTTGAATCAACACTCGCAAATGTGGAATATTTGACACACAAATTTTAACACTTTACACAATGACGAAAAATTTTTTACTGTGTCACTAAGAGGTTTTTGGGATCGCTGGTTTCGAATTCGATGTCAAAATTCCTCATTTAAAATGGTGAGACCTACATGATTTCCGAAGATTTGAAATAAAATCCTGTGTTTGATGGTGGCCAAGGTTGTTAATTCTACACATTAGGTACAAAATTTGAAATTCAAGATGATGGAATCGATATGATATCCAAAATTATTGAAATTCATGAAGTGTGCGAGAACAATGTTATTTGAAGTTTTTTAGGCTGCTAATTACGAATTATTAAAGAATTTTTTGTCGAAAGTTGTCTTTTTCTTACAGAAAAAATTCTATAAGATACCTTCCAAATACACACACTTTACTTTTTTGAAGCAACGACAATTCAGTTATACAACTTGATTCACGGCTAAGATTCGCTGCAGTTATGCACCTAGGATGTGCCACAAGGAGGCTCCTAGTCCGAATTTACATCCCGTATTTTTTTTATTTACTTTTTTTTGTATTTTTTCTATCACTTTTTTTTTGTATTTTTTTTTGTCTTTTTTTTTCATTTTTGTCTTTTTTTTTGTTTTTTTTGTAGTTTTGTTAACATTTTTCAATCATTTATGATTAATATTTATTCAATCATCATCACTGATTTCTTCATCAGATAATTCTACCCCATCTAACAATTCATTGAAAGAATTAAATTCAGTCTGTTCCACATCTCCTGTTTTGCACTCATCATTATCATCATCATCACTATCTCTGTCATCTATCGAAAGTAGCTGTCTGACTTCCACTGGTAATGGCAATCGTTTTCTTCTGCGAATTCGAGATATGATACTCATGTTGGATACAATTGAATCAGAGGAATTCATTATGCGATAAAACAAATCTTCCAAATTCGCTTCCCTGCTACAATGTCTACTATGGTTGAGTCTAATACTTTGATAGTCTTTATTACGAGATTCAGATGCCTCCCCTCCAAACATACCTACTGGTAGAACACAGTATCTCATTATGTCTCCAGCATGAACTAATATCTTATGAACTGTGGATGGCATAGGGTACCATGGATAAAGGGAAATATATAATTTCGCTGTATCCATACAGAACTCTTGGAATTTTTTTACGTTGACAGGGAGTTGGCAAGAAAGAGAAATGAGAATAATTTTAAAGTTATGCACCAACTGATAATCAATGTTCAAGCAGTCAGCGAAAACATCTGCATTTTGGAATGCTCTACGCGCCGTGTTTCCATCGTTGGTACTACCACTACCACCTGATTTTGGTTTATCGACTATTAGACCTAATTTCACATGTAAGGATTTTTGTATTTGAGCTTTTTGTTCTGCAAACAGCTTTTTCTGCTCATAAGTTCTGACCTGCCACTTTTTGATATTCATTCGATAGGCTATGTGCAAACAACATTCGAACCATCTAATCCATGCATGTAACGGACTAACACCATACTGAAGTGAGTTCTGATCAGGAAGAAAAGTGTTTGTTTGCCCAAGAATATTCTCTATAATATTAAATTGTTTTGGAGTAGATTTGCAAATAGGGCAGCTCTGTGAGGATTTGGTGTTTGTTAAGATTTGCAATACCTTTCCATCAATCAAAGTTAAATGCATAGAAAAATGGATTCTTATTTCATGGCCACTGCTCATCACGATACTCAAGGTATTCAATTGATCAATCTGATTTTGAATTTCCAATTTTTGGGACAGAATCACTTCCGCTGATTCTTTGATAAATTCTAATTTAATAGGACGACAAAATCTTGGAGATTGTGAAGCATTATTGTACCAAATTACCTCTCCATTTTGGCATGTTAATTGTAAAGGAATCAGTGTGGTTGCGAAAATATTTTCATCATTTGAGCCGACATCATCTGAACCAATATTAAAATGTTGCTTATACCTTGAATGACCACTGCTACCATCGAATCCCCAAGAACATGTTAAAACAAATTCTGATTCTGTTAATGCATATGTATCCATCACTCTCAGTAAAACTTCTTCTTGCATTTCGACTATTCGTTTACTTGTATGGTTCAATAGTGATTGAACGGAAACCTGTGCTATATGTTCATTTATCAGAATGTCATCTTTTGGTGGTCTCAAAATATTTTTAGTTTCTCTTAAGTTATTGTAAGCTGGCCATATGTCAGCTCCGCAATTCTTAGATTCTTGACGTATAGCATTGTATGTCTCCTTTGATAAAGATTGATCTAATAGAAAAACTAGAGCTTCTAAAGGAGTTTTCTTTATAATTGAAGACGGTGCCATATTCATTAATTTCATCACCTTAGAAGCACGAGAGGGACTTTTTGTCATTTCATTTAGTATTACCTTCACATCATTCCGTCCAGATACATTAGCTGCATGACGTGCACGCCGATAGAAGTCTTTGTGGATCATTAGCATTGGCAGCACTAATAGCTGAAACATATCGTCTTTTTGATCTATCAGACTTCTCCGTGTAATCAAGAGATTTTCTACCAGGACCTGCTACTGAGGATCTGAATATAAAATCAGGTAAAACGAATTGAGAATCAAGCCATTTTTTATTTTTCAAAAGAAATCTATCAGTCATTCTATTTGCAGCCTCAAATTTTATATCCCGTTTTCTTTTGATAGTTGATAATGCAAGCTTAAGACAATCTATATTTTTTTTATCAAAATCACTTACGTTTTTATTGAGCTTATTTAATATGTATGTAACAACTGAATCTTTTTTTGGTGAATTTGAAAGCAACTCAAGAATTTCTCTTTTGGTGAATTTCATTTTATGCACATGAAACGAAACTTTCACATTCACCAGCTGCTATAAACTGAATCGACTCTTACAAAAATGAAAGAGACTGAATATTGATGAAATGCTCACTTTATCCTGAAAGATGAGGTTCATGTGATAAACTAAGTGCCATTAACCGAACTTCTCCGATAATCTTTGTATAGCATATAACGCATCAGAATCATAAGCGAAGAGTAATGTTGCCGCGAGCCGCAAAATAAGCCGTAACGAATTCCAGGTTTTAAATTATCTGAATCCAAAGTGACCTGCTCTTTAGTCAACGAAATTGCCCCAAAATCCAATTTATCAGACCTTCAACTGAATTTGAAGGTTCAAATTGTGATATATCTTTATTGAAAAAAGTTTTAAATCAATCTATACTCGAGCTGGACCTATGCTGTTGGATGTAGAAATCGGTTGCAAATTCAAATTACAGAACTACGAGTTTATATGAACTTTTGAATGAGACTATAGGACCATCCAACCAAGTATTCAGACAATTTTCACGTCTCATAGTCCTATTTGAATCCAGTTGAAATCTAAAGCTCGTTACGGCTCGTTTTGCGGCTCGCGGCAACACTAGCGAAGAACCTTCCCAACACACACAAATACTGGCGTTTCAAAGGACCATTAAAGGGCCGCTATCAGCATCGTTGGACCATTGATGGTCCATTAAAACGGCAACAATTGGTGTCTATGGGGTTAAGAAAATTTGATGAATTTTCAAATTTTATTCCGCCATATTGGATCCGCCATCTTGAATTTGCAAAATCTGACCTCAGATTCATAATCAGCAACCCTAAAAACCTCTGTACACCAGAATCCAGACGGTTCTAATGAAATTTTCAATTTTACCACTTGTTCAAATATTTGTCCCATTGACGTAACGAGTTTTCATTCACATTAAATACGATTTTTCTGACTTCTGAATGAAAACGGGCAAAAAGGGGCATATCCACAGTGTTGAGAACTCTTTCACGAAAAGTTTGGTATATCATTCTGTCCATTTGGAAGTGGAAGCTCGGGGAAGGTTCAATCCAAAGGTACAGAAGTGCAGTAAAACCTAATTAAATGAGACAAACTGAAATGATTAGACTAAAAATATAGCATGGAAAATGTTATTTCTTTACAAATATCATTAGAATTATGCAATTACAAGATAAATATGCACTGCTGCAATGTCTAGAGAAATGATATTGAGTTCGGAGCATGTATAAACTCAATGACAATGCATTCATTTTTCAACATAAATTTGAAATAAAAATGTCCTTTATGAGGGACCTAAGCTACCAAAAGTAACAATATTTTGTGATTCAGTGTGTCAAAGTATATGGAAACAAATTATGATGTTTATATTTAATTTCGATCAATTTGAAAAAGAATCGTTTTTGGCCACGCAACTAGATTTCTGGCCCACTGTGCAAGGGTGGGAAAGATGATCTTTCATGAGAGAAGTTCGGGTTTGCCAATTGTTTAAACAATTTGTTGAAAAATGCATGATACGTAAAAACTGAGACCGTCATTCGAGTCAACGGGAAAAATTACTCAGGGAATGAGAGTTAGGAAATTCATTTCAGCACTTAATTTGTTATAAAAAAATAAATAAACAATTAAATGAATGGCACCCTACTCCCGCCCATAGCCAAACCGAAGGGATCGTGAGAAGGTCAATATTGTAATGAGAACAAGGGTGGAAAAGATGATTTTTCATGGAAAAGAATCAGGTTTGTCAATTGTTTGAATAATTACACAGGTCAACATTTGATCTACGCTGGACTGCCAGGAACTAAGTGGGTAACTATAGGTTTTTGGGGTCGCTGATCACGATGAAGGGGTCTATATGACCCCATCACATCAGGATCAAGGTCAAATGAAGGTCAAACATCTTGAATCGAAGAATATAATTTTTTTGACCCCAGCTTATGAACGAGCGGGAAATTTTACATCCAGATATACTCTCACGCGTTAATCAAAGTCATATCTGCAGGTCATATGGGGGTCATCTGTAGGTCAAATCCTCCTTTTGAATGTTTTGTCTGATATTAGGTTGAGAAGTCTCTTGGATTAGGTGACTTTTATGTTTTTGGGGTCGCTGATCACGATGAAGGGGTCTATATGACCCCATCACATCAGGATCAAGGTCATTCGGACGTCAAGTGGGGAAAAAACCATCGAAAAAAACTGAAAACATTCATGCACATGTTTTTGAGGTCGCTGAATCCGGAACAGGCATTTATTCACACTTTGGATCTATCCTAGACGTCATTGACGGTCATTTCAAGGTCATTTCGAAGTGTTCTTGAGATGAAAATGTGAAGTATGGTTCGAAAAACCTGGAAAAATTCCTGCCTATGTTTCCGAGGTCTACGAATCGGAATATGAGCTCGGTTAACCTACATCTGGTCAGGTTCAAGGTCATTCGATGATCAAATCGAGCGAGGACTACCAAAACATCCATAAAAATACATACACATGTTTTTCAGATTCCCAAGTCTGAATTTGAAGTATGTTTAGTCTTGCGAAGTTTTTCTAGCAGACATTCGAGGTCATTCCAATGTCGTTTTCAAGTTATGTTATATCTGAGTCGAACAGGTATAGATCACGGAGAGATGTAAGAAGGAGTAAATTTCTATTCATTAGTCTAAGTTTTATTGCAAGGTCGGTTGACCACCAACGATTCCAGTTAGGAGTCAATCCAATGTAAAGTAGAGTAATAACCTTCAAGAGATGCGCAAAAATTCATACGTGTGTTTACTGAATACAATACCGTACCTTGTTTTAAGCAGTAACGCCTCCTTGTTGTCATTCTTGATCTCTCACGCAGGAAACAAACATAGAAGACACGTTTAAGCCGATATTCCTTGTGAATCTACAGCCTTACCTAAATCGTCATGTCAGCTATATCACTCATTGGTTCGAGAACGTTTCCGTTAAGTGAGGAATGATCTTCTGATTGCTTGTCTTTTGTGAGTTTTATTTGACTCCCTCTGCAAGTTCCAACAATAGTCTGCTAGCATATTTTTACCCCAAACTGCTTGATACCTTACTTCGACTTCTCTTAGATCCTGGTGCATCCTCTCACCTTGCTCTTCGCTGAAGTCCCCTAGGTTTTCGGGGAAGTGATCGATATGAGAGTGCAAGAAGTGGAGTTTTAGATTCATAAGACATCCAACTTCTCTCAAGTCATTCAACATTCTAGGAACAATATCTTTATAACCAGGATCTTTGTTATTTCCTAAAAATTTGTTCGTCACTTTTCTGAAACTTTGCCATGCAGCTTTTTCTTTATCGGTCATTAGTCCTTCAAATTCCTCATTTTTTAGCATCTCTCTCATCTGAGGTCCCGTGAGAACACCCTCATTTATTTGAGCTTCAGAGAGCGATGGAAAGATTTGAAAGATATGCATGAAAGCATCGCTTTGATTTTCGCGCATTGCTTTAACAAATTGCTTCGCAAGACCTAATTTGATGTGCAATGGCGGTAGAAGAACCTTTTGTGTAGGTATCAAACTTTCTTTCAAAACATTTTTGACGCCTGGAATTAAATTTCTTCTAGGAGGCCAGACTTCTCTCACATAGTGTTCATCTCGAGCTCGATTATTCCACTCGCGAAGAAAACACGGATATGAAGTGAATCCTTCTTGTAAACCGAGCATGATGGTACTTATTTTCAAATCATCACAAATATCCCATTTGGGTTTATCATATTTCAATTTTTGTAATGAGAGATGCAAATCATGATACTCTTCTTTCGTTGAAACAGAATGAGCAACGGGTTAAGGGGCATACAAATTCCCATTGTGAAGCAAGATAGCTTTCAAACTTCTTATCGAGGAATCTATGAAAAGACGCCAATGACAAGGTCTGTATTCAATGTCAAATTGCTATACCAAACCTCCGACATCACTGCAGTAAATCAAGTTGCTTGTTTTTGTAAAAAACTTTCTAAACGATTTGTCCCTTGAACGGTAATATGTGACGTGCGTTCCAGAAGCCAAGCATTTTTTTTCTTCAAGTCTTGACGCCAGAAGTTCGGAACTTTCTTTTGAAAGGCCCAAATCTCGACAAAGATCACTCAAATCAGCTTGGGCAAATTGTTCTTGATTTCTATTGCCCTCATCTTCTGAATCTGATGAAATTTTGTGAGATTCCATTTCTTCTTCTCCTTCTTCGGATGTATCGGAAGATTGATCTAGCATTTCAACATTGTCTGATGTATGATCTGCATGAGTTAAAACTTCTTATTCACTTGTTTCTATATCCATACTACTATCATCAGATTCAGCATCAATAAATACAGGAAAAGTTACTGATGCTACGTGCGGATAAATGATAGATTCTTTATTATGACGATTATAACCATGTAGATTAGTTGAACAAAAGTATCAATCCGACACGTGATTTGATGGCTTTCTCCATTTCATCGGAGAAGAAAATATCTGTCTTTTCTTTTTGTCCAAAATATTGCGGCATCTACTACAGACAACTTTTGGAGTGAAGGAATTAGTTAAAGAATCAGTTCCAATTGTGAAGCATCCATTATATTTTTTTTTCAAACTTTCTAAGAATGTGAATTTGATTTTCGTCGTGTACTGCCCACGAACAACACAAAAGATGTCCGGACAGTTTTTGCAAGGACTTTGACTTGTCACATTTGACTCTACAGAGGCCAAGTTTCCCACCAATGTAGAGCTACGGTCGCATGATGACGACGCCTGCGGGCCTGCTTTCCCACCCTGACCAGCCGCCGATTCTGGGTTTCCGAAGCCCTGTCTCGTAATACGTTTCCGTGTGGTTGCCATGACGGCATGAACGCCGCAACCCAGGGACTTCGCCAGATAGTGAGACAACTCCGTTGCCCACCGTCACCACGTGGAGGTGCCCTGGGTGCAACCACACGTTGATTTGTTGTTGAAATTCATTGAGATGTATGAACTGTATAACATGAGTATGTGAAGATAAAAATTTTGCGTCTAAAAACTTCCATCCTGATGTGATGAAACGTCAAGGGAGGAAACCAACACGTTTGATTTTGCACACACTCATAACTGTCGCAATTTACTTGCAGGGTTCTCCACTTGTTCTTGGAATGACCTCGAACCTCATCTTCTGGGGGTCAAGCGACTTCAGATTCCGATTCGCGGACCTCGGAAACATAGGTGGGAATTTTTCAAGTTTTTTTAATCTTCCTTCACATTTTTATCCTGACAACACTTCAAAGTGACTTTGAAATTATCTTGGATGACCTCTAGGATGGATCCAAAGTGTAAAAAAACGCCTGATTCGGATTCAGCAACTTCAAAAACATGTGTATGAATTTTTTCAGGTTTTTTCGATGGTTTCTTCTCCACTCGACCTTCAAATGATCTGGATCCTGATGTGAAGGGGTCATATAAATCCGTTCATCGTGATCAGCGACCTCGAAAACATAAAAGTCACCTAATCCAAGAGACTTCGCAACCTAATATCAGACAAAACATTCAAAAGAAGGATTTGACCTACAGATGACCTCCATATGACCTGCAGATATGACTTTGATTGGAACGTAAGAGTATATCTGGATGTAAAATTTCCCGCTCGTTCATAATCTTGGGTCAAAAAAATTATATTTTCCGATTCAAGATGTTTGACCTTCATTTGACCTTGATGCAGATGTGATGGGGTCATATAGACCCCTTCATCGTGATCAGCGACCTCGAGAACATGAAAGTCACCTAATCCAAGAGACTTCGCAACCTAATATCAGACAAAACATTCAAAAGAAGGATTTGACCTACAGATGACCTCCATATGACCTGCAGATATGACTTTGGTAAAAAGGTGAGAGTATATCTGGATGTAAAATTTCCCGCTCGTTCATAATCTTGGGTCAAAGAAATTATTTTTTCCGATTCAAGATGTTTGACCTTCATTTCACCTTGATCCTGATGTGATGGGGTCATATAGACCCCTTCATCGTGATCAGCGACCCCGAAAACTTATAGATACCCACTCAGTTCCTGGCGGTCCAGCGTAGATCAAATGTTGCCCTGTGTTATTGTTGAAACCATTTTTTTTAGAATTCGAGTTACGTGAACACTGAGACCGTAATTCAATCCTACGGGAAAAATTACTCCGGGAATTAGAGTTTGGGGATTCATTCCAGCACTCAATTTGGTATAAACAAATAAATAAACGATTATGTGTATTGCACCCTACCCCTGCCCATAGCCAAACAAAAGGGAATTGTGAGAAGGTCAATATTGGAATGGGGACAAGGGTGGACAAGATGATTTTTCATGAGCAAAAATCAGGTTTTGCAACTGTTTCAACAATTATTGTTGGACAAACTTTCAAACCCCTAATTTCAAAGTATTTTCTTCTGTAGAATCGTATAACGGTCTTAGTTTTTACGTATTATGAATTTTTAAACGAATCGTTGAAACATTAATTGATTAAACAATTGGAGAACCTGATTTTTTTCTCATGAAAAATCATCTTCCCCACCCTTGTTCTCATTCGGATATTGGCCTTACCACAATTTCCTTTGGTTAGGCTGTGGGCAGAAGTGGGGTGCAATACATATAATTGTGTATTAATTTTTTTATACCAAATTGAGTACTAGAATAAATTCTCAAACTCTCATTCCCCGAGTAAGTTTTCCCGTAGAATCGAATGACGGTCTCAGCTTTCACATATCACGCATTTTTCAACAAATTGTGTAAACAATAATTGTTTAAACAATTGGCATTCCCAATTTTTTCCCATGGAAAATCATCTATCCTACCCTTGTCTTCATTCCAGTATTGAACTTCCCCCAATTCCCATCGGTTTGGCTATGGGCAGATGTAAGGTCCGATACATATAATTGTTTATTTTTTTGTTTATAACGAATTGAGTGCTGGAATATATTTCTAAACTCTCATTTCCCCTGTAATTTCTCCCAAAGAATTGAATGGCGGTCTTAGTTTTTGCGTATCATGCATTTTTTAACAAATTGTGTTTGGGTTTGTGTGGGATAGTGCGTTCTGTTATCGGGGAGGTCAGGTGGACCGAGTAGCTTGGTGGAACCGTTGGCAGTTCGTATCCCTCCCACCTGCCCTTCCAGTAGCGAGGAATCCCGCCAAATCAACGAGAAGCGCGTGGAAATTCTTACGAGACGGGTCTATATTTTTTTCTCCGGGTTTACGCCTCTCCTCCTCTACTATTCTCGTGATCAGGCGAATTAATCCACTAAATGTAATTTGGACTGAATAAAGAAGTTTGTGAATTGTGCTCCTAAATTCAGTGTCCGCAGTTCATTCAATAACGAACAGAGAAGCATTCTGGCACTCCTTCGTTCACTTTCCATTTCTACGACATCTTGGATTTTTCAACAATTTTCTATCGGTAATTCCCATCAATTTTCCGCTGTCTCCTTCCCATTTCCTACCATAAGTTCTGGTCCTTCGAGCCGGATACTTCTCTGGCTCGTTCGCGTTCGGGATCGTGGACGCTGAAAAACATTAAAATTCGATTCGCGTGAACATTTATGTGATTAACATTGATGAAAAGTATCGTGCTTTTCATCTATATAGTGCGAATTCATGTGGTTCGGTGAGTGACGTCATCGACCTCTCCTGCTCTCGTTCCCACTTCACCGCTCATCTATACGCGACCGCTGGTTCTTCTTCATCGAGTTGGAACGGAGCCTCCCCTCCTCTCTCATCTACCCCGCTGGCTACTTCGTCTACAAGCATATAGTTCTCTTCGAGGGGGACCTCCTCATCCCACTCCCGCGGCGACGTCGTTCACACTCTCCGCTCATCGTTATTCTTCTTCTTCTACTTCTTCTTATTATCCTTCCTCGCATTCAACACGGGAGTAATAGGCAAGTTGTACTTTGTATCTTCAAATTGATCTATTCGATTGATTTGTCATTAATTAATAAGATAAATTGATCCTGGTTCGAGTTATTCTTGAAAATTTCATTGAATTCTTCGCTTAAAGAAGGGTTCGTAGATCAATATTCATCGATCGTAGATCAATACAGAGATGAATGATTCTTACATATGAGAATTGAAATTATTTCAGAATTCGATTTATATTACGTATCGGTTGATACAGGTGAACGATCGTTATTGTGATACTCGTACATTGAGTCGAACGTGAATTTTCTTCTTTCGCTTCGTTCGAGTACGATCCGTGTTTGATTTTCGATCAAGCTTTCGACTTGATTGTTTCAATTGCGCCTACGTACAAATTAATTCAACGTCGTTCAGTTCATCGCGCATATCAATTCTTGTATCGAACCTCTCAGGTCTCTACATCTCATCGATCCTCTCATTTTTTCGTGAAATTCTCTCAGTGCGTGTGACGAATATTTCACGATTGTGTTCTTCTATCATTTCGGTTCGATCGTTGGTGAAATTCATTCATTATGGAGGGTCTGATTGTTGAGCAGATGCAAGCGTATCATTCTTTAACGCGGATTGTCGTCACCTTGAAGAAGAAGGGGGAGAGTAATATTACCAAGGGTTTAATTGAAGCGCGGATGGAAAGATTAAATGCTCTTTGGGAGGAATTTGTTCCTCGCCATTATCGAATCTTAGCGTACCAGAATGCAGACACCAAGGGTGCACCGTATTTCAAGGATGATGTTTACAACGAAGCAGAGGAGAGCTACATGGACCAGCTGGGTGTATTAAAGGAGTGGAAGGCGTTTTTCGAAACGAGAGGTGGTGCAGCTGCGGGTAACTTGGGACAGGCTATGTGTTCTGCGAATAGTTCAGCGTTGCCTCGCATAAATTTGCCAAAATTTTCAGGAGATTCTAAGCAGTGGCGGAGTTTTAGGGATCTGTTCAATTCGATTATTAATCGTAGGACAGACATCGATGAGGTTCAGAAATTGCAACATTTGAAGACGTGCTTGGTAGGGGAACCAGCTCAACTCCTGAACAATCTCGCCGTGACAGAGGATAATTTCGATTTGGCGTGGAAAACGCTTAACGGGAGATACGAGAATAAGCGTTTGTTGGTAAATTCTCATGTTGCGGAATTTGCTAATATCAAAGCGGCTGCCAGTGAATCATCGATCGAACTGCGTCGAATCTATAACGCAACGACTGAATCGTTGGAGGCTTTGAAGGCATTGGGCTGCTCCACAGATACTTGGGATCCGCTCACCGTGTATTTCACGTCTCAAAGGTTGGATGCTCAGTCGCGTCGTGATTGAGAAACGACGAAAGGGGCCGAAACCGAGCTTTCTACCTTCGAGGAATTGAAGACCTTTCTTGAAACTAGGATCAGGGCATTGGAGGCTTTAGAAAGCGCTCCTAAAACAAGATCAGCTGGGACATCTGGGGGCTCTACCATTTCTCATTTCCCATCACGGAAGCCGCAGGGGAAATTTAATGCTCAGCATTCGGGTCCGAGGGTGCTGCACTCACAGGTTCCTGCTGGGAACACCGGATTTGTTAGGCGATGCTCGCTTTGTCAAGGTGAACACTATATCACTGGCTGTGGAGAATTTGAAGAGAAATCCGCTTCTGAGCGCAAAGGGGTGGCCTCTCGTTTGGGGCTTTGTTTCAACTGTCTGGGGAAACATCCAGTACAGTCTTGTCGCTCAGCGGGCAGGTGTACGATTTGTAGGAGGCGCCACAACTCGCTTCTTCATTCATCCGATGGCGAGCACGAGAGTGCATCATCATCGTCCCAGGTCCCAGTTCGAGGCGGTTCTACTTCTAGCGTACAACCGAGTGGGGCGAGCGTTCTTATGGCGAATTCCAGTTACTTTGCACGTCCGACACTTTTGGCGACAGCTCATGTGGGAATGCGTGGGCCTGGAGGGGAATCAGTCGCTGTGAGATGCCTATTGGATCAGGGATCGGAGATTTCTTTCATCACCGAAGCAGTTACGCAGACGCTCAGATTGAATCGAAAGAAGACGTGTATACCGCTGTCTGGCGTGGGGTTGTCTTCTTTGGGAAGCGCACGCTCTTATACAAATTTTGCTTTGGTTTCTCGTGTGAATCCTGAATTTTCATTGGTTGTAGAGGCTCACATCTTGCCAAAACTCACGGGCAATGTTCCGTCCTGGGAAATTCTGGGACTTTGTTTACAGGATCTCGAGGGTATCGAGCTTGCCGATCCGCATTTCGATCAATCTTCGGAGATCGACATTATTTTGGGTGCGGATGCTTATGCATCGATCATCAGAGAAGGGGTTAAAAGGATTCCGAATTCGGGCGTCGTCGCGCAGAACACAGCGTTAGGTTGGGTTTTGTCGGGGAGAATGTCATCTGTTCCGTCATGGCGGGCGGAACAATCTTCTTCGCTTAGCACTTCATCATTACATTGCTCCTTGGATCGGGATTTGTTGAGCGCGGTGCGGCGTTTTTGGGAATTGGAGGAAGCCGCTGGGATTACGTCTCCTCTTAAGCCCGAAGATGAAGAATGCGAGCGGAATTTCAAGGAGAATTTCTCTCGGGTTCCTGGAGGCCGTTATATGGTGCGTTTACCTTGGAAGGGGGGTTGTCCGCCTGGCTCCAACTCTATGCGTGAGACGGCCCTCAAAACTCTTACGTCTGTCCGGAGGAGACTGGACCGGGATTTGACTCTGTCTGAACAATACTCTAAATTTTTGGGGGAGTATCATCGTCTGGGTCACATGGAAAAGGCGACCCCTGGGACAAGAGCCATCAACACTTGGTACCTCCCTCATCATGGCGTGGTGCAATCCAATGGAATTGTAACGAAGCTGAGGGTGGTCTTCGATGCATCAAGGCGCGATGGGGATGGAAATTCTTTGAATGATTTTTTGTTATCAGGTCCAGCGTTGCAGAACGATTTGACGGTGGTCTTATTGAATTGGCGACGACATCGATTCGCTTTTACAGCCGGCATCGTCAAGATGTTTCGGCAGATCTTGGTACACCCTGACGATCAGGTTATGCAGCGAATAGTTTGGCAGCCACCAGGAGAGGATGCAGTCACGGACTATCAGCTAACGACGGTGACTTATGGGACCTCCTGCACGCCATTTCTGGCAATTCGAGTGCTTCATCAGTTGGTGGAAGACGAGGGTTCTGATTTCCCTCTTGGGTCGAGATGCATTCTCCATGAATCTTATGTAGACGATGTTCTTTCGGGGGCAGATGATATATTCGGAGCGCTCAAAGCGAAAGATCAGCTCGTGAATCTTTTGACTGCGGGTGGTTTTGAACTGGGCAAGTGGGCAGCAAACCACTCAGCTATTCTTAGGGATGATTCTCAGGTGCATATCTCGGGAGCCGGGGTCAACATGGTGAACTTGGGAGACCCGGTGGCAGCATTGGGCATTATCTGGTTGCCTTCTTCAGATTCCTTAAGCTTTCGTTCCGATTCGACCTTCAACCCACAGGTTACTCCCACGAAGCGAACCATATTATCCGGCATCTCTCGCATTTTCGATCCCATGGGGTGGATCGCGCCTATTACGGTTGTCGGAAAGATTTTAATGCAGGATATCTGGATCTCAGGTGAAGGCTGGGACAGTCCGGTTCCGGACGGCATTGCGACACGTTGGGAAGAATATACCCGGGAACTCCCCCCCATCCGCGATATCAAGATTGACAGGTGGATCGGCTGTTCCTTGGCGGTTGCAGAATATGAGCTCCACGGGTTTGCCGATGCATCATCACGGGCATATGCTGCAGCGATATATTTAAGGGTGGTCAATTCCGATAGGGACATCAAAGCATCGCTGCTCATTTCTAAGACCAAGGTTGTGCCGGTGAAAACGGTCAGCATTCCCCGATTGGAGTTGTGCGCTGCAGAGCTGTTGGCTCGTTTGGTAGGTCGAGTCCGTTCTTCCGAGAGTTTCGCTTCGATGCCCGTTTTTTGTTGGTCAGACAGTCAAGTCGTCTTGGCCTGGCTTCGTCGTCATCCAAGTTCGTGGAAAACTTGTATCGCCAATCGTGCATCATTCATCCGGACGTCTCTTCCATCCGCATCGTGGCGTTATGTAAACACTCGTGAGAATCCGGCCGACTTGGCTACACGCGGACTTTTACCCAGGGACTTATCTCAATCTCTCTTATGGTGGCGTGGACCACCCTGGCTTCAACTTTCGTCAAATACCTGGCCTTCCGCAGATCTATCCGGAAACCTAGACGCTCCCGGCGAAGAAATTACGCCAGTTCTCACTGCCGCTGTCTCTTCGGTTCCGAAACCTGAGGATGACTCATTGTTTCGATTCTCTTCCTGGACTAGGTTGCATCGGGTCGTGGCATATTGCTTACGATTCGCTAAATTATGTAGAAAGGAGTTAACTTCAGCACCGAACTACCTGACCACTGAAGAACTGGACGACGCCAAAAGGAGGTTGATCGGCCCCGTTCAACAAATACATTTTCAGGGACGAGCTGAAGACTCTTTCTGCTACCGGCACTGTAACATCCCGGAGTGCCCTCCGCCGTCTGGATCCTTATATCGACGATCATGGGATTATCCGCGTAGGGGGCAGGCTTTCTTTCTCGCAACTGACTTTCGATGGCAAACATCCTCCGATTCTACCTAAGGAGTCTCATCTTAGTTCATTGTACGTGGCCAAGGCTCATTTGGATACATTGCATGGTGGCGCCACGCTGACACGAAGTCTCTTGCAGGGACGAGTTTGGATCTTGGGACACGGGCGATTGGTCAAATCCCACATTCATCGTTGTGTGCGTTGCGCTCGGGTCCGTCCACAGTTGGGATCACAGAAGATGGGCGATCTCCCTAGTAATCGAGTCCGCCCTGACCGGCCCTTTCCAACTGCGGGGGTAGATTACGCGGGCCCATTCCAGATACGGTTTTCTCCAGGCCGAGGATCAAAATCATACAAGGGCTATTTGGCTATATTCGTTTGCTTCGTTTCCAAAGCCGTACATTTGGAGGTGGTGAGTGATTGTAGCACTCAGGCTTTACTGGCTGCTTTCCGCCGTTTTTCGGGTCGACGTGGTCTATGCAGGGAACTTTGGAGTGACAACAGCACGACGTTTCGGGGTGCCGATACTGAACTGCGGGCTCTCTTCGCTGCATCGTCACAATTCTATAAGGATCTGGCTTCCACACTTGCCAACGACAGGGTTGATTGGCGATTCATTCCACCTGGGTCCCCACATTTTGGTGGGCTCTGGGAGGCAGGAGTTAAGGCGGTCAAGTTTCACTTACGACGGGTAGTCGGTGATTCAAGGTTGACGTTCGAGGAGTTCTCGACGGTGACGGTGCGAGTGGAAGCTTGCCTCAACTCGAGACCTCTGTGTCCTCTATCCTCGGACTTGGAAGATTTGTCGGCGCTCACACCTGCGCACCTTTTGATTGGATCCTCACTGTTCACTGTACCGGAATCACCGCAGGTGGATGTGACTCCTCTTGCACGGTGGAAGTTGGTTCAGAACATGACTCAACATTTTTGGACGCGTTGGAGCAGGGAATACCTTCATCATCTCCAACAGCGGTCGAAATGGAGGTCTACGGTGGAGAATTTTTCTGTAGGACAACTTGTGCTGATTCAGGATGAACGTTATCCTCCTTCGAAGTGGCCCCTCGGCCGTGTCATCCACGTATATCCAGGGAAGGATGGGCTGATTCGGGTGGCGGATGTGCGCACCGCGAGCAGCACTCTGCGGCGATCGATTTCACGCCTCAGTCCATTACCAGTGGTGGCTGAGCCGAACATTCAAGTCGCTTCGTAGCGTCTTCCTCTGGTTCTCTATCTTTCTTGGGTTTTATTTTAATTTTTTTTGTTCTTTGTTCTTTCCTTATGCATGTTTCAGGAAGGTATTTCGTCAACGACGAGGCGGGCGGCATGTTTGGGTTTGTGTGGGATAGTGCGTTCTGTTATCGGGGAAGTCAGGTGGACCGAGTAGCTTGGTGGAACCGTTGGCAGTTCGTATCCCTCCCACCTGCCCTTCCAGTAGCGAGGAATCCCGCCAAATCAACGAGAAGCGCGTGGAAATTCTTACGAGACGGGTATATATTTTTTTCTCCGGGTTTACGCCCCTCCTCCTCTACTATTCTCGTGATCGGGCGAATTAATCCACTAAATGTAATTTGGACTGAATAAAGAAGTTTGTGAATTGTGCTCCTAAATTCAGTGTCCGCAGTTCATTCAATAACGAACAGAGAAGCATTCTGGCACTCCTTCGTTCACTTTCCATTTCTACGACATCTTGGATTTTTCAACAATTTTCTATCGGTAATTCCCATCAATTTTCCGCTGTCTCCTTCCCATTTCCTACCAAATTGCTTGAACAATAATTGTTTAAACAATTAGCAGACCCGGTTTTTTCCCATGAAAAATCGTCTTTCCCACCCTTGTCCTCATTCCAATATTGATTTCTCCATTATTCCTGCTGGTTTGCCCATGGGCTATAATGGGCTAATGCATCTATGGTCAACTGCTCAGAAATCTATTCAATCGAAGATGAGCCATTGAAGACGTTATCAGACTTGAATGAATTATTGGAACAATAGAAATTTGACTGCTCAGGAATTCCCAGTTTTCTAGGAGAAATTCACAACTTCCGAATTCTTCAATTCACATCATCTACCTTGGGAAAATATTTTATGAGCTCCTTTGTCGAGAATTCTTCAGATTAGTTCACTTTGTACAAAGTATAGTTTGAAAGAATACCCTACGGACAACGTCAGGAAAATCCGGATGAAAAGCAGAAAATCCTCGTGACAAAAATCGGACTGGGACTTGTCTGATTTTGCTTGGCTTTGCTCGGCTCTGCTCTCTATTCCGGCCGCTTTCTGAAACGGAATCTATTGGTTTTCATCCAGATTTGCTTTGCATTCTCCGTATGGCCACCTGTCAATAATCTGAGTATAAAAAATTCTGCAACAAAGCACAAAGCTAAATGATGTACGGAATGTTTGATATGAAAGCTCATCCAATATCTTTCCAAGATACAGATATATCCCATATCCTTTTCCTTATAGCTATATGCGTTGAGAATCTGAAGAATAGACCACCATGTAAAAAAATTGGATATAACCATACATAAACTAGGCATAATCTATGTGTGGAAATGGGCTCACAAAAACTATATATGTTCAAATGACTCATTTGACAAAAGTGAGTCATTTGAACATGTATAGTTTTTGTAAGCCCATTTCCACACATAGATCATGCCTAGTTTATGCATGGTTATATCTGATTTTTTCACATGGGCATCTTCATCGTAGGGTAATTTCATGTCAACTCGACCAACGATCTAAATTCGACATCTCAGAAATTCATGATATTTATTCCACCAATAGTAATAGTCATGTGCATGAAAAATGTTGAGTTTGAGAATTTTTTGATTTTTTGTTCTGGAGTTATTATAATCCAAAATTCTCTTGAAATGAAGGGTATGGCAATTTTCAAAATGCTGTATCTCCAAAACTACTCGACCTGCGGGGTTGAACTTGGAGTCATTATTTTCACTTTTCTACAATCTTTACACTGATGTTTCATTCAAACATGTGATCAGACTTTCAAAATTTTCACGTAAGAAAAAAAAGTTTGTTTTCAATATTTCGGAAACGGAATTTTGTTTTTTTGAAAAAAATATATGCTGTTCATGGACTAATTTTGAATGTTCGTACCAAATGACTAGATGGCATTCCGATGGTATCTAGGGAAAATAAATTTTTCTTTATCCTGAGGCACGATAAATTGCACACACAGCTGTAACATACGGGGTGTCCAAAAATCCGACCGTTGAAAAAACATACCGATGATCTCGACCAAGAGCTGATATGATTTTCCCGTTGGAAAATGTGGATCGGGATCTTCGTGACTGAGTTTCGGAATTTTCAACATGCACGGAGAAAAAATGTCACGCATGGAACAATATCGCATAGTTGCGAGAACGATACCGTGAAGGTAGTCTACTTGTAAAGTTATGGGGGGAATACCAATAAATCAACACAAGATTAACAAATGACGGCAACGATATAGTATATTCATAGTAATAATCTGTTTAGTTCCACTAACGTTCAGATCTGGCATAGATACATTAAAGATAACCTACGGAATAATACTTCAGATCGTTGCAGGATTGATTTTTTTCCGGGTGTTTCTGAAAACACGAATATCTAAATAGCAGACCGAATTGCACACCGAAAAAATCATATACTAACCATTAGTATTCCCCACTGATGTACAGTTTATTTTCCTCTATAATATGAGGCTAGTACTTCCTCTGGCCTGTACAGGCAAATCCTCTAACAACCCATCATGGCCTGCTTTCCTCTGATTAGTTTCAGCATGTTTTCCTCTAAACGCTCTGAGTATGCTTCCCTCTAGATCATTTCAGTATACTTTCCTATAAATGTTTGTGAAGTGAGGACAAATTTACATTGTGAGATTATGCATCAGATTTCATCAACAAAAGTACTTTCAATAAGAAGTCACAGAATTCTGTTATCAATTGATAGAAAGTACAGTAATCCTGATAATAGTATATGGTACATAACCTCACAACATTAATTTGGTCTCACTTTATTGTGAAGCATAAGGTTCGTTCGTTCTACGTGTTCTGAGTTGTTCCAACTTGTACGAAAACAATCATATTCCGTTTCTATAAATGGAAATAGCGACTCCAAAATACTTGTAGCAAGTTGGGATAATTTGGGACACCACTAAACGAACTTAGCTTTAGTCATTCCCAAGACGAATTTTTTCCGCTCGTATCATACTTTCTTTTCAATCGACGGTTCAATATTCTTTCCATTACATTCTCCAATGTTACCTAATCAACATAGATATCTCAAAATGTTCATGTTTTGAATCTTCATTACATATCCGATTGATGCATTATCTAGAAGATACATAATGCATATCTACAAAATATGTTATACAACATATTCACAGATGATATTGGTCCTGTAAGAAATGGGTTCGTAAGAATAGAACTAAACATCATATTAGAATATATCATAATATGGTCACTTTATTCTGAAAATTTTTTAATTACAAAAACCATGAAAGTTCAAAATTATAATTCATGTCGGAATGTGACATATAGCGAACCATCTGCGCCCGTTCGGCACTTACTTGGATGAAAAGAAAGGAGTTGCTTATATTAAAAAAAAAACCATTCGATAGTAGGTTCAATTTCATAGCTGTGCAAATGTTCATTAAAACCAATAGTCTGAATACCAGACAAAGGGAACCAGACTTTTTCATTTTCATCTAATGGTTTCACTATCCAATGTAATAATCCAAATAGAGGCAAGTCATTGCTATAACTCAACACTAATACCATGTCACGCTTATATTCTGTGCCGCATATATTCACTTTTCGAACACATGAAGAATTGATATAGTTAGTTGGTAAAACAATTCGGAATTCAATAAAGTCTTCAGTGTCTTGAATATTTGTTTCAATATGATGAAACGCAACATCTGATGGGAATCCCTTTTTTGCAAGGAACCTCGCACTATTAGTGAGGGAGTATCTAAGAGCCG
Organism: Gonatopus flavifemur; assembly: GCA_018340375.1. Classification (NCBI taxonomy): domain Eukaryota; kingdom Metazoa; phylum Arthropoda; class Insecta; order Hymenoptera; family Dryinidae; genus Gonatopus; species Gonatopus flavifemur. Next base: position 148,189 of record JAFFJZ010000084.1, on the reverse strand, counting down.
TAGTAAGGGGCATGTTTTTCCTGCAAGTATGAGATTTTGCACTGATTTTGACAACTGGTCTATGCTTTCCTTCCATCCTCATGCACCAGATGTGGATTAAAGGTCCAATCAACATCATTATTCTAGGTATATGAACCATAAAATGGTGTTTCGGTTTTAATGTTTTATCAAAAGTGGATTGATAAATTTCATGATGTTCGGCGATCAAAGTGGAGAGATATGTGGCTGTCTCTTTTGGAACATACGGTGTTACAATAATGTCTATAATTTCCACGAGCAATATATATAATTTCCATGCCTCATTGCCCGCAGGAATTACATCTCCAATCATCAAACCCAGATTCCGAATGAAACAAAACATTTCAGATGCCGTCATTTTTAAATTTTTCTCTACGAAGGTGCTCCATTGTAATTACTGTAACTTTGTTACCCGACTCGAAACCATAATCAGAAAATTGTACACGTTCATTCAAAGTCTCTAAGGTGAAATATCCTTCAAGTAAGAGCCGAATAAGAATTGCACACAAGTCGTAATGGCACACGCCTTCCAGAAAATCATGCATAAAATCCAGGGCAACATTAACAGTACGATGGTAAGAATTCAACTGGTTCCACACACATTTTTCTTTCACACCAGTGAGTGAGTAATCATTTTGGAGAAGATCCTCAGCATAATTGATGGGATCTCTCAGCATATCCCGATTTTCTCGTAACTGACTTGGAGTAATAATCCTATGTTCTTTACATATACGACAAAAATGATTCGCCCTAAAACATTCCACAAATCCTGTCATACCATTGATGGCCTTATGATCTCCTATTAGGAGACAGAGAGAAAAAAAAATTGTATACACTTGTCCTCCTGCTTCAACACAAATACCATTGGTTTCCAAGTCCTCTAGGTCTTTCAAAATAGGACGAAATGTTTCCTTATTGCCAAAGTGCCTGTCATCGGTGTGAAACACTGACGCAACAAAAACATTCTCTAATGAAGACATAAGACTTATGATCACCTGAATGAGAACCAGTTTGATTATTGGTTCTACGTCGTCAAAATAAAACACTAAAGGAAGAACGAAGCGATTTTGAAAATGAGTAGTTTTGACCCTTCTCCACAAAGGACTTTGAATAATGTTTGAGAATATATCACTTTGTTCTAGTTCTCGAAAGTTATCAAGGATAGCATTTGAAACACCTGGCAATTCGAGAAAATGCTGTAGAGTTAGGTTTATACTTATAAATTGTCCTGTCGGTTCTATTTGGGTCCTAATAGGCATTCCGTTAACATAATTCAATGTTTCACTTTCCCCTATACGATAGGACTCAGAACGAATAAAACAATTGCTCTTTTCTAAAGCATCCAATCTCTGATTTTCAGTTCTCAATCCGTTTGAAGCACCTTGAACTGAAGAAAACATTTCAAGTAAGTCTTGAACATCTTGTTCTGGACCTCTGAAGTTTTCAAAGAGTGATATTGCTTTAGCTTTGATAACGTCAAGAAAACCACTACAAGCATAATCGGGAGCGAAATTGAGGACTTCTTGCACTTGTGAGCTATTAAAAGAAGTGATAGAGTAAAGTTTCGCAGACAAAGCTGAAGTCGAGTCGTATAGAGCTTTCTTAAAATCAAGAATGGTTATTGGTTAAGCATTAGGGTTCTCCTGTACAATATTTTGCAGGAGTATTTTATTTTGATTTTCATTTTCTACTAATTGTATATCATTTTTGATCAAGAGACGCGGTAGCGTCTCGACGCCGAGTATATGAAAAAACCCTGGAAACAAGATGTATAAGTATTTTTTTTATTTTAAGTGAAGAAAGCAGAAGTCGTCCGCTACCGTGTATCTATACTGCTCAACCGAGATTTAACCTCCTGAAAAAATGTTCAATGCACAATAACTCGACACATATTGTGTGTCACAAAAAAATAACTACACTTTCATTATATAATACGATTACACTCTTTCGATTAAGCACACTACGAACTTGATCAGTTCATCCGTTACCGAAATATAAACGTTTAAAGTCTTCATACGATCGAAACATCTTTTCGGAATTTCTGATTAATCGGTTTCTTCTTAACACGAAGACCTGTTATCCTTGAGGCGATTTCCAATGCTACAAAGATTTATTCTGCCTTTTCTTCTTTCTTCGAACGCCCAATAGTAGATCATTTGTTCTGTCTTTCTTTCTTCGAATGTCCAATAGTGGATCATTTGTTCATTAGTATGTAAAATATACAGTGGGTGGCCAAATTATTAGGCCACAATTGAGATTATTGAGATTACTCCAAAGTTGAATATCTCAGTGGAAAATTATCGTAAGGAAACAAATGAATACGCAATTTCAAGGGCAAAGTCTACTCTTTGAGCATCATTTGACCTCTTTGGTCTATCATGTTTGCCCGACAACCTACATCGCATTGAGTATGAGCATTTTGCTCGATATTTCCTCAGTTTTTCAAACAGAAGGAGCTCGCAGGAAGATTAAAACATGGAAACACGAAAATAAACATTTTGTAGAGAATTTCCTCAGCTCCAAAACGCTTTTTTTATTTTCCTGGTAGAGTCATTTTCAGCGGAGTTATGTCATGTTTTATGACTTGTAATTTTGAGACGGTTAAGGGAACAAAAAATTTCCTTGGAGGAAAAAGTTTAGTTTTGCTATGTATTATACGAAAAAAAAATACTTCGAGAGGTTTTTGATTGCTTTCAAAAGTATTTTCTGCGTATAATACATCTTAAAACAAAACTTTTTCCTCCAAGGAAATTTTTCGTTCCCTTAACCGTCTCAAAATTACAAGTCATAAAACATGACATAACTCCGCTGAAAATGACTCTACCAGGAAAATAAAAAAAGCGTTTTGGAGCTGAGGAAATTCTCTACAAAATGTTTATTTTCGTGTTTCCATGTTTTAATCTTCCTGCGAGCTCCTTCTGTTTGAAAAACTGAGGAAATATCGAGCAAAATGCTCATACTTAATGCAATGTAGGTTGTCGGGCAAACATGATAGACCAAAGAGGTCAAATGATGCTCAAACAGTAGACTTTGCCCTTGGAATTGCGTATGCATTTGTTTCCTTACGATAATTTTTCACTGAGATATTCAACTTTGGAGTAATCTCAATAATCTCAATTGTGGCCTAATAATTTGGCCACCCACTGTAATAACGTATAATAAGGTGCTTCCAATATTGTCCAAATGGTTTTTCAGTCTTTTGTAACCTGTACAATGATTGGTAGATGAATTTTTTTCCCTATGGAGTATATACATTGTAAATACGTAAACAAATATAACCTGTCAATGAGGCGATGTATTGATAGGTTATTAAAATATTAAGAGAATAATTAAAAGATGAATGAATTACAGGTGACTACATTATTATTACAGATTACTACAGGTTTATACATTGTAAATACGTAAACAAATATAACCTGTCAATGAGGCGATGTGTTGATAGGTTATTAAAATATTAAAAGAATAATTAAAAGATGAATGAATTACAGGTGACTACATTATTACAGATTATTACAGGTTATTCAGAACAATGAAACATAAATACGGTGGCGTAGCAAGGGGGGGGGGCGGTGAGGGCGGACCGCCCTGGGTGCCAAATCCAAGGGGGTGCCAAATTTTGGTTCGCATGCAAATTTTACTGGATTACAGTTTCTTCTTTGTTTTTTTTTTTCAAAAAGAAGATGAACTGCCAGGCGAGGGGGGGTTCCGCTATCGCGTCCGCCCTGGGTACCATTTGGCCACGCTACGCCACTGCATAAATAAACAACTTGGGATTATATATACTCTTATATATTACTTCAAAAAATTCATGAATAATGAATGAATAAATGATGAAGAGGTTATTTGTAAAAAAAACAGAAGAAGTTTGAGAAAGGTATAAATAAATCTATTTGCTACATTCAGAAAATTGGAATATACACAGGTAAGCTCTGTATGATGTATTATTCTTAAAATACAATATTCCTTCACAGACACCAGCTCAGCAGAGATACCGTGATCCCTTATGAACAGTCTGCTACTGTTGGTTCTTACCACCAGAACCACAGGCTGATGATCGAATAAATCATCCAAGGTCTAGTCGAAAATAATGAATCGAATTTGTGCATTACTTTTTAGGTGGAACCTTATCTGATATACCATGACCCCCTTACAAACAATCTGCTATCGGGTTCTCCTGCTAGAGTTGTTGGAAAATGATCAAATGGATCATATCGAGCATGCTCAAGGGAAAAGATTCAAGTCTATTTGCGATTCCTCCACATACCAGGAAGTCAGAGATATATCATAAGTTCTGACGGACAGTGAACTACTGGAGCCTTCCGGAGTAGCTGATCAAAACCAGATGACCAGCTACTTCGGAAGGCTCCACTGTTGATTTCTCTAATTAGGAACATAGGCAATCGATGAAAAAGATCATACCGGGCCTGCTCAAGGGTGATTATTGAAGTTTATTTGCTATTTTTTTACAGGCAAAAGTATAATGGATATACCATAATCTCTAATGGAATCCACTATTCTGCAATCAGAATCGTGAACAAATAATGAAACAGAATAGTGAATAGATAATGAAGGTAGATTCAATTATAGCAAGTTTGAAAAACATTCGAAAATAAGGTTAGTCACCGAGCACTTCAGGTATACTAAAATATGACATCCTGAATCAAAATTATGAACTATGTACAAAATGGTTTCCCTAGATTCTTGGAGTGAAATGACAGGTGGATCGAGAAGAAGTAGGAAGGATGCAGGTATACTATAGATCTGTATGTTACTTACCACCACGATCAATATCATCAGGTAGCGTAGGAGGAAAATGAAGAAAAGGCGAAAGTGCAGTGGATATACAAGTCCTTGCATTGAATAATACCACTATCAGATTCTTCCAACAGAATCATAGGTGGATGAAGAAGAAGCAGAAAGGATGTAGATGTACCATACATCTGTACGTTAAATCCTACCATGATCATTAGGTAGCGTTGAAGGAAAATGCAGAAAAGATAGGAGCGCAGTGGATATATCACAAATCATTGCATCGGGTGCATTCCACTGACCAATTGACGAATGATTAGAGAGACTGTTTAGGATCAACTCAACGAAAATTGAGCAGAGACAATATTCTGATTATAGAAATTGTTGCAGAACAACTACAGGTCAACTTGACTGATGTGACTGGATGTGACAATTCATTCTGAATGTTTTCTTCCAGAGTTCCATCTTTTCAGTTGTTCCATTCAAGCTGGATTATATTCGTGTTCTTACAAACCATAATTTTTATCTTTACTTATCGTGGTTTTGGAATGATTCAATTCTCAAATATCATGAATATTGAATGGTTTAGATATTTGATACAATATTGCTTTTTAATGATCATGAATCACTTTGAATACATTTTGAACATTTCATGGATGCTAGAGTTACTAAATCTCTCAACCCAAAATACTCTATGACAATTTAATAAAATTCATGATATTTGAGAATTGAATCAATCCAAAACCAAGATAAGTAAAGATAAAAATGAAGGTTTGTAAGAACACAAATATAATCCAGCTTGAATAGAACAACTCAAAAGATGGAACTTGGGAAGAAAACATTCAGAATGAATTGTCACATCCAGTCACATCAGTAGAGTTGACCTGTAGTTGTTCTGCAACAATTTCTATAATCAGAATATTGTATCTGCTCAATTTTCGTTGAGTTGATCCTGAACAGTCTCTCTAATCATTCGTTAATTGGTCAGTGGAATGTACCCGATGCAAAGATTTGTGATATATCCAATGCGCTCCTATCTTTTCTGCATTTTCCTTCAACGCTACCTAATGATCATGGTAGGATTTAACGTACAGATGTATGGTACATCAACATCCTTCTTGCTTTTTCTTCATCCACCTATGATTCTGTTGGAAGAATCTGATAGTGGTATTATTCAATGCAAGGACTTGTATATCCACTGCACTTCTGCCTTTTCTTCATTTTCCTATGACACTGCCCAATGACATTGATCATTGTGGTGCGTAACATAAAAATGTATGGTGACATGCATCCTTCTTGTTTTTTATTCATCTACACGGAAAGAACTCTGAAGCTACCGTAGTATGTGAGCCCGTCGCACTATAGTAGCTTGACTGCCCACATACGAGCGTAGTGCCGCTGTGTACCAAAGTTGATTCGACAGTCAGCCAATGTGGTATGACGAAGCGCCGAACTGAATTTGCTCCCGTGTAATACCACAATGGTATGGCTCAGGAGCAAACAGGCCACGACGCGCGTAGTGGGGAGCAGCGCGAGTACTCCTGAGCCATAACATCGTGGTATTACACGGGAGCAAATTCAGTTCGGCGCTCCGTCATACCACATTGGCTGACTGTCGAATCAACTTTGGTACACAGCGGCACTACGCTCGTATGTGGGCAGCCAAGCTACTATAGTGCGACAGGCTCACATACTACGGTAGCTTCAGAGTTCTTTCCGTGTACCTGTGATTCTATTGGAAGAATCTGGTAATAGTGTACCTAACGCAAGGACCTGTGGTATATTCACTGCACTCCTGCCTTTTCCTCATTTTCCTCTTACGCTACCTGATGATATTGACGTCGTGGTAAGTACCATACAGATGTATAGTATACCTGCATCCTTTCTCTTTTTTCTTGATCCACCTGTAATTTTACTCAAAGAATTTACTCACTGAAAAAACTTTTTCACCTGGGTACTCAGGAATAAGGATATTGGATAATATATAATCCAGGGCCCAAAATATTGATGGAAAATCAACAGAAACTCACGCGTTAAACGTAATGGGTCTTCCTAATGTTGACGGTGTTTCTTCTTATTTGAATGCAGTAATGCAGTGTATATTGTACTGTGCTTCTAAGGCAAAACAATTACTTTTATCTGACCTCAATGACATCATAAATATTCCAATTCAGAACCACAATTCGCGAAAAAACCTTGATATCATAGCTCTGAAAGAGCTTGCAGGTCCACAATACTTGCATAATCACTCACAAGATGCAGGAGAATTCATCGCTTCTATTTGCGAAAATTCAATGGCTATTAAAAATTTAGTGAAGCACCAAATAACTACCGTGACAGAATGTAAGAAATGTGAATATACCGAAAATATTGTTGGTACAAATTGTGTTACACGTCTTGGGCTACCTCCAATTTCACAAAAATCATTTGAGTTTCAAGAAATGTTCAAGTTGAATTTTTCAACATAGAAAATTTTCGAAGATTCTTGTGACAATTGCAATGATTTGCATAAAACTGAGAAATCATTTATAACAGCGTCAGAACAATATGTAATTGTGCAATTGATGATGTTTAATCACAATAATGTTGAAGGAACAAAGGTAGAAAATATAAACATTAAAGCAGTACCAACTTCAAAAATTATAATTGCAGAACACTTTTAAAAAGTTATAGCTGTTGTTTTTCATCAGGGTAAAAATATTTCTGGAGATAATTTCACATGCATGTTACGAAGTAAAGGCACAAAGTGTATATTTATTCATGATCTGCAAGTTGAAGAGCGACATTGGCCACGCAATGCTAAAGACTCGTATATATATTTCTTTGAAAAGCAATAATTCCGCTTCATCATAAAACTAGAATTCAATTACTGTGATATTGTACAGATTTGAAGAATATAGAATACCTTTATAATACCATAAGGAACCAAATATTCTTGAAGAATTTTTTCGAATGATTTCGATGGATATTCCACAAAATTCTGAAAAATGTCTGGTACAGTACTAGAAAGTGTCTTCAATCTGATATCTTGAAGGTTTATCTTTTTGTTGCATGATAAATATTTGACATCTCTTCACCCGAATAGCAAAAGTTCCGAAAACTAGGTTCCATTGAATCCTTCTGGAACTACAAAATGAATCACTGAAATGTCAGTAGGATGGAGTTCTTGGAGAATTCAAATCACCTTTCGTCATGCTATATACACTACAATATACAGTATGACAAGAGGCGATTTGAATTCTCCAAGGACTCTATTCTGCTGACATTTCAGTAGTTCGTTTTGTGATCACGAAAGAATCCAATGAGATCTAATTTTTGGAACTTTTGCTATCTGCTACTTTTCACAATGATTCAAAAGAGTGACCGAAAAATGTTTGCTGGAAAGCTATTTTTAGCTTCATGCTAAACAGTACAAATTCTATCTTGCAAAAAAAATTTTTGTTGGATACCTTGAATATATTGTACGCAAGTTTCCTCTGTCTGTAAGATCTATGTTGTTTCGATTTTCTTACACTGATTTCTTGAAAACACTGGAAATTTCCGCACAAGACATGTTCAGCACAATATCGTGGGCTGTTTTGAGCGGCGTGAGCTACTTTGAGCGCTGTGAGTTGCTTTGAGCGCTTTGAGCTGCTTTGAGCGCCAACTCATCAGTCAAGGGAAATTTAGTTTCCGGAATTCTTCACACGTATATTTGTTCATGGGAATTCGCTTCTCTTCCCTTCTTTTCTCCATTCTTCATTTCGATAATCTATTGCCGTCCAATAATGAGATGACTGATGGAAATCCAAGTGGATTTTTATATCACATAAGTTATCTGAGCACATTCCCTTCATTCCTGCGATTGCCATGAACTCGACAGGGGTATTTTGTTTTGATTTGGGTTCAGTTGGAAGCATATTCAGAAAAAGAAGTGAAATCCCCCAAAAAAACTTCAAAAAAGTGAAAAAATACCGCCAAGTATATGCAATTCCCAAAAACAAAGAATGAAAAAATCTCAAAACACATCCTAAAGGAAAATTTCACTGCATTCAGAATTTCGAGGGGATATAAAAGGATATGCTCCATTTGAGAAAAAAAGATATGAAATCAATATGAGCGACCAAGTTATTACATTGGTTATCCAAAGGATATGTGGAAGATTTTTGGCATATTGTAACTTCAGTTTGTTTGAACTGTATTGAAGGTAATTGATGATTTCCAAAAATGCATTATTGTATTAAAAAAATAAATAAAACAAGCGTATCGTTCTGCCCGTATATATAGATACCAAAAAGTGAAAAAAAAGTAGAATTCCACATAACATACAAATGTCTCACAAAAACCCCTAAAAACTCCAACACAGTAAAAGATAACGTCAAATCCCAAAAACCATACAAACGTTTTACAATAACACTTGAAAAAAAAATCCTTGAAAAAAATACTTCACTCTTACCGGAAGATTACTTGATATAACAAATATACGATTAAAAAAAAAAAGATGTGGAAGGCTACTCTGTTCCGGAATTCACATCAACCAGTAACACTTGGCGTGGCAGAAGAAGATTTTATGAACTTATATAATTTAAATTTCTTGTTTAATGTTCTATAGAAATTCATTTGTATATAATAAAGGCTCAAAACTTCTACCATCGGTCACGCCAAGTGTTACTGGTTGATGCGAATTCCGAAACAGGGTTGCCTTTCACATCTTTTTTTTTAATGGTATATTTGTTATATCAAGTAATCTTCCGGAAAGAGTGAAGTATTTTTTTCAAGGATTTTTTTTCAAGTGTTATTGTAAAACGTTTGTATGGTTTTTGGGATTTGGCGTTATTTTTCACTGTGTTGGAGTTTTTAGGGGTTTTTCTGAGACATTTGTATGTTTTGTGGAATTCTACTTTTTTTTCTCTTCTTGGTATCTATATATATATATGGGCAGAACGATACGCTTGTTTTATTCATTTTTTTAATACAATAATGCTTTTTTGAAAATCATAAATTACCTTCAATACAGTTCAAACAAACTGAAGTTACAATATACCAAAAATCTTCCACATATCCTTCGGATAACCAATGTACTTGGTCGCTCATATTGATTTCATATCTTTCTTCTTCAAATGAAGCATACCCAATGAACATTTGATTCCTCAAGATATGTTTTAGATATGTTTAAGATGTCTTATGCGACACTCTTAGATATCTAAAAGATAAGTTTTCGTATCTTGAGATATCTTAAACATGTCTTGGACGTTTTAAGAGACGTAAGATATGTTCAAGATATCTCAAGATACGAAAAGTTATCTTTTAGATATCTAAAAGTGTCGCATAAGACATCTTAAACATATCTAAAACATATCTTGAGAAATCAAATGTTGATTGGGTATCCTTTTATATCCCCTCGAAATTCTGAATGCAGTGAAATTTTCCTTTGGAATGTGTTTTGAGATTTTTTTATTCTTTGTTTTTGGGGATTTCATATACTTGGCGTTATTTTTTTACTTTTTTGGAGTTTTTTTTGGGGTATGATTAACAGGTAAATGTAGATTCTCAAGCTGATGGTCCTCAATTTCATCTTCCGGGTGTTTTTTTTCAAATGTTCTCTTAAATAATATAGAGTACTATATTCCTTGGGACAATGACAGCATTTATAGGATGAAAAATGGTTGTGTGGATGTAACAATCTAATATGAATACACAAACCCGAAATGGACTCCACCACTACATTACAAATACTACATGAATAGGCCATTTTGGAGTTATTCAAGGCGTGAAGTTTGAAACAATGGCAAACACTTGACACAGATTATACAAACACCTAACTTTTCGTACTCGTCCCACAATCATTCATCGCCAGCACTCCCTCAAGTGAACTTATAACAGAAGTCACACGAACAATACTTGGATCTTCTTTCAGGTGAATATCATAAAAGAAACGCTGAATGAAAAGCCATACTGCATGAGATTCTGTAGGGTACGCTGCATCCAGTGCAGAAAATGATTTGAAACAAACATCAAAAGCGCTAACCGGAGTTCGCAATGTGTACCGAATGTTATCTATTTGCACGTAGCATGACGTAATCTCAGCTAATGATGACCCAGCAAGAATCACAATTGGTTGCATTCGTAATCCCTGACGTGAAATGGAATCTCGATGGTTCTTAATTTCACGGTTTAAGTCACCTGCAATCTGAAGTAAGGGATCGTTCATATATAACGTAACGCCGTTTACTATTCCCTTCTCTATCTTACTCATCAGGTCTGAAGTTGGCGCGACAAAGCACGAGGGAAAAAAAGCGTTATGTAATTCATGGACGATCCCTAATCAAATATAAATGCATCTATCAATCAATTTATTACAATACCGAAATCATACAAGTGGTTTATTAAACACATCATTTCTGCGAAAATTGGAATATAGTACACTGTAAAAAAAAACTGGAAATTTATTGTGCAACTGGACTGGAAATTTCCAGTGCTAGTACTGGAATATGGATATTCCAGTACATGTACAGAGATTTTGTTGTTACGTTACTGAAAATTTACCAAGCATAACTGAAAATTCAGTCATTGTACTGGAATTTTCAAGTTTGAGATGATGTACTGAAATTTTGCCATGATTTCGCGAAAATTTTACCGGCTCGTACTACAATTTTATAGTTCTTGTGCACCAAAAAAAAATATTCCCTCAAAAAGGACTTGAGAAAAAATTTGGAATTTAGAAAAAAAAACCTAATCGTTGGTATACTGGAATTATACAGGTTTTTAACTGCAATTCTCAGGTTTTGTGATGGAATTTTCCAGTTACTATGCAATTGAATTATACAGGTTTTGAACTGCAATTTTCAGGTCGTGTGATGGAATTTTCCAGTTGCCATGCAACGGAATTTAATCACTGTTGCACTGAAATTTTCCACTTCTATTGGACTTCGTCATTTCTGGCAGGAAAAATTTCAAGTCTTTATATTAAAAATTTCCTGGACTTCCGGGTGATAGACGCATGGTGTAGGTTAGTCTGTGACAAGTGTAAGAACAAAGTGCTTTTGTGGGAGAAAAAAGGATTTAGAAAAGTGTTTGACGGTGTGAGGTGAAGGGCATAGTGAAGGTGTAAAAGTTAGGTGAAAGAAATAGTGGTGTGAGAGTAGGAAGTGAAGAAAAAAGGATAGTTTTTAGTAGGTGAGCAAGTGGTGGTGAGGAGTTAGAGGGGAGAAGAGCAGGTTGTGGGAGAGAAGAAGGAAGCTAGTAGCGCCGCGTAGGAACGAGTCAGGAAGGAGGGAGTAGAAGAAAGTAGGCAGGAAGGTAAGGCAGTGAATAGAGCAGTGAAGGGTTAGTGGCGACATCGGGCGGAGTAGTAGAGAAGATAGATAGAAGAGATGGGAACGAAGGAAGGAGAAAGGGTAGTGTTAGGGTCAGACGAGGAAATGAAGGAAGTAGAGGAGTCGGAGAAAAGTCTGACGGTGGAAGTAGAGAGAGGACAGCTAGGGACAGACGAGCAGGTGAAGGAGTCGGAGTCGTGGATAAGTCAGACATTAGAAGATGAGGAGTGCGAAGAGGAGAGAAGGGAAAGGAAGCAAGAAGTAGAAGTCTGGATGACTCCAACAGGCAATGTTAAGGAAGAGAAAGCAGGGGGGAGGAGGGGGAGACCTAGTAAGGCTGAGAGTCTAGGGAGAAATAGAAGTGGAAGTACAGGAGGGATTCAGGAGTTCTGGAAGAGGAAAAGAGAGGAGGATGAGGAGAGGGAAAGGCGAAGAATATTTGGGAAGGGAGGAATAATAGTGAGGTCACCGGAAGAGAAGAGGTTAAAGGAGATGGACGAGAAAAAAGAAATCCTAGAGTTGATGAGAGGGCTAGGAATTGATATGAAGAAGCTGAATGAGAAGGTAGATAGGGTTGATAAGGGTAACGAAGTGGTGAGAAATGAGGTAAAAAAGATGAGGGAAAGCCTAGATAGAGCGGAAGAATTATGGAAAGCAGAAATAGGGTTAATTAAGGATAGGATAGACAAAATGGAAGAGCAAATCAAAGTAAATAAAGAGGATAGGGAGAAAGTGGCAGCTATGGAGGATAAGGTAGAAGAAATAGGTAGATGGATAGTGGAAAGAGAGAGAAAAGAGGAGGAGATAGATAGGGAAGGGAGAAAGATGAAGATAAAGGCTCAAGATACAGTGAACAGAGCACTAGAGGTGAGAGTAGAAACGATAGAAAGAAGGGTAGAAGAAATGGAAAGAGGAGTGAAAGAAAGTATAGATAGAGGAAATGATGGGGTGCGTAGTCACCCGGAAGTCGGGGTGGGGGTTAATAAGAGAATAAAGGAGATGGAAAAGAGAATGGAATATAAGGAGAGGGTAGAGAGGAGGAAAAATATGGTGATAAAGGGTATGGAAGGGAATAAGAATGTGAAGGAAGAGGTAAAGGATTTGTTGGAGAAGTTAGGGGAGGGGGGGCAAATTGAGAAAATAGAGGAGATAAAAGACTTGGGAATAGGTGGGAAGGAGAAAAGAAGGATGGTAGTTATAAGATATAGGACGATAGAGGATAAGGAAAGGGTAATGAAGAAGAAGGGGTTGTTAAAGGGCAGAGTGGAGAGGGTAGAAGAGGATTATACGTGGAAAGAGAGGAGGATAATGGATAAAATGAGGGAAATAAGCTTTAGGTTGAAGAAAGAGGGGAAGAGAGTAAGTACAGGTTATGGAGGTGTCTGGATAGAGGGAAGATGGTGGAAATGGGATGAAGAAGAAGAAAAGTTGAAAAGTAGGGGAGAGGACTTTGGAGGGTTAGGAGAAAAGGGAGAGGCGGGAAAGGAAAAGGATTTTTAGGGGATAGGGGGAAAGAGAAAGGAGTAGAGAAAGAGGAGGTGAAATGTAGGAAAAATGGGAGGGAAAGAAAGAAGAGAAGGGGGGTGAAAGTTGGCTTTTGGAATGTGGCAGGTTTAGTAAATAAAAAAGAGGATTTCTGGAAGGAGATAGAGGGATGGGATGTTGTGGGTTTGGTAGAGACGTGGGTGGAGGAGAAGAGTTGGGGTAAAGTGAAGAGGAAACTGCCAAAAGGATACATCTGGAAAACACAATGGGCAGAAAGAAAGCATAGAAAGGGGAGGGCAAGTGGAGGCATTTTGATGGGATTTAGGAAGGAGATGGAGACAAGAGGGGAGAGAAAGGAAAGGATAGAGATGAAGGGAATGCTGATGGAGGAAGTGATTATAGGGGGGGATAAATGGAGAGTAGCAACAATGTATGTAAATGGAAATATTAAGGAAATGTTTGAGAATTTGAGCAAAGGTTTGGGTGAAAGGGGCGAAATGGAAAGGGTAATAATAGGAGGGGACTTCAACGCGAGGACGGGGGAGTTGGGAGGCCTAGTATGGGAAGAGGAGGGAGAGCATAAAGGGGGTAGGAAAAGCAAAGATAAGAGGATAAATAAGGAAGGAGAATACTACTGAAGACGATAGAGGAGGAAGGTTGGGGAATCCTGAATGGGGCAGTTTTGGGGATGAAGAAGGGAATTAACATACGTAGGGGTGAATGGGCAGACAGTAATAGATTCCGTAATAGCAGATGGGAAAGTGTGGGAGGGGTGCAGGAAGTTGAAAGTGGGAGAGAGCGAAGATTCGGATCATATGCCGATTATTTTGGAAATAGAGGGGGCAGAGGTGAAAAGGGAAAAGAACAAGGAGTGGGTGGAAAGATGTGATTGGTCGGAGGAGGGCATAGAGGAGTATAAGAGAAATATGGAGGGTGGGAAGGGGGTGGCAAAGAGGGTGAGTGTCTTAGAAGGAGAATAGCAGAGAAGGTGAAGAGGGCGATAAAGTTGAAAAGAGTTAGAGTAGGAAAGGGGGATAGGAAGAATAGTTGGTGGGATGAGAGTTGCAGAAATCTGAAAAGGGAGGTGAGAAAAAAGATAAGGGAGTGGAAAAAAGGAAAAAGCTCGATAGAGGGGGTAATGGAAGCGAAAAGGTTTTCAAGCAAGTATGTGAGGAAAAGAGGAAGGAAAAGAGAGAACGAATGATAGAGGAGATAAAAAGGTAAAGGACCAGAGACAGGTGTGGGCTTGGGTTAACAGGAGAGAAAAAGAGGAAAGAGATAAATGTGGAGTTTGGATTGGTGTAAGTGAAAGAATATTTTATGAGTCTGCTAGGAGGGGTAGAGAGGAGGGTGAGATCAGGAAACGGGGAGGTGGAGATAGAAGAGTGTGCGCAGATAGAGGAAAGTGAATTCGGGGAGCTATGGAAGGGTCTAAAAAGGGTAAGGCGGCGGGAATGGACGGGTTACAAAATGAATGTTGGATGTATGGGGGTAGACGGCTAAGAAATGAGGTGGAAAAAGTGATAAAGGGTATTTGGGAGAGTGGAAGGATACCGGAGGAATGGAGAGAGGGGTGCATAATACCAATCGTGAAAAAAGGGGAGGGTAAGAAGGTGGAAGAATACAGGGGGGTGACGCTGATGTCGACAATGTATAAGTTGTACACGACTCTGCTGACGAGAAGGTTGGAGAAAGAAGTGCAGGAGAAGGGCATGTTGGCAGGTAACCAAACTGGGTTTAGGAAGGGGGTAGGGACAGTGGACAATATATATGCATTGAATTATCTGATAGGGAGGGAGATAGAGAAGAAAAGGAAGTTAGCAGCGGTGTTTATAGACTTGAAGGCGGCGTTTGATTCGGTAGATAGGGAAGTTCTGTGGAAATCAATGAAAAAAAGAGGGGTAGACAAGGGTTTGATAGATAGGATAAAAGAAATTTATAGGGAGACGAAGGTGAGGGTAAAGATAGGAGATAAGTACACGGAGGAGTTTTGGTTAGCTAAAGGGATTAGACAGGGTTGTCCTCTGAGCCCGTTATTGTTCAATTTATTAATTGCGGACTTAGAAGAAGAGATGGCAAGGAGTGGGATAGGTGGGGTAAAAGTAGATGGAAGGAAAATATGGACGCTGAGTTACGCAGATGATGTGGTAGTTCTGGCGGAAGAAGAAGACTTGCATCGGGTGCTAGGAGAATTGAGGAGATATTTTAAGATTAAGAGGCTGGAAGTGAATGTGGGAAAGACGAAGATTATGAGATTTGGGAAAAGAGGGGGGGGAAAGAGGAATAAAGGGTGGAAATGGGGGGAAAGGGAAATAGAGGAAGTGAAGGAATTCAGATATCTGGGGTACGTATTTAAGAGCAATGGTATGCAAGAGGCACAGATAAAAGATAGGGTTAGGAAGGCAGGAGAAGTGATGAGGGTAGTTTGGGGAATAGGGGAGAGGATATTTAAGGGCGATTGGAGGAGAAGGATATGGTTATGGGATAAACTGGTTGGGAGTGTAATTGAATATGGGGCGGAAATTTGGGGATGGAAAGAACGGGAAGAGGTGGAGAGGTTGCAAGAAAGGTATATGAGGTGGTTACTAAAGTTAAATAGGAGACACCAGGATATATGGTCAGGAGGAGTTGAAGAGGGACAAAATGAGGATAAGGTTAAAGAAAAGGGCAATAGAGTTTGAGAGGAAATTAAGGGAGGGTAGGGCGGGAGAGGTGGCTCTGAGATGTAGGAAGGAGATGATGAAAGAAAGGGGTACATCAAAGTGGGAGCAAGAAAGAAGGGAAGGGTTAGAAGCTGTGAACTTGTTAGAAGTGGTGACGGGGGATATGAGGGTTACGGGGGTGGGAGAAATGGGATGGATGGAAAGGGACAGGGAGATGCAAGCAATGGAGAGATGGGAAAAGATAGTGGGATCGAGATATAATAGATGGTATAAGGAGGTGATGGTGGAGGGGGTACCTAAGTATTTGAAAGAGGGAGGGAGAATGGGAAGGGGAAGGAGAATAGCGAGGTTTAGGTTAGGAAATGAGATGAGAGGAGGAAGATACTGGGAGATAAGGGAGGAGGAGAAGAAATGTAGGGTATGTGGGTTGGAGGAAGGAAACTGGGAGCATGTGTTAGAGGTGTGTATGGGAACGGATGACAGGCAAATAGGGGATCAGATCAGGGAAATATTGGGAGAGGAGGGGAATGGGGAGGAATGGATGGTTAGGTTGGAGAAAAAGAGGAAGGAAGGATTTGGGGAGGGAATGCGTGGATGTATGGAAGGATGAATGAAAATGATCTCTCTCTCTCTCTAAAGAATGATGTGTGGCTAAGGATAAGTAGATTAAGGAGATTAGGTTAAGGAGATAGGTTAAGTTGTATTGGGCTAAGATAAATGTAAGAAGAGGAGTGTAAGGAGATGTGATGGAGGCGCCTGTAAGTTCTGTGAACAGGCGCCGAAAAGAAATAAATACATACATATTAAAAATTTCCTGATTGAGATTTTGAATAATAATTGTAATTGTAGCCAATGAAATTGATATATGAGGTTTTTCCAAGACTTATCCTCTTGTGTTCTAGATATGAAGCATATGTAGTAACCCAAGCTGGCCTTCCAAGATGTCGCGCTATAGCTCATCGGTTAGGTCTTAGGTTTCAGTCGGTAGGCAGGTAGAAAAGTGTGGGTTCAAATCCTGTTAGGTAGACATGAGTTTCTGTCCATCCAAATGAACGATCAAAAGTTTCTCAATCATCTTGGAACACAAGGACCCTGCAAAATCACTTTGCGTGAGCAATTTTTTTTCAATTTTCATGGATATTTTCAGCATTAATTTTCCAGTACATGTCCTGGAAAAGTCCAGCTCGTGTACTGAAAAATTCCAGTACCGAGGCTCAGAAAATTTCCAGTTTTGATGCGGGAATTCCATAACGTTTGCACTGAATTTTTGCAGTACAAATGTGCTGAAATTTTCCGGTACATGTACAGGTTAATGACTTCCAGTACATGTACTGGAATTTTCCGGTGAAATTTTTTTACAGTGTACATACCTTTATATGCAAAAAGAACGTCGAACGTGCCAAAAAGATTGACGAAGCGTTTAATGAACCATTTCCTCGCTCTTTCTTAAAGCACAATGTAGGTAAAAAAGAGAACACTAAGCCATCTTGCTTGTCTGAAAGTTTTTTTGAGACTCATATAATAACCTACAAATATTCTTGCAATCATACTAGAGGTACGTTTATAACAATCAACACCAACAATAGTCCGATAGAATTTTTTACAAACCATCAGGTGTGTCGTCAATTTTTTTAAGGATTTCATGGCTAGCTTTATCACATTTTGAAGTTTCGCTCCGAACCCAAGCTACAATGCATGATTTGCAACTTTCCCACGATGAATAAGACCGTTTTCTCTGCCTGGGAAAAGTTCTTCAAAATCTTGACAAATCTGAAAGATATAAGGAGATTCTATATGTCATGCAAAAATTCATGTTGTCATATCGGAATATATTGGAAGTTGATTCACCAGTAAATAGCCTTTGATGCCGTTCAGGATTTTCCACGCCTGAAGGTATTCGGATACCATAACGATCACTCCAGAATCATTTTCTGAATTACCAATCACTGGTGTTTGTTTATTACATGTTTTGTTCCTTAACGCTCTAAAACGAACAGGGTGAGTTGTAGACCAACTCTTCAAAATTGCAGGCCAAGAATCTGTACACCCGTGTTTTAGTGATGCAATTGCATCTCTCACACACTCTTGATTTATATCAGTGCTACCTGTGAGGGAACATGAATAGAAGTATGTGTATATATTAATGATGTGAAATATATTATTGAATCATTTGTGGTTGAGTCATTTGTGGAAAATTTTACCTGACGGTACATTCGGAGTTATGAATTGGTGATTCCATGACGTAGATAATTCATGTAGACTTTCCGTATGGGCTACTGGGGTGGGTAAAGATCCTTGCGCTCCTTTATTCAAATGATATTTAATGTTTCTGATTTTATTGGGAAGTTTCCCAGTGGGATTTTTTTTTGATGCTGTAGGTGCACAATAGTATGTCTCCTGAAATCGAAAAGCAATACACGAAACAATTAATTCAAATCAACAGAACATCGAATTTTAAATGAATGTTGACACGAAAATTTGAGTGTTAACTGACAAACACCTCATGAGTGAATAATTTACAAATTTCTTCTGTCATCAACTGGAATTCTGCATTAGACGGACTGTAAAATTCGAAAAATCCCGTGGGTAGCAAGATAATATGACAAATCCCAATCTCTCTTAAGTTCATGACATTCTTTATGATGTTGATATCTAAACGGCATTCGAACCATTTTGTACCTTGTGTTTTTTTTTTAGAGCAATGAGATAAAATCTTATTCTCTAATCTTCTCAAAATTCCTCGAAGTGTACGAATAAGTTGAAAAAAAAATCCATATGGCTAAAGTACTGTTTTGGATATCACTCCAACCATCACCATTGATTTGAAATCTGAATTCACCAATGATTTTGTTTGAGAAGCCATTGGGCTGTAACGGCAGTAACATTACACCTGTCTCCTTCATTAAGACAACCTTTAGTTTTGAAGTTCAAAATAGCTGAAGAACCTCTGAAATCCTGCTGTAACAAATTTTCTAAGTCCTAAAAAAAAGAGTAGAATAAATATTCCAAAAAGCAGGAATCGAAAAAATAATCAGTGAATAAAAGGTTACAGATCACTATGAGCAATATGATCTCACCAAATTCTTCAACGCTTCCAGTGCTTTGTATTGGATTAGATGCTTAGGCACACTACTTGTAAAACTAGTGGACCTTTTCCTTTTTCGTATTGATCCTGGTGATTCAGCTAATTTAGCACTTGGAGAATCAGTTTCAATATGTGCATTAGAGTTTGAATAAATATCTTGGGATTGATGTTCCTGCAAAATGTGGAGTAATTTAAAAAAATGAAAATCAGTATGAAAGAGGCTTAAATTTTTTGTGGACGTCCTTCGGAAACATGCACAATTGACACAGTATTGCCATCTTCATCTACTATAGAACCTGCTATAGCTTCTCCTTCTGGTGCTTGGATTATTATGTTTTGTTCTCTGCTCTGTGAGTAATTAAACAGTGGCACCAAACTCAAATCAATACACAAACATGAGATTGTGATGAGATGCGCACATGGAAAGAAACATACAGTAATGGGATAGTGGAGTTTGGGTAAATGTGATGGATTAAATATACCTCAGCAGCCTTCAATGCTGCAATAACTGCCATTATTTCCATACGGTCACCAATTTCAGGGATAAATTCCTTGAGAAGATCGTCCGTTAGTCCCATTAACCTCCGAATATTTCTTATTTTTTGACCTGAATATATGGAGAGCGTAGTAAAACAATAATTAACTCTTTGTTCAACGCAAAATCAAGCTCAAAACAGCTAAGTCCAACTTCGATTTCAGGCTTATGATTGAATGGAATTTTTGATTTGTGAGGAGGTTATTCAAGATTTCGCAATAATAATTGAGATTATCCTATCTAACATCCATTGGAATAACTATATCATCAGTTTGTTCAGTAAGTATACAAGTTTTATTGCGAACCATTTTTTGCTTTCAGTAAATTTCAACCTATGGAAAAGTTTTCATCAAAAATGAAGATTTAGCGATTTTGCAAGTCAATATTTCAAGAACATCGATCTTTGAATTCTGGATAATTATTCTGTACATTTTGATGAGTGAAAAGTACTAAGAATCAAGAAATTTCACTGGTGAATTAGTGCTCAGTCTTCCATTGATTCAACCAGCAGACGACTGTTTTTCATTTCAAATTCTGCCAGTGAATTTCATTGATTCTCAGTATTCTTCACTGATTTGGATTGAGAGAGTAGCATAATTTTTGGTCTGGGAAAATATATATCAGAAATGTGAGTTGAATAATGTTATAATAAGTTCAATAAGTTTTATTGCTATTTTTTTCAGCAAAATCATGATTTTTGGTAAATTCGCGATGAATTTTAAGTAAACTCATTGACAGTAATTTCCCTCACAGATTATTAATATCGGTTTTTCCAAATAGATCAAAGGGTAGGGTCCAGCAATACCGAATACTTTCAATCCCGAATGGAATGATCCTGAATAGGAATCAATCCGAATGATTTTGAGGAACCTTTGACGTGCTTAGTGGTTGACTAGTAACTCATAGTGGTTATTCGGCGTTATTGAACTCACCTTCAGGATTGAAAGCATTCGGCATTGCTGGACCCTACCGATTGAAGGGTTGTAGTTTTTTTTTATTAGATAAGTGTAATAAAAATTGAATTTGTAAGAAGAAAACCTGGGATTTTCAAGGATAAATCCTCAGTATGTTATATATAACCGAAGAGAGCTTAAATTTCAAATTTTAGAGAAAACTTTATATAATTCCTGACTAACGGCATCAACTTCTTCAAATGATATATATTGTTTGAGAACCATATTTGATATTGAAGCAGTGAAGTATTGCTCAAGGTGTATATGCCTTTATTAAGATTTTATAACACCGAAAATGCTGATGAAAATTAGTTCCATACATAAACACAAGAAGGAAGTTCGTGAAGGAAATCAGAATATCATTGAGTTGAATGCAAAACTTCAATTTTCTTTAATGAGAGTGAGAAAGTTGAGGATAAAAATGTGGTGGATGAATTCTAACCTCAACTTCTGTAGGATTTTCTGATGTACCCTCTGATTATCTGAGATGTCACAAAGTCATGCACATATTATACAACACCTTGTACCTTTACTAGATGATATTGGAATCATAATTATCTCACTTCAAACTTCAAATTACATAAATTATTAGAATTCCCAGATGGCATGCATAATTTTGAAATAGTTCATCCGAAGCGTTATTGTTCTGAAAATCCGATTTACTGAATTTCAAAATCTCAAAGTTGCAATATCTCGACAGAATTTTAGTGTCTTTGAATAGAATTGTCAGATGACCAGTGATATTTCGTATTAATTCGGTGTATTGCAAATTCGAGATTTCGGAATTCAGTAAATTAAATTTCAGATAAAATCAAGCTTCGGAACTGCAACACTTCAACACTTTCCAAAACGTCAATCAAACCGAATTTTGAACAGAATATAATAAAATCTATTTGAGAATCACTGATAATGTTAAAGAATCAATTATTTCCTAGAACCAATGTTGGTCAAACATAATGAAGGAAGAATGTAGGCATGTACGTTTGAGTATTTTTGTATTCACTTCCCATACAACAAAAGTGGCTGTGCAATCGTTGCTCTTACGTTGTTTAACAAGTTTACGTAAAGTTGCTGGGAATTTGCCACGCATGTGATTGAGTGTTTCATGAAACCGAGCAACTTCTTAGCAACACGATAACAACTCAAGCTAAAATCCTAGATTTACAGCATATTGTTGCGCATTTGGCGACGCAACGTCCCTGCAAATTGCAAATTATTTTTTTAAACATTTGCTTCAATGAAGAAAAAGTCATGTTATGTCTATACAAGGAGTTACTCCTTGTTTCTATGAGATTTTTTTTCTCCTCTTATTGTTTGAAATGTTCAGTTTATATTTATCAAGCGTTGTGCTGAAATTCTATTTTTTCTAATATTAGGTGTACAAATAAGTTTCCGCGGTTTGTCAAAAGATGGCCCCACCAGAAGGTTATGGAGAAATTGTCAGATGTAAAACGTAATATCCCAAGTTTAGTCATCTGGCAACACCATAACCTTAAAGTACTAGTGATTCCGTATCAGCATCACGTAATTTTTTTCGTGCAAAAATGTCAAGTTTTATTCCGAATAAGCATCATTTGCGGGAACTTTTGATTTACTTCTTTAATGTGAAAAAATCTGCAGCTGATGCGCATCGATTGCTTCTAGAAGCATATGGTGAAGCTGCTTTAAGTGAGAGAAGTTGTCAGGAATGGTTTCAAAAGTTTAAGAACGGTGAGTTTGACGTTAAAGACAAAGAACGCAGTGGAAGGCCGAAAGTGTACGAAGACATGGAATTAGAAGTACTATTGGAGGAAGATTCGTCCCAAACGCAAAAAGAACTCGCACTTACTCTACAAGTGACTCAACAAGCAATTTCACATCGTTTAAAATCGTTAGGAATGATTCAAAAACAAGGAAATTGGGTTCCATATGAACTAAAGCCGAGAGACGTTGAACGCCGATTATGCATGAGTGAAATGCTGCTTGCCAGGAATAAAAAAAAAGAGTTTTTTGCATCGTATAGTCACTAGTGACGAAAAATGGATTCACTACGATAATCCAAAGAAGAGAAAGTCATGGGTTAAGCCCGGCGAACCATCAACATCGACAGCTAAGCCGAATATTCATGGAAAAAAACTCATGCTGTGTATTTGGTGGGATCAGCTTGGTGTCGTGTATTATGAATTGCTGAAACCAAGCGAAACCATTACTGGAGCTCTCTACCGAACACAATTGATGAGATTGAGTCGGGCACTTAAGGAAAAACGCGCCCATTACTACTCCAGACACGACAAAATTATTCTTTTACACGATAATGCTCGTCCACATGTTGCGGCGCCGGTAAAAACATACTTGGAAACACTCAACTGGGACGTTTTACCCCACCCGCCGTATTCACCAGACTTAGCCCCTTCTGATTATCACCTGTTCCGGTCGATGGCACATGGTCTGTCTGAGCAGCGCTTCACATCATATGAAGACACCAAAAATTGGGTAGATTTGTGGATAGCGTCAAAAGATGAAGAGTTTTTTCGACGGGGTATCCGAATGTTGCCAGGGAGATGGGGAAAAGTAGTGGCAAATGATGGAAAATACTTTGAATAAAACGTAATGTACTTTTCCTTTACAATAAATTCCTAATTTTTTATAAAAAACCGCGGAAACTTATTTGTACCCCTAATATATATATATATATATATATAATTGAAAATAGTTATCTACATACGTACCGTCCCCCTGGGGTTACTTTGTGACACATGTTATGAACTCGAAATCGTTATCTATACGGTCTTTCAAACTTCTAATCGGTTTCTTATCATTTTTTTTCCCCAGGGAGAATTATTTTCGAATAATTATAAAACGCAATACATTTGAATAAACGATAGAGGACATGTCACGAAGTAACCCCTGTAGTGCTGAGAAATCCCAGTTTACAGTAACCAATAAGGAATTCCATTATTTCAATTGAATATATTGAATTGTTGAAAACAAAGGAAACATACGTCCAGTTTGAGTTTTATATACGATGATAAAAATCATCAAATATATCATACGACGATGTGATTGTATACGCCGCATTATCTTATCGTGATTCACACCAAATATTAGGAAGCATAAGTTATATATGTATTTATATCATATTATTATTGTAGATGGATGTACACTGGTGGATTTTTTTTCTAGGAAACTACTAGATCTCAACCGTTTTACGTCATCAATATTCAATAAATCACAATAATATTCAGATCAACGAATTCAGAAGCAATTACAGAATCCGGCTCTGGTCTCAAAGTACTTGCAGACCGCTTATATTCGTTATAATATAAAAAAAAAACAATAGAAGTTTCCCACTGACCAATAACGAAATTTCGTTCTAAGTAATTATAATGCCTTCGTCAAACAACACACACCAGAGCCAGATTATTCTATTGGTTCTGAATCTTTTGATCCGAAGTTTGATGTAATTGATTGAATATTGTTGATGTCAAGCGGTTGAAACGATCTAGTACTTTTCTGGTCAAAAAATCGATCAGTGCACACTCTTAATTTACTTTCAAACGCGTCAAATTTCATTAAAACCATATATAATTCTTATTCACAAATTCCTCATTGTGTTTCATATCATTGAGTACATTAATTATAAATTCAGTCATTAAATGAGTAATTGTACGACCTATTCCATTACAAAAAAAATTATTTGTGGTTTATTTTTTTTTTATTTTAGTCATGTCGCTGCAAAATATTAGCTGACAATCAAAATTTTATTATATTATGAAATAAATAACTTGTATTTCATATCATTTTGAATATATAAATTATGAATCTAGTTATAAAATGAGTGAATATGTGTTTTTTTTATTGACTTGAATATTCAACTTACAATTTTTCTCACAATACCAGCTCACAAGATCGGAATTCTTCCCACACAGCACAAACATGTCTCAGATGGACTCCTGGTTTGTCATTGTCAGTTGAGGAATTCTTTTTGAATACCAAGAGTTGTTGGAGAATTTATCCTGAACTATCATAACAGGGATGTTTAAAAAATCCCACATGAATGAATAAAAAGTTCTGGATGAATATAGGACCAGCGTGCAGTGTGGGTTTCCAAAATTAGTATTGTCCACATTCATTAATGTTTAACCAATTTACTTGAGAGAATGATATTCATTTCCTTCGTCAAACATTCCTGATATCTAAACAGCAACAGGAATTCGAACGGATATACGGAACAGAAACGTTCGAAGAATATAAGAATGAGATACGGAGAATATATAGTGAAGGTTCATAGAATATTCGAATGAGACTGTTTTAAGGGGATTCCAGCAGCGGGAATTTGGAAAAATTTTTCGTGCAAGATTCCTCCAAAGTAATCGCATATTCTAATAGTATTCCAGTATTTAAGAGAAATCTTACACGAAAAATTTGGCTAATGTCCCGGCACCAGTATCTCCCTAAATACACTCAGTACGTACATAGTACATTCGAAATGCACAATATCTATTCAACCCGACGTTCAATTGACGTCCGTTCGTATATTCGATTATCCAGATAACAGGTTCTCACGAAACGACGCACTTGGATAGGCTTATGCATGCAAATCACATGCAAACCTAGGGGGGGAGCTTCAAAATGTTATCAGGGTTACGTGTATTCGATGAATGTACGTCGCGCCTATAAAACGGTCTCTTGGAAAAAAAATTATCTGTGGTTTATTTTTTTTTATTTTAGTCATGTCGCTACAAAATATTAGCTGACAATTGAAATTTTATTATATTATGAAATAAATAACTTGTATTTCATATCATTTTGAATATATAACTTATAAATCTAGTTATAAAATGAGTGAATATGTTCTCAAAATTTTCACATTGGTCTTGTACTTGTGTTGGTGCACGACCACAAATGTCTATACTACACGAAACCGCTAACGCGTGGTAATACATTGTCTTACAAAATTATCTGATTACATTTGTACATGAGTAAACCTGCATGCTCGAAATAAGGCCTGAACTGCGCTGAACTAATATCATTCAGCCATTTATCAAGGTCTTATTGAACGCATGCGCACCAAGCGCTTTGAGGACATACCTTTTTGTACCATTGTTCACCTCGTGAGCAAAACATACACATAAGATGCTTTTAAAACGTTTTAAAAACGTTGCGAAGGTTTTTTGAACGTTCTAAAAATATCCCACAAGCATGTTGTGCTATAACTAGGTATGTACAACATATGGGGTCGTTAGTCATCTAGTGTAATATAGATATCTGTGTGCACGACTTATGTGAAGAGTGCCAATACCGGCTCGTACGGAGGCGCTGAAATCAGTCTGAACCCGGACAGCACCCCTGGTAAAAATGATTCATATATGTTCCATATATGAACCGTATTTGATTGTCATATGGACTTTGTAAGAATCATATGTTTAAAATACACTTTTATTTAATGAATAAAATACAATATGGAAATGTCCTCCGCGTGATTAAATGTTTGTTAGACGAAATATATTTGCTTCATTTGGTTTTTACAATAAAAATGAATATAGCGTCTCGTAACGATGTTGACAACGCCACGACGTACCGTAATGAACAAAAAGGGAATGCACATCGTGAAGAAGCAACCGAGTGCTGCCGAACACAGCCGAACTCATTCGAACTTATAACGGACTTAACAACGAAAATCGTACACTGGCCGCCTTGAAAGAGTCATCTTTCAAAATTTACCAAAATGTATAAGTGGCGTATCGTGATTCTTTTTTATAGTTGGGTGAAATAAAATACAATCTTACAATAGGAAATACATCAATCAATATAAATTTTCAATGAATGTCGCGTATACATTGAATATAACTATAAACTTATATACTATTTGAAAATGGAATCTATGTTTCTATCGGTAGAATACATAACTTTGTTACAGGACGAATTAAATTTCCCTTCGCAGTTTTCAATGTAGCAGATCTAACTAAATCATCTGAACCAGTATGCACCTCAATTATTCTTCCCATCAACCATTGTAATGGGGCTAGTCCTTGATATTTAATTAATGCAATTCTCCCAATACTTAACGCGGGCCCTTTATTGAATTGCCACTTACTTCGATGCTGCAACTGGTTCAGATATTCTAAACTCCAACGCTTCCAAAAATCCTGACGGAGTTTCTCAACATATTGCCATCGTGATAAATGATTTTCTTTCTCATGAGATAAACTGGGATATGAGAAGCTGTTCAATGGCTGGCCAATCAGGAAATGACCTGGCGTCAAACAGTGAAAGTCATTAGGGTCTTCTGATAATGGAGTAAGAGGCCTTGAATTCAAGATAGCTTCGATTTCGCAAAATAAGGTAGAAGCCTCTTCAAAAGTTAACGAAGCATTTTGCATTACATGACGCATATGTTTCTTAGCGGCCTTAACTGCAGCTTCCCATAACCCACCGCAATGAGGTGCATTAGGAGGAATGAAATGCCGATTGATTCTTGACTCTCGGAGAAAATTACGAATGTCCGCTTGAACGTTCTCTTTACAAAAAAAATCAAAAAATTCCAGAAGTTCGCGAGCAGCGCCTGTGAATGCAGTGCCATTATCGGAATATATGTGGCCAACTTTTCCTCTGCGGGCAATAAACCGCTTCAATGGAGCTAGAAAGCTCTCTGATGTTAAATCGCTGACCAGTTCCAAATGAACTGCTTTTGTGGCAAAACACACAAATACAGCCAAATAGGACTTGATTCTTTTCGCATTTCGTCTTTTACCTTCCCTAACGAAAATGGGACCAGCGTAGTCCACCCCGCAATTGTAGAATGGAATTGAAGGTTCAATTCGAGGGGAAGGAAGATTTCCCATTATCACCTCCGAATTGACGGGTTTGCTTTTGAAACAAATTACACATTTATGTAGAATTTTTCGAACTGTGGTGCGAATACATAGTGGCCAAAATCTTTGTCTAATAGAGCATATGGTCAATTGTATTCCAGCGTGCATGTTACGAATATGCTCATTTTCTATGATAAGATCAACAAGACGATGGTTTTTTGGGAGTAAAATAGGATGCTTAGCTGTATAATTCAAACTAGAATGTTCTAATCTTCCTCCCACGCGAAGTAACCCATCATCGTCCAAAAAGGGAGAGAGAGTCAATAGCTTGCTGTTCTGGCTAATAGCTTTCCGATTCAATAATGCATGAATCTCGTCGTGAAATGATGCTGATTGCACGATCTTACATATCTCAAGCAACGATCTGTCTATTTCTTGGCAAGATAATTGTTTGTCTGGTACACACTTGTTTCTAACAGCATCAATAAGCCTCAAACAATAAGCAAATATCCTAACTATTTTGTTTAAATTTGAATAATGATTCAATATATCATCTATCATAGAATGATCCGCAATCACCACGCTAGAAAGTACCTTTCGCACCTCAGGGAGTTCATGAGTCAATATTGGAAAACTGGAGTTGGGCCACCTCTCCATCTCAAATTTTAGCCACGGAGGGCCATTCCACCATAGCTGTGATCGCAATAACGCAACAGGCTCCATCCCCCTGGATATGAGATCCGCCGGGTTTTCAAGAGAGCCAACATGAAGCCAATAATCGATTTTCGTCAATCTCTGGATTTCACCGACTCGATTGCTCACGAATACGGATAATTTTCTTGAACAAGTAGCGATCCAATTTAAGGTAATAGTAGAATCACTCCATAAATATATGGAGAACCCTGAAAGATCGAAAGCATAGCTAACCTTCTCCAATAGTTGAGCCAATAGAAGGGCCGCACAGAGCTCCAGTCTTGGAAGTGAAATAGCCTTTAACGGTGCGACACGTGACTTCGCACCCAATAATTGGACTCCAAATTTTCCGTCACAATCTCTCGTGCGTACGTATAAGCAAGCCCCGTAAGCAACTTGACTCGCGTCACAAAACCCATGTAGTTGGAGTTCAGGCTCACCATCACTGTAATTAGATTTTACACAACGTGGTATGCGAAAATCTTTAAAACTATCCAACTGATTTCTCAGTTTCAACCAACGAGTCTGGATATGTATAGGAACAGATGAATCCCAATCACATCCCAACTGCCACAACTCTTGGATGATTAATTTTGACACAATGCTGATCGGAGCAAGCAATCCAAGAGGGTCAAAAATTTTAGAAGCATGAGAAAGAATAATTCGCTTGGTTAATGTCCCCACAACAGATTCAAATTGTATATGAAAATAAAAACTATCGGATGCTGGATTCCATTTAATCCCAAGAATAGTCAACTCATTCTCACTATCAAAACCCAACACATGCTTACTCGATAACACATGAGGTGAATCCAAAATATCTGGGGTATTGGCCGCATATTTATCTAACTTGAAACCACCCTTCAGGAGCAAATCAATGACCTGATCACGAATTGACGTCAACTGCGTAATTGAATCAGAACCTGTCAATATATCATCAACATAAAAATCCCTTTGGACAATCTGAGCACCCAATGGAAATTCTGTCTCCTCCAACTGAGCCAAATGATCAAGACATTGAGTGGCCAAGTACGACGCAGGAGACGTACCGTAAGTAACCGTGATCAATTCGAATGTTTCTAATTTCTTAGCGGGATCGTCACGCCACACTATACGCTGAAACTTAGTGTCGGATCGGTGAACCAGTATTTGGCGATACATTTTGGTAATGTCCGCAGTAAATACAAATAAATGCGTACGAAAACGAAGAAGAATAGAAAATAATTCTTGCTGGATAACCGGGCCGACGTACAAAGCCTCGTTGAGCGATATTCCAGTGTGCGTCTCCGAAGAACCATCAAACACAACACGCAGCTTTGTACTCAGACTGGAATCCTTGATAACGCAGTGATGCGGCAAATAAAAATTCGGAAGTTCTTCAGACTCCTTGGAATCGTCGATTTTTTCCATGTGGCCTAAAGATAAATATTCATCAAAAAACTGTACGTATCGAGATTTCAAAGACAGATCATTGTTCAAACGCTTTTCCAATTTTCCGAAACGATTGATCGCCACATCCCTTGAATAGCCTAATTTCAGCAATTTGTCCTGTTTAAACGGAAGCCTAATCGTAAATCTACCCGACTCATTACGTGTAATGCTGGAGAAAAAATGCTGCATACATATCTTCTCTTCTGATGTGTACTTGTGTGAAACTGGTTGGAAATCATCAATTTGCCAGAATTTATCTAATTGATTGTATAATTCAATGTTGCGGCATGATGATAAAAAACTTTCAATTTTTGGGACCCCGTATTGACCACCTGAGAAACGTCCAGCAACAATCCAACCAAGCAATGTTTTTTGTAATGTAGGGTGGTGATTCGTGGCTTTGATTTGGCCTATGCAAAGCAAATCCCAAAACAATTCAACACCGATTAGAATATCAATGTTTGAAGGTATATGGAATTGAGGATCTGCCAGCCGTATTTTTCTGGGCAATTCCATTTCACTTCTCTTTATAGGATTACCAGGAATTTTATCAGCGATTTTATCCAAGACAATGCAGTCAATAGTTGTATTAAACGAATTAATACGCGATTGAATTCTTATTCGAACCATTTGGTCGGCGGATGAAGCTAATTGATTAATGCCTCGCACCGATACATTGATAGGACGAGAGCTTATTTTGAGCCTTTCAAGAAACGTTCTGGATATGAAGTTGGCTTGAGAACCGGTATCTAGTAAGACCCGACCCAACTGTCTTTCTTTCTTCGAATCCAATACATCAACCAAAGCGGTTGATAATAAGGCATAATTGACATTTGCTGCAAAAACAGGATTGTTCGTAACGATTGGGGTTGGAGTTGATATATCACTAGTATTTCCTGAATTTTGTCTTACATTTGTACCCTTAGAGATGTGTAATAAACTATTATGTTTCTCCCCACAAGCTCTACAAGTACCAGATGTGCACTGATTTGCTACATGATCGGAAGATCTCAAACAGTTTATGCATATTTTACGCTTTTTTATTTCATTGATTCTGTTAGGAATATTTAGTTTTTCAAAATTTTTACAATAATAAATGGGATGATCCCCATTACAATAATTGCATTTATTTCTTGTTGTTGACAAATGAACATTCGATTGCTTTCTGATATTGTTGTGTTGATTCTGGTTATGGGATTACATTGATGAGGAAATGGCCTTATTGGAAGAAATTTCCAAAGCCTGATACTTATGGGTGATAAAATCCAATAATTTATCTGTTGTTGGTAACTCATCATCTACTAGGGAAGTTTGCCACTCTCTGTTGGTAGTAGGATCAAGCTTTGATGTAATTATGTATATTAATAAATCATCTCACTGATTTGTGGGCCTTTGCAATGATTTTAATGCTCTTAAATGTTCACCCGTATTATCAGCAATCAGCTTCAGCTCACAAGGATTCTCTGTTCGCATGATGGGTAATTCGAATATTTCTTTTAGATGGGAATTTACTATCAAGCGGTTATTTTCATAACGTTTTTTGAGAAGGTTCATAGCCTCATCGTAATTCTCATCCGAAGGCTCAAGTGACTCAATAATACCACTTGCTTCTCCTGTTAATGACGATTGGAGGTATTGAAACTTTTGTAATTTCAATAATGAATTGTTTTGATGTATGACGGAATTGAAAATGTTGAAAAATGGCATCCATTCCTCGTACTTCCCCGAAAATGTTGGTAGAGACAATTTGGGAAGCCTAATATTCAGTGCGGCATTTGGAGCATTTGCATTGACGACAGGAGCTTGATTATTTGCATCAATTTGAACATTATTCGTTGAAGCCATATCACGTATTTTTGAAGCCAAATGATAGTAGGCCTCCTCAAATAGTTCTCTGTCATTTTCCTCGTTAGGGTCTAAAATTTCTATTTGCGTTTGAATGTTATCATACTGATTCCAGTACACGTCCAATTTAACCTTTCTTTCAATTAGTTGTGACATTACTTCCCGATTCACCTCATCTAATGACTCAACATAATTTTTTATTCTTGTACACGATGCCTTCAATGCACGGCGTTGATTCTTCAAACTAATTATTTCCGTCATTCTGTACAATTACCAAATTCACCTCGCAATGGAAACTCAGAATAACTGGATAATCCAGTGAATTTATTATTCTATACTCTCAGATTTTTTATGTATTCGCGTAACTATACTAATTCTGCTCAGATTAACAGCTGTTTAAATGCAAAACACATGAATTTCTGACATTGAATTATTGTTGAAATCATTCAAAATAAGTATCCAAACAACTATAATATTGTTTGCTGATCGAACTATATCACAAAACAATTTGAAATAAAAGTATTCAAAATCATAATGCTTACGCAACGATGATACGTTCTTCCTTTAGAATGTTTTTATTCGCTTACAAACTATTGCAGATGCTGTTGCTGGATTGTTGAACTTGATGAATGGTTTTTCTGTAGAATTCCCCAGATTCATATCGCAGCGGTCACGAACTTTATTTCCTTCGCGAATGTAAATCCTTGGTTGATCACACGTGGATATTGGAATTTATGGCTGTTATTGTTGACACAGCGTAGCTGGATGCTTGTACGGTACACTGATTTGGTGACATCTATTTCAAATTGCGATATTCCAGTCGATAAACCAGAACCCTGATAGTAACGACGCTGTTGCACCGATGAATACGCTGACTGCGTGTTGAAGTGACACTGCTGTACCAATAGAGGGGACTCTCAAAACGAATCAAAATGTCGCTTATATGTAGCTAAAACGACTTTGATAGAATACAAATTTTATTCACAACTTGTATTCAATATTTCACTGCTGTGAAATCTGCTATTTGTTTCACTGGTATTGGTCATGCCTTGTGGCTTGCAATATGTAACACGAATAATTATTTATTCGAATTTGTCGTTGGCTTTTTCGACCAAACACAAACTTTCTCGATGTACTGTGAAACACGACCGAACACTTCCAAATCGGACATGTTATCCGGCTCGAAGGACCATAGTTTTTTGTGTTTAAAATACACTTTTATTTAATGAATAAAATACAATATGGAAATGTCCTCCGCGTGATTAAATGTTTGTTAGACGAAATATATTTGCTTCATTTGGTTTTTACAATAAAAATGAATATAGCGTCTCGTAACGATGTTGACAACGCCACGACGTACCGTAATGAACAAAAAGGGAATGCACATCGTGAAGAAGCAACCGAGTGCTGCCGAACACAGCCGAACTCATTCGAACTTATAACGGACTTAACAACGAAAATCGTACATCATATAAAATAACAAATAAATCATATATGACCCCTACATAATTCATATATGGGCCATATATGACCTTATAAACCTCATATATCACCATATGAATTTCATGTAGGGCTATTTGATTTATAAGCACCAAAAATGATCCATATATGGCTAAACAATGCCAAATATAGGATGTATATGACCATATATGGATTTTATATGGGTCATATATGAATGTGGGAAATCATATAAGTGGCCTGTTTGATCATATATGCCGCATATATGATTCATTTTCACTAGGGACAAGGAAGTTCTTTGTATGTTTCTAGAACGTACTCTTGGTTCTGCATGTTTTGATCCCCGTGGAATAGCTATATAGCGAGAACGTAGGGTCTTCAAACCCGCAAAGTACCTTTTCCTTTGCATGCTTTTGAATATGTTGTGCGAACGTTGTTTTCATCCACCACGGGGTGTTCTTCTCACGTCTCTCAAACGTCCTCTCATGAAAACTGAACTTCAAAAAACACAAACCCACACGGTGCACACGAATGGAACTAAACGAGACATTTGTATGTCCCTGAGACATACATGCGACATTTTTAGAACATCCTGAGAAGTTATTTGCATGTTTTCGGTGTAACTAAGCACGTTCAGAGAACCTCGTGATGCTGTATGGAAAATTCTCCATTTGAAGTTAATGCTCCCTGCCAACCGATATTGCGAATCCGCCATGGATGGCAACAGATACCATCTGCTCAAGAAAATCGAATGAGAACGGATGGAGCTGAAAACAGTGATCCCGGATGGAAACGGATAACATGGGAAATGGCGGACATGGATAGAAATGGATGAAAGTGAAGAAAACTATCAAAAATACACAGTGGATAGAAACGGATACGATTCGCCCGGAACAATTGGGTGAAAATTGATGAACGTGTGAAGTCACAATTCCGGCAAGGATCGGATTGGAATGGATCAATTGCTTCCCAGCAGAACCATGAACAATCAGATAGATATGGATGAAATTCATTAATGGGATATCGTACACCACCGAATACAGATGGATATGATTCGTATTCACGTCCCGAATATAGTATGGATAGATTCGGATATAACCTCTATGGAGGGCACTGGATACAAATGGATAAGATTGACATTCGGGTCCCGAAAATAACATGGATACATTCGGATACAACCTTTAAAGAGAGCGCCGGATACAAATGGATAAGATTCGTATTCAGATCCGAATATAATATGGATAGATTTGGATACAACCTCTATGGAGGGCACTGGATACAAATGGATAAGATTTACATACGGGTCCTGAAAATAACATGGATACATTCGGATACAACCTTTATACGGAGCACCGGATACAAATGGATAAGATTCGTCTTCAGATCCGAATATTATATGGATAGATTTGGATACAACCTCTATGGAGGGCACTGGATACAAATGGATAAGATTTACATACGGGTCCCAAAAATAACATGGATACATTCGGATACAACCTTTATAGGGAGCACCGGATACAGATGGATAAGATTCGTATTCAGATCCGAATATTATATGGATAGATTTGGATACAACCTCCATGGACGGCACTGGATACAAATGGATAAGATTTACATTCGGGTCCCGAAAATAACATGGATACATTCGGATACAACCTTTATAAGGAGCACCGGATACAAATGAATACGATTCGTATTCAGGCCCCAAAAATATTATGGATACATTTGGATACAATCTCTGTGGGCCCAATAATCTCCTATCCATATTGCGGATTAAAATTAATTAAACTTCTATGCGTTCCGCGGATAACACTGGATTCTGAGAAACTGGATCAGAAATAGGATTCAAACGGATGCATCACAAAACCTATCCATTTCCATCCAATTTTTCCAAAAAGGCTATCAAATATCCTTCAGAAGTGTCCAGAGAGTGATTCTATGCAGGTTTCATCGTTTGTGCGAGTCACAAATGTGACTTAGACCCGAAAAAAGGTGAAAAAGGCGAAAAATGTATGTTTTCGAGAGACAAATCGTTTGTGCTTCTTCGCCGTCACACGAAACTCGACTTATACCTATCGAATATTCTTCAGAAATGTCCAGAGAATGATTCTATGCAGGTTTCATCGTTTGTGCGAGTCACACATAGGACTTAGACCCGAAAAACGGTGAAAAAGGCGGAAAATGTATGTTTTCGAGAGACAAATCGTTTGTGCTTCTTCGCCGTCACACGAAACTCGACCTATACCTATCGAATATTCTTCAGCGATGCCCAGAGAATAATTCTATGCAAGTTTCATCGTTTGTGCGAGTCACAAATGTGACTTAGACTCGAAAAACGGTGAAAAAAGGCGAAAAATGCATGTTTTGGAGAGATAAATCGTTTGTGCTTTTTCGCCGTCACTCGAAACTGATGTTGTACCTATAAAATATTCTCCAGGGATGTCCAGAGGATAATTCTATGCAGTTTTGATCGTTTGTACGAGTCACACATAGGGCTTAGTCCCGAAAAACGGTGAAAAAGGCGAAAAATGTATGTTTTCGAGAGACAAATCGTTTGTGCTTTTTCGCCGTCACTCGAAACTGATGTTGTACCTATCAAATATCCTTCAGAAATGTCCAGAGAATGATTCTATGCAGGTTTCATCGTTTGTGCGAGTCACACATAGGACTTAGACCCGAAAAACGGTGAAAAAAGGCGAAAAATGCATGTTTTCGAGAGATAAATCGTTTGTGCTTTTTCGCCGTCACTCGAAACTCTTCTTATACCTATCAAATATTCTTCAGGGATGTCCAGAGAATAATTCTATGCAGGTTTCATCGTTTGTGCGAGTCACACATAGGACTTAGACCCGAAAAACGGTGAAAAAGGCGAAAAATGCATGTTTCCGAGAGACAAATCGTTGTCCTACACTGTAAAAAATTGCTCCCTAAATTTCATAGAAATCTATGTAAAGCAATTGACATATATATTTTGTATCGAATTTTCAAAACTTCTTCGGCTTCTCATATGAAATTTCATGATATCTCATACAGAATTATGATTTCCCATGCATGTTTATATGAATATTCACACATTTTGCATTAAATTTCATGAATTCATGATTGAACTTGATTTCAATTACAAGTTTCAGAATTTTCATATACATCTGATATCGGAAATTTCAGAATATTGTTTACAGCGTATGTGTGACTCGCACAAACGATGAAACCTGCATAGAATTATTCTCTGGACATTTCTGAAGAATATTTGATAGGTATAAAATCAGTTTCGAGTGACGGCGAAAAAGCACAAACGATTTATCTCTCGGAAATATGCATTTTCCGCCTTTCTCAGCGTTTTTCGGGTCCAAGTCATATTTGTGACTCGCACAAACGATCAAACCTACATAGAATTATTCTCTGGACATCCCTGAAGAATATTTGATGAGTATAAAATCAGTTTCGAGTGACGGCGAAAAAGCACAAACCATTTATCTCTCCAAAACTTGCATTTTTCGCCTTTTTCACCGTTTTTCGGGTCTGAGTCACATTTGTGACTCGCACAAACGATGAAACCTGCATAGAATTATTCTCTGGACATCGCTGAAGAATATTTCACACTCATACGAACGATCCCGGTTCATGTCGCACTGACACATACGGTCATGTATCCGGGAACGTACTCTTTTCGCGTATTTTTCCAGGGGATTTCAGTGTTAATCGCGTAGATCGATATCTTCCAACCACAAACCAGTGGTATGGTATTTTCCTTGCTTCCGGTATCCCACACCCTTTATCGACTGCTCATTGTCACTTTCAGCATCCGCCCGCGTACAGATAGCGACGGACAATACTTTGAATAAGTTACTTTGTATCATATCATTACAATAAACGTGTTTTTTCTGTACAAAAATTCCGGTTTCATACTTACACACCTGGTATATGCTCTCTATAATGAATAATAATAGAATATAAATAATAATATTTCAGGAATATTATATAAACATATTCAGATCATCATTACAAAAATAATTCAGAATGAATCGACCAGTGATAGTTTAAAACAATCATTATATCAATATTCTAGAAATATTCTTATAATATGTCCAACATTGTATCTGAAGTGAACACCATAAAAACACTTTAAATTCAATCACATTTTCTTTCGTAATGAAATTTGTTTGTAAAGAATAACAAATAATATTTTCACCACGAAACTGAAAATAACTAAAAATTATTTCCAAAAAAAACAGTCTCAAAGATTGTAATGTTATTATAATATTGATATGAAAATCTTATATACAAACATCCAATGTTATATGTATATTTTCAAGTATTAAATGATATCATATCCAAACATACATATGAGGTTCATTCATGAGGACATATAAATCCAAAAAAGTGAAAAAATAACGCCAAGCACATGAAAATCCCAAAAACAAAGAATACAAAAATCCAAAAACACATTCTAGAGGAAAATTTCACTGCATTCAGAATTTCGAGGGGATATCAAAGGATATGCTCCATTTGAAAGGAAAAAAGATATGAAATCAATATGAGCGACCAAGTACATTGGATATCCAAAGGATATGTGGAAGATTTTTGGTATATTGTCACTTCAGTCTGTTTAAACTGTGATGAAGGTAATTTATGATTCCCAAAAAAGCATTATTGTATTAAGAAAATTAATAAACCAAGCGTATCGTCCTGCCCGTATATAGATACCAAAAAGTGAAAAAAAAGTAGAATTCCACAAAACATACAAATGTCTCACAAAAACCCCTAAAAACTCCAACACAGTAAAAAATAACGTCAAATCCCAAAAACCATACAAACGTTTTACAATAACACTTGAAAAAAAATCCTTAAAAAAAATACTTCACTCTTTCCGGAAGATTACTTGATATAACGAATATATCATTAAAAGAAAAGATGTGAAAGGCAACCCTGTTTCGGAGTTCGCATCAACCAAGAACACTTCGCGTTGGAAAAACCCTGTTGGAAAAAATGATTGAAATGGATGGATTTGGATAGGACTTCAATCCGAATTTCAACATTTTCCATACATATCAATCCGGTTTTGTCCGGTAGTGAGACAAGTGATCCATATGTATCCAGTTCTGTCCATGCAGAGAGAACTTCGATCAGTTTTGATGAACTAGGGGATTTTTGGAAGCTTCCAATCCGTTTGCATCCTTTTCCAATCCAGAAGCGTTGCCGATCCGTTTTTGTCCATCAAGAAAATAGAATGATCATCCATAATGATCTGAACTACAATATCTATTCGTTCGTGTGCAGAGAACGGATGGACTTCCTATACGAACGAATCACATTACATTTTTGAGATGTGAATTTGTTTTTGAACCTATTTTCATCCGTGAGGACAGATGAGAATCCTATCCGATTGAATCCGAATTCAGAGCCTTGTCCAATTCCATCCGTTGGACGTGAAAACTTTCAATCAGAATGAATGAGGATTTTTCTTGACATCATGTCAGTGCGCTCAATCCAATTTGATCCAGACTTTCGAATAAAGACTGGATTCGAATGTATCCGATCAATGACCTGTATCCTTTTCCATCGAAGAAACGTGTGAAATTTGAATCCGTCTGAATCCACAATTACGCTGTCGCGGAATTATAGTTCTGAATCCATTTTCATCCGAGAGGAGGGATGAGAATCCTATCCGATTGAATCCGAACTTAGATCATTGTCCAATTTCATCCGTTGAACATATGAACATTCAATCAGAATGAATGAGGATTTTTTCTTGACATCATGTCAGTGCGCTCAATCCAATTTGATCAGTACTTTCGGATAGAGACTTGATTTGAATGTATCCGACCAATGACCTGTATCCGTTTCCATCGAAGAAATGTGTCAAATTTGAATCCGTCTAAATCCAAAATGACACGTAGAAAAGTGCCTTCTTGGAAAATAGTATACTTCACCATTTTATGTAGTAAAAAGTATCTTTAATATGTTTTCAGTAGAATGAACTATGTCATTCATTGATCATGCGATGTGAAATATTGAAGAACGTAACGTCACGTAGTATTCTTATGAATTACTATGAGAATTTTGAATTTCTGTAATTTTCATCACTGAATTTGAATTTTTATGCGCTACAAATCAGTATGCGACGTGATAAAGTTTCCCATATCACATATCGGGGGCGGCCCTGCTACGTATTTGAGCGAACTTTACTATTTTTTCAAGATCTCTTTTCTCTGTGTATGCTGTCACGGAATTATAGTTCTGAATCCATTTTTTAATGTTTCATTTTTGTTCATCCTGGAGGAAGAGGCAAGCTTCATTTAGACCGATTAGATAAAAATTGATATCTCGTGATTCCGAAGTGACTTATCCCGAAATTTCATATCAAAACATTTTATGTGCCAAAATTCAAATTCAAAATTTCGACATATCAAATTTAGAAATCTCGAGATACAAAATTTCAAGATATTAAACCTTCGGGACATTGAGATGTTACCCTGAAAATATCTGTTCCGGATGACGCAAGATATATGAGGTCCGTTTGTTCTAATATGCTCTAAGTTGTTCTGCCTTGTGCCAAACCAATCATTCTTATAACTGAAATCAGTGAATAAAAATATTTGGAGCAGGTTGAGACAACATGGAACACGTGGAACAAATTCAGCTATGAGCTGGATTTGTTGAGCACGTTCCTAGTTGCTTCAACTTGCTCCAAATATTTGTGATTCAATGCTTCCAATTATAAAAGTCATCCCGACTGAAAATTCCCAGTCATGGATTCCCAAATTCGCAAGGGTCTCGCATGGGAATCAAGTGGGTCACATGGGTTCTTCGCATGGGAATCAAGTGGATCACATGGGTCTTCACATGCGAAGCGAGTGGGTCGACCCACGTGATTCCCATGCGAGACCCATGCGAATTTGGGAATCCATGACTGGGAATTGACAGTCGTGATGTGATTGGTGTGGTACAAGTTGGAGCAGCTTAGTGCACGTAAAAGGGACGAATCTAATATGGAACAATTGAAATGGACGGAATTGGATAGAGGAAACCGCGGCTATCGTGAAGGTGCAATGTATGAGAACGGATAGAGCTGGAAACATCGAGTTCGGATAAGAACGGATACATTATAAAATGACAGGCGTGGATAGAAATGGATCAAAGTAAAGGAGGACTATCAGAGATGTCAATGGATAGAAATGGATACGATTCCTCCGAAGTAATCGGATGGAAATGGATAAAAATGGATGATACACATTCTGGAAAGAACCGGATTGGAATGGATAAATTGCATTCCAGCAACATTAGGCATGACGGGATAGAAACGGATAAAGCTTATCAGGGTGGTATCGTAAAGCACTGGATAAAACCGGATGCGATTTATATCCAGGCCCCGGATATTATATGGATACATTTGGATACAATTTCTTTGGGACCCAATAATCTGCTACCCACTTTGCGGATTAAAATTGATTAGAATCCTATGCGTCCTGCGAATCACATTGGATCAGGAAAACCCGGAACAGGAATAGGATTCAAATGGATGCATATTAAATCCTATCCATGTCCATCCAACTTTTCCAACAGGGTATATACAATAGGGTGGGCCGAAAAACAAAAATTTTTGAAATCCGGAACGTAATAGTGTGGAAAAGATGGTCTGGAGGAACAGAAATCGAATGAAAAGAAGATCATTCCAATCGGTCAACATTTTACCCTCCGGCATCGAGCTTGAAGTTTTTCAGTTTTCACAATTTTTGGCGAATGCAATATATTTTCTCGAAAACGTTTATATTTCATTATTCAGTGTCAGAAAACGATTGTCAAGCATACAAACATAGTGAATAGTGTTGGATTAATGTATAAATAAATAAATAAATATATATATATATATACATATAATATACATACATACATACATATACGCAAGATAGAAGTTTTGCGTGTGCACCGTATGCGTAAGTTCTCGTATCCGTTGTGGACACGCTGATCAGAAGTGTACTGCTCAGATATCCGGATCGACTGCTTACCTCACTCACGTGACGCGAATGGCAGAGTTGTACAGCTTCCTTCTTGAACTTTCCCAGCTTAACTTTATAACTTTCTTTTTCTTTGTCCCTGGTGTAAGATTTCCGTATTCTGTAATATGAATCGTGGTATGATTTTATCATTTGTATGATTCTGGTTTCTGTGACTGTAGGGACAGTTACTAAATCGTACTGAGCCATAATTCTTCGTGCAACTGCTCCAGCTACAGTGGAAAAACTAACTGTTTCGTGATTGACTTCTGAAGCCGGCTGAAATCGTTCTTCAAAACGACATCTCAAAACTTCCTTGTACGTAGGGAGTTGGTAGGTCCTTTGGACTCCCGAAAATTGGACAAGAAAATACTTTCCGACCCATGTGTTTCCTTGGCACTTCCATCTTTCAATGATGGGAAAGCCTTGGAACTACGAAATGTACCCAATATAATCAGATGGAATGAAGGCCTACTACGCTCTCAATACCGTGAATATCAATGAAAAAATAACAAAGTTGTTGAGGTAGTAATTTCTGGATCTCTACGAAAAAAAATCAGCAACCGCCAGTATGACCGCTCACTTAAACAAATGAAGTACTTGCTGGAAAAAATGCAACGCCTCTGCTGTGCTCGTATATTTCCGTGCCGTTCGCATCACGTGAGTGAGGTAAGCAGTCGATCCGAATATCTGAGCAGTACACTTCTGATCAGCGTGTCCACAACGAATACGAGAACTTACGCATACGGTGCACACGCAAAACTTCTATATCGCGTATATGTATGTATATTGTATGTGTGTATATTATATGTATATATATATATATATATATATACACAGGGTGGGGCATTTAAAGTGTCGAGGGCGTTTTTTCCAAAAATAAAGTGAGATATGAGAAAATTTTTCGGACAAAAGTTGTAGGGTACCGAAGGGGACATCCGATGGTGGCCTTGGCTTTGACCTCAAATCTCATCTTCAAGGGCATTCTGAGGTCAACTCTTGTTTTTTAAATAGCATCTCATATTTTTTACTGCAGATTTGGATTCTAGGTCAAAAACCAAGAAACTTTTGTCTGAACCATTTTCCTGAAATCCGCAAAAATGGCGCTCTAATCGATATTGTTCCATTTTGAATCTGACATTCGAATAACTCGAAAACGAAGGGTCTTGCAAAAGAATGTTTCGTACAAAAGTTGTCAATACACAACACATTTCAATCGTCTACATTACCACCATTCAGAGCTCACGCGATGTGAACAAACGACGGGGTTCAGTGAAAATTCACGATTTTGAAAGTCAGTTTGTCAGTTACATTTGATTATTACTTGGTTTATGACAAATTGGAAATCATGGATATCCGATACACGGTTTCTGAAAAGATCGATATGATCTACATTGACGGTGAAGTGCATAAGAACCCCAGACAAGCATATGACTTGTATGCAGAACGATTTCCTGAAAGAACAACGCCATCCATTAGGTATTTTCAACGCATTACAAAATTATTCTCAGAAACGGGAAGTGTTACAAGGGAAAAACGACATCGAATGAGAACTGTTAGCGGAGAAAATGCGGAAGTTAATGTACTAGCTGCAGTAGCCAATAATCCACACGTGAGCTCTCGTGAAATTGAACTCCATTCGGGAATTTCTCGAAGAAGTGTTCTTCGAATACTGAAACGTCACAAATTCCATCCGTATCACATTTGTTTGCATCAAGACCTTCACGGTGATGATTTCGAAAATCGTGTACAGTTTTGTCGATGGGGTCTAGCGCAAATGCACAATAACAACTTCATCAACATATTATTTTCTGATGAGTCGACGTTCACCAATCATGGTCAAGTAAATCGACATAATATGCATTACTGGGCGACAGAAAATCCAAGATGGTTACGTCAAGTAGAGCATCAAAGACAATGGGCTGTGAATGTTTGGTGTGGTATTTTTCGCTCTCGAGTAATTGGACCGTACTTCATTGCAGATACGCTAAATGGAGAGAAGTACAGACATTTCTTAGATCAAGTACTTCCAACATTACTTGAAGACATACCTATTCAGGAACGATTGAATATGTGGTATCAACACGATGGTTGTCCATCCCATTATGCAGTCACAGCTCGAGAAATATTGGACAGAGATTATCCTGGACGATGGATAGGACGTCGTGGACCAGTTCATTGGCCTGCCCGTTCTCCGGATCTCACTCCTCCAGATTTTTTTTTATGGGGATACATAAAACATACAGTTTATCAACAAGCACCGACTACACCTGAGAATATGCGTCAACGAATCATCAATGCATGCGCGAGCATCAATGGAGATATTTTAGCACGAGTTCAGCAATCTTTTGTAAAACGTTTTGGAATGTGTATTGAAGTCGAAGGCCATCATTCTGAGCATCTACTGCATTAAAATTATCCAAGT
The DNA here is from genome assembly GCA_018340375.1 of Gonatopus flavifemur. Lineage (NCBI taxonomy): Eukaryota > Metazoa > Arthropoda > Insecta > Hymenoptera > Dryinidae > Gonatopus > Gonatopus flavifemur. The sequence continues at coordinate 104,766 of JAFFJZ010000084.1, read as the reverse complement.
GATGTAGACGATTGAAATGTGTTGTGTTTTGTCTGTTATACCCCATCACCTCCGTTTCAGTTCAAGGGGTCCCCCTTGGAATCAGACAACTTTTGTCCGAAACATTCTCCTCCAAGACCCTTCGTTTTCGAGTTATTCTAATGTCAGATTCAGTATGGAACAATATCGATTAGAGCGCCATCTTTGCGGATTTCAGGAAAATGGTTCAGACAAAAGTTTCTTGGTTTTTGACCTAGAATCCAAATCTGCAGTAAAAAATATGAGATGCTATTTAAAAAACAAGAGTTGACCTCAGAATGCCCTTGAAGATGAGATTTGAGGTTAAAGCCAAGGCCACCATCGGATGTCCCCCTTGGTACCCTACAACTTTTGTCCGAAAAATTTTCTCGTATCTCACTTTATTTTTGGAAAAAACGCCCGCGACACTTTAAATGCCCCACCCTGTATAGGGACAATTGGCACTTGGCGGCCGGCCGTGCCCCCACACCACGTCAAGATGTACCAGTTTGTGGGGGGTAATGGGGTGTGCTTCATTAATCATTACCCTAATTCACAAACTTTCTTACAACTATCCTGATGCTTGACAGTGCCGACGGCGTAGTAGGTTAGATGTATGAACCGTGCCCGCGCCATTCTCGAAGAATAATATCCGAAGTGAACTATATCCCCACATAAGGTGAACCACAGACACAAACATGAAATCCACATCGTCCAAGAATTTCCAGCGATATATTAAGACAAAGGCACCGCCGACGATATGTTGGTCGTCGCGTATGCCTTCGGCGATGGTCTGCCGTGATAAACTCCCCCAAATATTGACGATGTATGTCTGGGCCTGGGGGACACCTACCTGGAACACACAAGAAGACGATGGTCGTCAGTCAGTGATCACAGGTTTGGCGGAGCTTGGTTGATTGGTTTGGTTTTGGTTGGAGCTTTGGCCCCATTCCCGGAACGTTTCATTTGAGGTTTTTTAATATTTATTCAATCTTTCGTATTGATAACGATTATTTATTACAATTCCTCATATAAGCATGAATATATAAACGTGATAAAAGAACATAAATCACTTGAATCTTAGGGTGAAAAAAAGAAATTCCGAAAAGATATTTCAAACTTCCGCTAATAAATTGGTTCAGCATGTACGAACTGAGAAACATATGATCTTATTAGCACCACCTACAATTTCAACGAATCCGCAAATAATTTTTTCGGATTGAATAGAGAACACCGCATGAGTCAATATCATTAGACATTTGAGAGTTCTTAAATCGCATTTCAAGAGTTGTTTTCGAACATTTTACAAACTCCCTAAATCATTCAGAAGGATTCTCTGAGAACTCCATACGTTCTAAATGAATTCTGGGAGAATTCAATGCTGAGAATTCTTGAGAAGTTCATGTTAAGAACTCATATGGCATCCTTTCAAAATTGTCTTGCTGTCTGGGTATGGGTTACATTGACCATTTGTATCCAAATTATTTAGAGCTGACAATGCACTAAGAGAATCTGAGGATACTATAATCAGAGAGAAGATGAGAGCGCTCACGGCCGGGATTCCATTGCTAGTAAGTGGATCACGTGGAACAGACCCACCGACCCCCTCTCTCATTCTTTCTTTTCTCAATTCATGATGATAAAGAATAACACATGGAGAATTCTATTCCAAGAGCAAGAATAGAACTCTTCAAGAATTCTTTTCGAACTAATGAATTCATACAGAGCTCTGGAAGAGTCCAATCTGTCGGGCATTAACAAGCTCTTTGAGAATATCAGAAGTATTGTTTAAGTACTCTCGAAGAACTTGTTAATGTCCGACAGATTGAACTCCTCAAGAGCTCTATATGAATTCATTAGTTCTCGAAGAGTTCTATTCTTGCTCTTCAAAAAGAATTCTTCGTATGTTATCCGGGTGATATTTGGTTTCCATTTGATTTCCCCATTGAAATTAGTTTTCTGATAAAAGCATTAAAATTTTCATTGGAGGTTATACAGGGTGTCCCATTTGAATCTTTAAATGTAAATATCTCAAAAACATGCATCTTAAACCAAAAGTACTACATATCAAAGTTGTTATACAAAGAGGGGGCCACAGAACTACGATATCAGTTTCATCATAGATGGCGTTATGATCGATTAGAATGGGGTCAACATCATTTTTTTGAACGGGAACCCCCACTTTTTATTGCATATCTTGATTCTACGCAAGAACCTGAGTAACTTTTGCTTGAAACGTTTTTCTAAAGTCTTGAAGATGGCGCCACAATCGATGGAAAATAAAGTCGATGAAACAATATGCGGTTTCTTGAGGAATGCATCAAAGAGCTGAAATATCTCATTCAAATGTTGTTGTTAAGAGAGGGGACGACACAATGGCGATATCAGTTCCATAGTGGATGGCACTGTGGTCGGTAAAAATGAGGTCAACTCCAATTTTTCAAATGGAAACTCCTACTTTTTATCGCATATCATGATTCTACGCGAAAAAATGAGGAATTTTTGTTTGAAACATTTTTCCTGAATCCTTGAAGATGGAAACGGTGGAAAATGAGGTTGATGAAAAAGTTCTACTGCATTATGTGTGAAGCAACGCTCAACAAACAAATCAAAACAATAAAAATTTCAGAGAAGAAATCGAACACGAAACGTCACAAAAGACAAAACGGGGAAAATCCCGCCTCTTATCCTTGTTTTCACGCGAATTAAAAGAGGATAGAAATGTTCTCACCACGCCACTGCTCGTAGCTAACATAGCTATGTCATCCGCAAATCTCAACATGCTTACTTTTCCACCTTGAATCTGTAATTTCAATGGCAGCCCAGGAAAAAATCATTAGATCTATTCAGATCTAAATAGATCTGAGTGGATCTGATTTCTGATCAGATCTGGTTCAAAAGATCAGATTAGATCTGTTCAGATCTCAGTAGATCTTAATTGAATATTAGATTAAATCTCAATGAGCAATTGGTGGTTCAATTGTCAGAAATTTTGTGATATCTGTCTGTATATGAATTTGATTTCGCACAGATATTGTGACAAACACAAGCCAAAACCGCAGTCTTCCAGATCTTAATAGATCTGTTTAGATCTGACCAAAATTTAGATCTGGTCAGATCTGATCATTTTTTCCCGGGACTTGCTCCTTCACTTCGTTCATCGCTTCTTCTATATACGAATTGAAAATCAGTGGCGATAGTAAGCATCCTTGTCTCAACCCTCTTCCAATTTCTGCTTCTCCTTTCTGACCTTCTATTTCTATTATTGCAGTTTGATTCTTATATAATTCATGTATCATTCTCCCATCCCTGAAATTGATTCCTACCTTTTTCAGAATCGTAAACATCTTCTCCCAATCAACATTATCGAATGCTCTTTGTATATCTACAAAACCTATATACACAGACTTTTTTAACTCTAGACTTTTCTCTACTACTGTTCTCAGTGCTAATATTGTTTCCCACGTTCCCCTATTCTTCCTGAAACCGAACTGATCTTCTGCCAATCTACTCTCTATTTTATCCTCTATTTTCCCGTATATGATTTTTGTCAGTATTTTCGGGACATGTAAAGTTAAACTAATCGTTCTGTAGTTCTCGCATTTGTGTGCTCCTTGTTTTTTTGCAATGGCGACAATTTTATTCTTCTGGAAATCTTTCGGTACTTCGCCTATCCCGTACCTATCTCTGACCAAATCAAACAGTGCGTCATGAGTCCTCCGACTGGAGGCTTCGATAAGGTCCGCACTTATGCCTGGCGCTTCATTATTTCTCAATTGAGGGTCTGGATGCAACAACCGGGCGAGCGCTCGAACTCGTTTCAAGTCTAACACGGGAGACCAGCAGAACGAGAAAAAAAAAATTCGTCAAAATGAAAAATAAAAAATATAGCCTGCTAGAACTCATTGAGACACACGTTTTCCCCATAGACAAATGTTTTCTATCATCAATAGTTTGTGAGATGAAAATTGAAAATTGAAAATTTTGCATTTCCTCGAAATCAATACAATTCAAATTATATATTGCAATTACTCGGCGAGAATGTTTGTTACGTCACACAACATGTCTGTTACGTACAAAACTTATCTTTCACAAGATGAGAAACTCTTTTTGTCAAGACAATTTTTCTCCAAAGTGAACAGTTTGCCCATGAAAACGTTATGAACAATTGAATTGTTCATAACGTTTGATGCGAAGCATTGCACGTTTTTTGAATGCAAATCATGCAAAACGTCGTTTTCACTTCGAATTAAAAGTTCATGAATTTGTTATTAATTTTCACAAATCTTTTCGAAATTGTCGACTTCGGGGAAGCCTTACGAATCAGAATACGTGAGATTCATCCTAATACGTTGAAAAATGACAGAGTTAGAACGAGTTCAATGTTGAAAAATTGATTTTTGTTCTAAAACAATGGGTGATTTTCATTTTTTTTCCTCAAAAACTATCGATCATGTGAACAAATCATAACAAGAGACTTGAATTGATTTTCCAAGACCTATCTCCCAGTATTTTTCCCACAGCTTGGACAATACTTTCACCTCAGTTCGAGCGCTCGCCCGGTTATTGCATCCAGGCACTCATAGCATTGCCGTGACGGTAAGCGAGCCGCGGCACCGTAAGCATTGTTCAATAACTCCCAGATTTTTCACTCGATTGAACTGAAAATTTCAGGAAAACTTCTTCGAACATCGATGAACAACTTTGTCGCTTTGAGTTCTCTCAAATCGGAAATTCCCTCGACACTTTTTTCCGTGAAACCTAGCAGGCACGTGTTCTCGAAAGCATTTGTTTATTATTGGATATTCGTCGGATGATGAAATATTTTGACAACTTTCACTCACTAGTTGTCTTTGGGAATCAATGATGAAGGCGTATACTGAATTCATTCAAGTCATTCATTTATTCAAGTCATTCCCATGACTTCTCGCCGAGTAATTGCAATATATAATTTAAATTGTATTGATTTTGAGGAAATGCAAAATTTTCAATTTTCAATTTTTATCTCACAAACTATTGATGATAGAAAAGATTTTTCTATGGGTAAAATGTGTGTCTCAATGGGTTCTAACAGGTTATATTTTTTATTTTTCATTTTGACGAATTTTTTTTCTCTCGTTTTGCTGGTCTCCCGTGTCAGACCTGAAACGAGTTCGAGCGCTCGCCCGGTTATTGCATTCAGAAACTCAATTCTTCCAAAGCCCTGTCGAATTCTGATTTCAAAATTGAATCTCCCAATTCTTCTTCATCGATATCTTCCTCCCTCTTTAAGAATCCTATATTATCGCTCCCTTTATACGGATGTTTCAAATGAATAATCCATTGTTCTATTTTTTCCTCCGTTCTTATTAATTGTTTCCTTAGAGTATTTTTGATCTTACTGCTTCTAGATTTCATTTGTCCAAAAAATCCCCTAACCATCCTATATGCTCCATCAATTTTCCCTGAATGTAATCTTACTTCTATATCTTGACATTTCCCCTCCAACCATTGTTCTTTTGCTTTCCTTGATCCTCTGATTATTTTATTTCTCAGTGCCTTGTACGTCTGCTGGTCTTGTTCACTATTCTTATTCTTGTATTTCCTCCTTTCATTGATTAAATCGAGAATTTCTCCTGTCATCCATGGTTTCTTAGGCTCTATCTCATCGTTCTTCAAAATTTCATCTGCACATTGCTCTATGTTCCTCTTCATATTTGTCCATCTACTCTCTATTTCCAAGTCTTTCTCTTGTCGATCCTCCAATTTTTCGTCCAACATCACTTTGAATGCCTCCCTTGTTTTTTTCTTGTTTGAGATTCTTCAAATTCCATCTTTCTTGTATTTTCCTTTTCTTTCTCAGAGCTTTGAATTTCAGAGAACATTTCATCAGCAACATATTGTGATCATTATCTACTGGGCGTCCCATTTGAAACAGGACAGCTGAATAACTCTTCAGGGAATGGAGGGGGAAAAAAATTGTTCACATAAAAGTTGTAGGGTTCGGAGGGGACCATGAGATGGTGACCTTGAATTTGACCTTGAGGTCAATTTTCAGCATAATTGATGGTCAAAGTATGTTTTTGCAAATGGAAAACCCTACGTTCGACCTCAGAAATGGAAAGAGCGGAAAATTTTACGTCCGAATATGTTGACATGTCAGGTCATTTAGAGGTCATTTGAAGGTCAAAAAACCATTTTCTATGGATTTTCACGGAAAAGCCTCAAACGAGTTGTTTCTCTGACCAAAGTTATCAAAGTTGAAGTGAAACCACACGTTTCGACCTTGGATTCGACCTTGAGAACGATAATGAATGCCAAATTTGGAACAATAATTGAAAAATTATTCATTTTTCCAGTTCGTCGTTTTATAATTACAGATGGCACAAATCCGTTGACGGGTAAGACACACTTATTGCAGGAGATGTTCGGATTGACCGCCATTCACTCCAATACACAACTCCAGCCGGCGTCGAAAGTTTCCAAGAACAGACTGAAAAACTTCTGCACGAATATTCGCAATTGCGTATCTGATGCGTTGTTGTAGATCCACAGGTGTTGTTGGTCGGTTGGTATAAACGACATTTTTTACGTAACCCCACAAATAAAAATCTAGGGGGGTGAGATCAGGAGATCTTGCCGGCCACAGTACAAATCCACCTTGACCGATCCAACGATTGGGGAAAAGGATATCTAGATAATCCCTCACACATCGAGCAAAGTGTGGTGGTGCACCGTCTTGCTGATACCACATCCTCTGCCTAGTTGCTAATGTCACATCTTCCATGAGAACTGGTAATTCATTCTGTAAGAACTGTAGATAATTAGGACCGTTAACAGTTCCATCAAAAAAATACGGCCCAATAACTTGATTGTCTAGAATTCCACACCAAACATTTATACTCCACCAATGCTGATGATCAACTTGTTGAGTCCAGTGCGGGTTTCGCGCTGACCAATAGTGGCTGTTGTGACGATTCAACAAGCCAGTACTTTGAAACGTTGATTCATCACTGAAAAGAACATATCGAAAGAAATCGGGCGCTTCGTTCAACCTCTGTAAAGCCCAATGGCAAAAGTTAACCCGATTCTGCATATCTTGTTGAGATAATTCTTGGGTCAGTGTGATGTGGTACGGATGATATTGAGCAGCTTGTAGAATTCTGTGTGCCGTACTGCGTGGAATACCCAAATCGCGTTCAATATCACGTAAACTAACATGAGGATTCATGTGTATTATTGCTAAAACAGCAACGCATCGAGGGTCGTTAAAGTTGAAACCTTGATTGTTTCGGCGTTGACCAATCCTTCCTTGTCGACAATTTCTTTCAACTTGGTGAATGACTTCTGGAGTAGGATGATGCTGCCGATCTCCAAACCGCTCTCTGTACAATCGTGACGCTCTTTGATACACTCCGCGACACTCACCCAAGATCATTAAAATATCAACACATTCGTTAGGTGAATAAACCATTTTGAACCCGCACTTACACCGTAAACGATGAAAACTTCTTAATGATCATTTTCGTACTGATATGAAGAATAAACTCTGAAGGTTGGTTCTGTTTACTTTTAATTCAAGGTCAAAACGTGGGGTTTCACTTTAACTTCAATAACTTTGGTCAGAGAAACAACTCGTTTGAGGCTTTTCCGTGAAAATCCATAGAAAATGGTTTTTTGACCTTCAAATGACCTCTAAATGACCTGATATGTTAACATATTCGAACGTAAAATTTTCCGCTCTTTCCATTTCTGAGGTCGAACGTAGGGTTTTCCATTTGAAAAAACATACTTCGACCATCAATTATCCTCAAAATTGACCTCAAGGTCAAATTCAAGGTCACCATCTTATGGCCCCCTTCGAACCCTGCAACTTTTATCTGAACAATTTTTTTCCCCCTCCATTCCCTGAAGAGTCATTCAGCTGTCCTGTTTCAGATGGGACGCCCTGTATATCCGCGCCTGGATAAGTTTCACAACTTTTCACTTGGTTTCTAAATCTTTGTTGTACTAATATGTAATCGATTCGATATCTTGCTGTATCTCCTGGCATTTTCAAAGTATAGATTCTTCTTGGATGATTTTTGAATAATGTGTTGGTAATAACCGTTTGTTTGCTCCCACAGAATTCGATTAAACGTTGTCCTCTTTCATTTCTTTTTCCTAACGCAAACTCTTTTAGTATGTTGCCCTCTTTTCCTTGTCCTACTACCGCATTCCAGTCGCCTATGATCATTAAATTTTCTTCTCCCTTCACATATTCTATCACTTCTTCTATTTCATCGTACGTTTTTTCGATATCTCCCTCTGAGTATGCAGATGTGGGCATGTGGACTTGAACTATAACAGGGTCTACCGGTTTTGTTCCAACTCTGACCATCATCATACGTCCGCTATATTGCAAATAATTTTCTATCCTATTCCCTACCTACCCTTTTATGCATTATAATTCCCACACCTGCTTGACCATTCTTTGATGCTGTATGAATGATTCTATAATCACCACTCCACAAATCCCATCCTTGCGGCCATCTCATTCTACTCATTCCCATCACGAGGAACTCGCGACGCACTGTTTGAATTGATTAGAGTTATGTACGAAAAAGGAGAAGTACCGGAAGATTTCCAAAAGAATAAAATTGTCGCTATCCCGAAAAAACAAGGGGCAGACAAATGCGAGAACTACAGAACGATCAGTTTAACTTCACATGCTTCGAAAATACTGACCAAAATTATATACAGGAGGATGGGAAATAAAATAGAGAGTAGATTGGCAGAGGATCAGTTTGGTTTTAGAAAAAATAGGGGAACGCGAGAAGCAATCTTAGCACTCAGGGCAGTAATAGAGAAAAGGATAGCGCTGAAGAAATCTGTGTACATAGGTTTTGTAGATATACAAAAGGCTTTCGATAATGTGGACTGGGAGAAGATGTTTGCGATCCTGAAGAAGGTGGGAATAAATTATAAAGATAGAAGAATAATATACGAATTATATAAGAATCAAAGTGCAATAATAGACATAGAGGGTCAGGAAGGGGAAGCACAAATAAGAAGAGGGGTGAGACAAGGATGCTCATTATCGCCACTGATGTTCAATTTATATATAGAAGAAGCAATGAACGAAGTGAAGGAGGAAATTCAATCGAAATTACAGATTCAGGGAGAAAATATAAGTATGTTGAGATTCGCGGATGACATAGCTATATTGGCCACGAGTAGTACTGAGTTAGGAAATATTCTCAACACCATGAGAACAATATTATTGGAAAACTATTGTATGAACAAAATAAAGACAAAACAAAATTCATGATGTGTACAGCAGCGAAAACAGCTAAAGAACGAGAATCAAAATAGATATCGAGACAATTGAACAGGTGAAAGAATTCAAATATCTAGGAAGCATAATTACAGAGAACGGCAAAAGCGAAAGAGATATAAGAGCAAGAATAGCACAAGGGAAACAGGCTTTTTATCAAAAGAGACAGTTATTATGCTAAAAAAATATAAGCTTGGAAGTAAGGAAGAAATTCTTGAAAAGTTACGTTTGGAGCACAGCATTATATGGTTGCGGAACTTGGACAATGGGGAAAACTGATCAACGAAGACTTGAAGCTTTTGAAATGTGGTGTTATAGGAGGATGCTCAGAATAAAATGGATAGACAAAGTCAAAAATGAAGAAGTACTCGAGCAGATAAATGAAGAAAGAAATCTTTTGAAACACATCGTGAAAAGGAGAAGCAATCTTATAGGACACACACTACGGCATGAGAGTTTATTGAAAACAATATTGGAAGGGAAAATGAATGGTAAAACTGGTAAAGGTAGACCTAGAGCAAGTTATATGAAGCAAATCGTACAAGACAAGGGATGTAGTAGATATGTAGAAATTAAACGTTTGGCGGATAATAGACAGGGGTGGAGGGTTTCATCAAACCAGTCGTAAGACTGATTACTTCATGATGAATTCCCATCACATCGATACCTAACCTTTTCATTTCTCATTTAAAATTCTCTAATTTTCCTGTTTGTCTCAGTGATCTAACATTCCACGCTCCGACCCGAAGAACGTTCTCTTCCTCCCCTATCCTGTTTGGTTTTCTGTCTTGTTTGATGAGGCTCTCTCGAGTAGCCTCCACCCGGAGATCCGAACGGGAGGCTATTTTACCTCCGGAATATTTTACCCGAGAAAACGCCATCATGTTGTTGTTGCTTTTTTTCCAATGAATTGAAAATAAAAATTCTAGGCTTGGAGAAAAGATTTCATTTCCTCGGGAATATTAGAAGATATCAAGGAAGGTAGCTTCCCCTTGCTTTCCTTCTGTTTCTGCCGATATTCCTGGCGTTGGGATGGTTTAGTTTCTCTCAGTTTGTATTCTCCCTCCCGAGTAGTTTATTCCACCCGAAAGAGAGACCCAAATCTGAGATACTTATCCTCCCCACCACGTAAAGGAAGCAGATACTACCAAGGATGGATAAAAAGGATATCAGGGACAGGTATCAAGAATATCCACCTGGAAGACCCGCGATCATCCCACGGGGAGGCCTACAATTAATATGTAAATCATTTTGATATATAGAATCTTCACAACCTGCACATCGTCTATAAACTTGAACCATCATAGTTTTTTTAATATTCGGTCGAACTACAATCCTCTCCCTCAAATTATCACTATAATTTAAAAGACTATTTATCACAGGATTATTCGTCAAACTCATCAATTTCAAAATATATTTTGTACAAAGATATTCAGCTCTTGAAATCATCGACAACATTCTTGTTTCAGTCAATAATGAATTAGTTGACGTACTATTTCTATATCCCATACATATTCCGATACCCGCATACTGAATACGCTCAATCTTGATGTCTGATTTAATTATGAATAAACCATATTCTAGAACAGATCTGATATCCTTTATAAATCATGATGAGAGTACTAGGATGGGCACCTTACCAAGTACCCCTCAGAAACCTCACAACATCCCCAGATAACACACGAAGAATTCTTTTTCAAGAGCAAGAATAGAACTCTTCAAGAATTCTTTTCGAACTAATGAATTCATATAGAGCTCTGGAGGTGTTCAATCTGTCGGACATTACCAAGCTCTTTGACAATATCAGAGGTATTGTTTGAGTACTCTCAAAGAACTTGTTAATGTCCGACAGATTGAACTCCTCCAGAGCTCTATATGAATTCATTAGTTCGAAAATAATTCTTGAAGAGTTCTATTCTTGTTCTTGAAAAAGAATTCTCCGTGTGTTATGTGGGTCAAGTCTTTTCTGACGTTTAGCTCCAACATAATCAATATGCAAACGGTATGAGAGACACGGATCAAGTATCGTCCCCAAAAATTTCATCTTAGACGATGAAAACTTTACCTCACCACTAATAATAATACTATCAGGTGTATCATCATATTTGATGGAATATAAAGAGAACTCCATATATTCTGTCTTGGTAGTTGATAAAGTACGACCTATATTATCAAAGATTAACAACAAAGTATTGTACTGGCAATCTTAAGGCTTCTCTAGCATCATCACTCAACCCAGCCAGTACAAATGATCAATTTGAATTTATAAAGATTCCCTAAAGACCTCTTGAATAGTTCCCGTTATGCTATAGGTATTCATTATGAATATTTTGAATTCAAAATGAAAACGTATTAAATGCCCGCAGAATTCATTATGGAATCTCGATATGAATTCTTTCTAAACATTAGGTTGTTCGTTAAGAGTTCATTTTGAATTCAAAACATCCCTTATGAATACATATTGATTAGCATAACGGGAGCTCATTTCAGGAACTCTTGTGCTGTATGGGAAATGACTTTGAGTAATATACTCAGATAACACAAGGGATTCTTGAAGAGTTCCTGAAGAACTCGGCATTCGTAAAAAGCATTCATCAAGAATTCTAAAGTAATCGACAAGTGTTCTTCTCAATTACCCTAGGAAGTCGTTGATGTCCTGTTGATAGAACTCTTGACGAGCTCGGTCCATTAATTGACAGAAGTCGTTGCGAACTCTTGACATGAATGATTAAAGAACTCTCACGGAACTCATGTGTTTATTGAATATAAAAATCATTCTAACATATCATGCGTATATGGATAATTATTCAATGATCATCTGATCTTCTACGTTCATCAAGCTTTTATTTCTCGAACGATCATTAAATTAACAGAAAATATTGAAGTTCAAGCACTTTTTCCCAGATAGAAAACCATGCCCTGAATATTTTATAACATAATGTGCCGTATTCAATTCAATCAGTTCATCCAACTTTCAATTACAGAAATTGAAATGAGCGATTATTGGCACATAGTCCACGAGCCCATAGTGTGCCGTAAACATACTATCATAAACTTCGCTCAGATTGCAATGGTGCATAAAATGTAAACATTATGTCTTCATTATGGTACCATCACCTCGTTTTGCTACCAATAACAATGCTTTATGCGGAAACACCTTCCCAAGTAGCACAAGAACTTCTCAAATATGCTATGGCGACTCTATGAATGTGAAGGTGATGTACGAATGAGACTATTTTGGATAAATCCGTCAAGATATTCTATGGAAGTGCATAGCACATGATTATTCAGAACAGTCTCATTTGGAGGTTCTACGCATGTTCGTAGGATTTTCCAGACACGCTCTTAGCATTTCTAACCTCTTTTGCTACTTGGGTTGGTACTATGATGCAAACATTTCTTGGCGTGCATGTCACCATTATGATGGCATTATTGAGATATTCTTCTATCTGGGTTAAAAATATAACCTACATGATTGATGATATCAAATCAATCATTGAAATTTTTAGTATCGATGAATGCCAAAATGTTTGTAATTCACACGAGTGAAAAACAAAATACATATGATTAGTTTTTTTGTTCTCATTCAATATTTCTAATTACATATTTCTTCATTTCATGAACTCAAACCAACCATCATCACTTGATCATTCTTACTGTAATATATCAAATAAATAGTAGGGTAGATCGGGGTCAATTGGAACGGAGGACGGTTGGAACAAAGCGATTAACTTGTCAACCAATAACCGTGCACCAAACAGGTTCATAGGAGGGGGTATACTTTTATAACAATTTGAAAATTGTGATGGATCGCTATTATTTCAAACCCCAAAACATATATAACGTAGATGAAACTGGGATTACCACTGTTCAAAAGCCTGATAGGATAGTAGCTAGAAGAGGAATTCGTCGAGTCTGCTCGTTAACATCAGGAGAAAGGGGAACGTTAGTTACAGTTGCACTCGCTGTGAATGTTATAGGTAATACGATTCCTCCTTTATTTGTTCTTCCTCGGGTTTGATTCCAGGATCATTTCATAAGAGATGGACCAATAGGAATATTCACTCGTAGGTTGAGGAATGTGGAGTTGGCAGATGCCCGTATCGTTCCTTATTAACGGATAGAACAAGTCCAATATCGCGGGCAATGGCGAATAACTTTTATTTGAAAAAGTATAATCCGACGTTTCGGCCATTTTCAAGGATAATACAAAATCTGTGAAATCACAGTGTAAAATGAGTACAAAATTGGGGTATAACATAGTGAATTATCACAAAAATTATCACAAAAATTACATTTCATGGTAGTGTCGTATCATTATTATGTGTCGGAAAAATTTGGAGTAATAGTAATAATAATTGTGGTAATAATAATCCGGTAACTGTGCGTTACTGCTGCTCCGCGTGTATATAACAATGAAAAACATATATTGTATATAAAACAATAGAAATATTATACATAAAAAGATAAATATATGTAAACACAAGAGTATATATATATATTGTATATAAGACCATGTTGAATATCAACAGGGTTTATTGAAAGATTCTTACGATTTTGGTCTTATCGTGTGTTATGAAATCTTGGTGGATGGGCCTGAGAAAAGAACATTTTTGTTGGAAGAATTCTTTGAACAAATCATCTCTCTTTTTATAAGCAATTTTTGATTGGGAACGAAGCTAGGAGCGCCAAGGTCGAGATCTTACCCGAAAAAATTGGAACCCGGACGAAGATGAGGTCCTGACGAACGAGGAAGTGACTTTGCGTCGAAGACTTTGTCGAGACGCTAAGTCAACTTTCGAAGTGAGGGGGCCGAATCTGAGTCACGGGAGACAATTTTTGAGGGGGGGGGGGGCGAGACCCCCGCGCTCTGCCCGACTCAACCAACTTTTGTTGCAGACCCTTTCAAGATAGAAGTAGAGAGGGCAGCAGAGGGAGTGTGAAAAAATCCCAAGAATTACTCCAAACTGAAGAAAGGTTAAAGAATGAGAACAGATCTGGTCATGACATTGAATGAACATCAGATAATGGGGAAGAAATTAGGTGATATTCAAAAGAGGGGGGGGGGGGGGGGAAAGTTGATGGGATGAAATATGACCAACAATCATATGAGAGAGAGTTTTAATGAATATTCTCTCGTAATTATTTGGAATTCGGGAACTTGAGAAGTTTGGTAATTTCGAAGAATTAACAATTTGAAAGAATTTTCTTCTAACATATTTTTTCTCTTTGAGAATTCTAATTCTTTCAGGAAACCATTGAGAGACGATGTATATTTGAGTTTGAAGAAAATAAGAGGAATCGAACCTCTTTGTATATCCATGTAATCGGATTAAAAGAATAATCTCAATAATCGATGAAGCGTGTTGTTGTGTTATATTCAATTGGCCTTGAGAAGCGGTGTTATCAAATCGTATGATCATGGCGTTTTTCAGATGGAAATTGAATTATTTCGTATTAAAATTGTACATCTTGTGAAGTTATCACAGATCATGAGATATGGAATCTTTATATATCGAATTTTTGACAAGATTTTAGTAGTCAAGATAATTAGTTTATGGTGATGAACCATTGATAATGTGAAAGTCCATGTACTTATTCGAAAATTTGATAAACGGTCTCAAGGGATTGACTAGTGGTTAGACCCTATGATAAATACATCGACGCAAATATAATACACGTATAACGTACGACACAAACATTTATATGTATATATATGTATATATGTATATATACAGGGTGGGGCATTTAAAGTGTCGCGGGCGTTTTTTCCAAAAATAAAGTGAGATACGAGAAAATTTTTCGGACAAAAGTTGTAGGGTACCGAGGGGGACATCCGATGGTGGCCTTGGCTTTGACCTCAAATCTCATCTTCAAGGGCATTCTGAGATCAACCCTTGTTTTTGAAATAGCATCTCATATTTTTTACTGCAGATTTGGATTCTAGGTCAAAAACCAAGAAACTTTTGTCTGAACCATTTTCCTGAAATCCGCAAAAATGGCGCTCTAATCGATATTGTTCCATTTTGAATCTGACATTCGAATAACTCGAAAACGAAGGGTCTTGCAAAAGAATGTTTCGTACAAAAGTTGTCAATACACAACACATTTCAATCGTCTACATTACCACCATTCAGAGCTCACGCGATGTAAACAAACGACGGGGTTCAGTGAAAATTCACGATTTTGAAAGTCAGTTTGTCAGTTACATTTGATTATTACTTGGTTTATGACAAATTGAAAATCATGGATATCCGATACACGGTTTCTGAAAAGATCTATATGATCTACATTTACGGTGAAGTGCATAAGAACCCCAGACAAGCATATGACTTGTATGCAGAACGATTTCCTGAAAGAACAACGCCATCCATTAGGTATTTCCAATGCATCACAAAATTATTCTCAGAAACGGGAAGTGTTACAAGGGAAAAACGACATCGAATGAGAACTGTTAACGGAGAAAATGCGGAAGTTAATGTACTAGCTGCAGTAGCCAATAATCCACACGTGAGCTCTCGTGAAATTGAACTCCATTCGGGAATTTCTCGAAGAAGTGTTCTTCGAATACTGAAACGTCACAAATTCCATCCGTATCACATTTGTTTGCATCAAGACCTTCACGGTGATGATTTCGAAAATCGTGTACAGTTTTGTCGATGGGGTCTAGCGCAAATGCACAATAACAACTTCATCAACATATTATTTTCTGATGAGTCGACGTTCACCAATCATGGTCAAGTAAATCGACATAATATGCATTACTGGGCGACAGAAAATCCAAGATGGTTACGTCAAGTAGAGCATCAAAGACAATGGGCTGTGAATGTTTGGTGTGGTATTTTTCGCCCTCGAGTAATTGGACCGTACTTCATTGCAGATACGCTAAATGGAGAGAAGTACAGACATTTCTTGGATCAAGTACTTCCAACATTACTTGAAGACATACCTATTCGGGAACGATTGAATATGTGGTATCAACACGATGGTTGTCCATCCCATTATGCAGTCACAGCTCGAGAAATATTGGACAGAGATTATCCTGGACGATGGATAGGACGTCGTGGACCAGTTCATTGGCCTGCCCGTTCTCCGGATCTTACTCCTCCAGATTTTTTTTTATGGCGATACATAAAAGATACAGTTTATCAACAAGCACCGACTACACCTGAGAATATGCGTCAATGCATACGCGAGCATCAATGAAGATATTTTAGCACGAGTTCAGCAATCTTTTGTAAAACGTTTTGAAATGTGTATTGAAGTCGAAGGCCATCATTCTGAGCATCTACTGCATTCAAATTATCCAAGTGATGTAGACGATTGAAATGTGTTGTGTTTTGTCTGTTATACCCCATCACCTCCGTTTCAGTTCAAGGGGTCCCCCTTGGAATCAGACAACTTTTGTCCGAAACATTCTCCTCCAAGACCCTTCGTTTTCGAGTTATTCTAATGTCAGATTCAGTATGGAACAATATCGATTAGAGCGCCATCTTTGCGGATTTCAGGAAAATGATTCAGACAAAAGTTTCTTGGTTTTTGACCTAGAATCCAAATCTGCAGTAAAAAATATGGGATGCTATTTAAAAAACAAGAGTTGACCTCAGAATGCCCTAGAAGATGAGATTTGAGGTCAAAGCCAAGGCCACCATCGGATGTCCCCCTCGATACCCTACAATTTTTGTCCGAAAAATTTTCTCGTATCTCATTTTATTTTTGGAAAAAACGCCCGCGACACCTTAAATGCCCCACCCTGTATCTAGAGACACGTTACCTGGTACGCGTGAGGCGCGTGCCGTTACGACGAAAGTATTTACAAGTTTAGAAAGACGACGGTCGACGAATAGAACAGCGGAATTTTCAATTTCAATCGGATGTATGTGTTCCTCCCTTCCTTTATAGTAATGATTAATTGGCAAATTCTGTGCCTTCTGATGCGGAATCCTCGTGAAAAACCGGTGACTCTCATCTTATCCAGTATGTGTTTTTTCCTTCCTATATGTTATAAATCAAATGAAGAAAAAATCCCGGAATTATAAAAAATGTGAACATATAACGGAACATCGTTACGTTATGGGACCAGATATGACTTTGAAATTTCATAGTAAATAACCAGTTGAAAGGTGAAGAATCGGTCCATAGGCAAATTGAAATTGAGAATTATGAAGAAAAATTACAACAATCAGCAGATGGACACATACTTACAGATATTTGTTCTTATTGCAACCGTTTCAATTTTCTTCGGTGGGAGAGCGTTAGTCTCGCGACGAGCAACGATGTACATGAATGATTTTTTGAATGAATTTTAGAATTTTTGACTAGCATCAGAGTTTAATAAATATATAAATAAATAAGTTAATTGATATATATTCACACTGAAACATAAGTGAGGACGAGGAACACTATGTAAAGAACATTATTTTCTCCTTCTCCATGAGATGTAACTTTCACGTAAGACTGAAGAAGAAAAGTACACGGCACATGTCGTCGACAATTAGAGAGATTCGAATGCGAGTGTTCGTAGATCACAAGTTTTGCATGAAGACAGAGGGGGGGGGGGGGAAGGAACACATACATTTGAGCATAATTCCTGAATGGATCGATGAAGACGAAAATGGCTTTGGTCATGTTACCGACATACCTTATACGTTTTCGCGGTTATTTTGAATTTTTCTCTTTTTCACCGTTAACGGTTTGATTATAGAGTTATATTCACCGTACAACGATGCACATTCTTTGTGCGGATTGATGGCATTTTCGTTAGATTTTATATGCAGTTTTTCCGCAAATAGCCTTTTATAATAATTAGGTTCGATGTCAAGAACCTCGGCGTTGGCGTAGTCGAAAGAATGTTGATTGTCGACACTGTGTTTTGTTAAGGCATTCGGACGCTCCGTGGTGGACGTTAAATTTCGCGAATGTTCGTGGAGTCGTTTTTTGAGTTGTCTATAGGACTGACCCACGTATACGGCCTCGCAGTCGTTGCAATTAACCTTGTAAGCCGTATTGATGGTATTTTCTTTTTTAGTTTTATCTTTCGGCGGTTTTATAACATGACAAAGAGTGTTTTTACTTTTATTGACAACTCGAAAATAAGGATTGAGAATGTTTTTCAGTTTTTCATCTAGCTGTTTTATATAGGGAATTATAAAATATGGTTCGTCGGCACCATCAGCTGGATTATTGTCATCGTCGTTGGTGTTAGATGGTAAATTCACTCCACTTGTGGATGGTAATTGTTGTACTCCACTCGTAGAGGGTAAATTTTCATCGACACACATAAGTGAGAAATCCGAGTTGCTTGTCGAAGGAAGATTTGTACAATTTGTAGCTGGCAAATTTACTTTGCTGGTAGACAGCAAATGTTCACCATTTATAGTTGGTGGAAGTGAATTCAAAAATTCACTCAAAAATTGTCTCCCGTGACTTAGATTCGGCCCCCTCACTTCGAAAGTTGACTTGGCGTCTCGACAAAGTCTTCGACGCAAAGTCACTTCCTCGTTCGTCAGGACCTCATCTTCGTCCGGGTTCCAATTTTTTCGGGTAAGACCTCGACCTTGGTGCTCCTAGCTTCGTTCACAATCAAAAGTTGCTTATAAAAAGAGAGATGAATTTGTGAAAAAATTCTTCCAACAAAAATGTTCTTTTCTCAGGTCCATCCACCAAGATTTCATAATACACGATAAGACCAAAATCGTAAGAATCTCTCAATAAACCCTGTTGATATTCAACATGGTCTTATATACAATATATATATATACTCTTGTGTTTACATATATTTATCTTTTTATGTATAATATTTCTATTGTTTTATATACAATATATGTTTTTCATTGTTATATACACGCGGAGCAGCAGTAACGCACAGTTACCGGATTATTATTACCACAATTATTATTACTATTACTCCAAATTTTTCCGACACATAATAATGATACGACACTACCATGAAATGTAATTTTTGTGATAATTTTTGTGATAATTCACTATGTTATACCCCAATTTTGTACTCATTTTACACTGTGATTTCACAGATTTTGTATTATCCTTGAAAATGGCCGAAACGTCGGATTATACTTTTTTAAATAAAAGTTATTCGCCATTGCCCGCGATATTGGACTTGTTCTATCCGTTAATAAGGAACGATACGGGCATCTGCCAACTCCACATTCCTCAACCTACGAGTGAATATTCTTATTCTACCTCTGTCCTCTTGTCAACGAGGTTTTTTAACGACGATGGAACAGACAAATCCTCCGCCATTATGGTACGTCAGAGAAAAATATGGATTTGATGCGTACAGACTCCTTTCGACGTATAGCCGTGTCGTGAGGAAACACGGTTTCATCAGCGAACACCTATGGTTTCTCAACCAATGTAAACGAGAGGACGTCGTACCTAATTTTATCAACAATACGTATAATTCGCATTATAACTTTCTTATTATGGATCGATGGAGGAAAATTCTATCCTCTCGGCTCGAAAAGGAAAAGAGAAGATTATTAATTCTCACAATTAAGGACAAATATGCTGAAAAATGGCATATGTATAATAACATGATGAACATTCAGTTGAATCTGTTCTCGATTCTCGATAAAACAGACTTCTCGACCATTCTGAGCAAAATTCATACCAACACACGTAATAAAAATATATCCCATCGCAGGGCTCTGGAAGGGAAGGTCAATTCACTCATCCAGAAACATAAAGGTATTCGCAAGACTCCAAATATGAGTCCTAATAATGAAAGATGGCTGGTGAATTTATCGACCGTCCAGATCCCTGAAGATGCGGCCATCAAAAAAAGCCACGAATTCTGCATGTGATGCTTGGATGCGAAATCATCCTGGAGAAACAATGTTTATTTATGATATCCCTAGCATTGTTGCTACTGCATTGCCATTAGCAGTAACACAAAACAACATTCAAGCGGGCTTCAGAAACACCGGAATTTATCCTTTTAATCGCAATAATTCCTCTGATTCTGATTTTGCCCCATCGTATGTGACGGATAGACCGAAGTCTCCAACTAATTCGCAACATATGATACATACGAATGAATCAAACATTGACTCATCGAATATCAAAACTTAAATGCGTCTACATCAGTTACCATTCCGGAAAATTCTGCAACGGAAACGAGGAAAGCCGTACTCAGAGATATATCCAAAGTTACTATTGATGTATCTTCGAATCAAAATGCTCCATCAACATCATATGCCAACGCTCAATCTGTTTTTTCGCCTGAATCAGTCTGACCATATCCTACAGCACCACTTAGGAAACCTACTACTCGTGGGAGAAAAAGAAGAAAGTCAACAATTTATACAGATACACCAGAGAAGGAAGCTGTAAGGAAGGGAACGGAAGAAAAACTGCAAAAAACGAGAGCGAAGTTGGTTAAGAAAAACTTGAAGGACTGTTTGAATATTGAGGAAAAAACAACTAGGAGTAGCAAGAAAAAAAGTGATGTATCATCCTTGGTAGAAGAAGAATACTGGTGCCTTGTCTGTGCCGAGACATACTCTTTAAGCAAATCAGGAGAGCAGTGGATACAGTGCTCAAACTGTCGTCTTTGGGCTCATGAAGAGTGTACTGCTGGAGATATACACTATGTGTGTCATAACTGTTTATCTAAATAATTTCCCACATCAGCAATATTTGTTTGTTAGAATTTATTCAAAAGATGTTGCAACTTTTTTATATTTCGTTTTGTGATTTCAACAACTCAAATCTTTTCTTCAGTTTATTAAGTGTTTTCAAAGTTCTGTTTCCGAAAATTTATTCCAGAAATTTTTTATTTTTATCACTGTTTGAAAAAAACTGAAGTACAAGGTTTATTGTTTGTGATTTTCAACTGAAGAATATGATTAAATATAATCTCCAACCATTTTTCAACGTGTTCCAACTAACCTCATCCACTGTTCCAATTGTCCTGGGTATGGGGTCAATTCGAACGTTTTGTCAATTTGAGGAAATATGATTTATTAACTGTTTTTAATATCTCATCAGTTGAAACGATAATGGATATTCATTGATGCATAAGTGACTTCCAAATCGAGCTATTGAGCTGAAAGTTTAGTGTTCAAATGAGGTATTTATAAGCTAAAATAGCAAAAGTGTTCCAACCGTACCCGGTCTCCCCTAACGCTGAGCAGTTGCAATGAAGAATATTTATTAATTAGTTTAACGAAGCGGGAGTCACGTCTGACTCTCTCACTACTCAGATACATTCTGACGTTTTCTTGTGTGGCGTTGCGTCCACTGAGGTCCACTCACCGGATGCGTTTTTATCCATCTCGCAAGTCAGGCTCATACACATAATCGTAGACATAGAACGCCACCATACGGATATAATATTAATAATACATACATCACAATCCTTCCCCCTTGTTTTGAACACATCTCAAAATCCTTTTTTATTGACTCTCTTAACAAACTTATATAAATGGATATACAAACTTATAAATCTTAAGATCCCATACAGCACCGGGAGGTTCTCTGAACGTTCATACGACGTGCTTGGTTACACAGAGAACGTGCAAATAACGTCTCAAGATGTTCTAAAAACGTCACATGTATGTCCCAGGTACATGCAAATGTCCCGTTTAGTTTTATGGAGGTTCTGATGGAATGTCGCGGGGATATTCTATCAGAAAGTTTTGAGAACATCACATTCATGTTTTTCAAACATTCAAAAGACCTGATAGTGGTTCAGTTTTATGAACGTATTAGAGACTTTACAACAAAGTTTTGTGAAAATGGTGCAAAGATCCGAATGATTGAATGGAATAATCCCAATTAAAACGATAGACCACGTAAATTATAGAAAAAATTTTGTGAAAATATCCAAGTATTCATGTCACATCAGTGCAAGTGGAAAGTGTTCAGAGAATTAATGTTGAAGGAGTGAAATAATATTCGCGATGTAGAGGTTAAGTTTAATGGTGAAACTATTTAGTCAATTCCCATGATTCATGAATTCATTAGCCCTTGTACTCCTCCAATGAATATGTTCTCTCACAATAAATTGACTGGAAAATAATTTGGAGTTCCATTCAATTATTTCAATGTATTAGTATTGTATTTCCAAAAATATGAACTATGATTTTTATAGGTTAGAAAGGAAAGGTTTACAGAATAAATGATTTGTATAATATACAATTGATTTTCGAGTGAATTTCAATATTTCACTGTGAGAATGTATATACAGGTTTCATTTATTCATTACTTTGACATTACATACTTGTAAAGGGATTTGATGTGCTCTTATAACCTTTCCATTTTTTATACTTTCCAATTTGAGTGCAAATCAAAGTATCGTCAGGAGATTCACTGGGATATATTTTTTCCCATGATTTCATTAAGCTCACCCGCGGAAATCAATGAGAATTCTTTTGTGTTTGAAATGATTTGTAAAATCCAACCAACAGTCATAATATCAAATAATATTCAATCAGAACTTTTGAACAAGTTCGTTAAATCCTTTTGAATTTTTCATGAAATTCTCAGAAATTTGCTAATTGAAAGAGTTTAGTTTATTTCCTCTGAAACATAATACTCTAATATAAGTTCATTCGCATAGCTACATTCAAAAAAGCCTATGGAGTGTATTTAAAATCATTGTATTTTCATTTATAAAAATTAATCAGATGGAGTTTAAACCTGAAAAATAAAAAACCTTCAAGATTAATCCATGTTCAACATTTTATAATACGTACAATGAAGAGATCTTGTCTATTCCTGAACAAATGATCCACAATTTCACTGTCAAAGGCGAAGGGAGTCAAAGAGTCTCATTATCTATAATTCAAAGGAATCGAAAGGGAAAACAAGTAGAAATGACGGCAAGTCTGACTCTGGCTATAATGAAATCGCTGATGTTTTGTAATCCATTATGCCCAATAATTATGAGACTGTCAGGATTCGAAAGATTAGCAGTGAAACTAGGCAGAAGACTAGGTCAATTTGTATTCCTATTGTATCTGAAAGCCAAATTATTGAAATTTTCAAAAATAAACATAGATACTCAGGCTCTCCAGACAGGGCTGCGGAGTCGAAGCTTCCACACAGCCGACTCCGACTCTGACTCCGGACCACTCAAAATTTCCGACTCCGACTCCGGCTCCGACTCCGGCTCTAGTGTTTATTCCCATGAATAAAAATCTCAAAAGGACCAAACTTGGACATAAGATAGACATTATTCGTTATCGAGGTCTTTCGACCTGTATTTGAATATTTCATTTATTGATATATTATTCAAGTTTGATTCGCTAAATATGTCGAGGCTAGAATGCAAACAATTAACAGACTTCCAAGTCGTAACTAATTTTAATGTTCTATTACAAAATTGTATGCATGAATTATTTCTCCCATCAACATTGTTCGACAGATATAAATATTCCAAGTGTTAGGAAAAAACTTCGTCAACAACTCTCGACAAACAATTTCCTCTGAAACTTTCATTCATGAACCGTTGATCTGATGCGGTACATAAATTTGTATGTTTCCATATGCAGCAGCTTATTGAACAATTAGAACCAACAGGATGGATGAAAAAGCATGTTTCTTGGTTATTTCAAAATATAATAAACACGAGAATCAATAAATGAAAAATATTTTGTTTCTGAATGTTTTCATTATTCACTGTAAAAAATAAATGTGGGATATTTAACCAAAAATATTCCACCATGAATAGGGAACTTGACATCTTGATTTGGCAGAGTTTGCCCTTACTTTTTGAAGGATTCAACACCCAAAAAACAGAATAGTTCCTCAAAATTGAGGAAAAATCCCCTATTTTTGATGGACAAATAATTCTCCCACGACCAGGGGATGGAATCCACCATTAAAGTGAGGATTAACTCCCCATATTTCCTCTAGTGTTTGTAAATCTGTCACATTTCTGATAACATCAGTGAATCAACACAATCTGCGAATGATTCCCAAACAACTCCAAAACGATTTCCGTTCTGGTAATAAGAATAAGTGCAATATAAATCTATTAAGCAAATTAGCGTGGAGTGATAGCAAGATTCGTTGGGAACGAGCAGTATGGAGCTTTTTGAATAATTAGGTAATAATTGAGGACTTATCTTTCATTTGAAACTTTCGTATTCATTGCAATACTGTCGTAATACAACTTTCACACTATCTGGAATACATTAATCAAAACAAAATTTTGCATAAGAAATTTGGAATTTATTTGGAACGTTAATAACAATCTATGAAAAATTTTAAATGATAAAATAGTCAATTAAGAACTCGTTCTCAAGAATAGAATGGCTTCTATCAAATCATTCTTCAGAGAAGCGTGTAAATCTGATTGATTGATTTTTAAAGAAGAAAACAGTCTTTCAAGTTTGTTTGTATCAAAGAAATATTCATTTGGACGTATTCAAATAACAATTTCGTAGATTCAAAAAAATGCTTTTTTCTGTGTATATAATGTGATGAATTTGTTTGAAGGCATAATAAGTTCAACTACATACACGCAGAGAAAAAATCTTGCTGAAACAGCGATTTCAGAGAATGTCCTTGGCTAAACTAGCAAAGCGCTTGCTGTGGTAGCAAAATTCTTGCTGTTTTAGCAAGATGTTTGCTAATTCAGCAAATTTTTCTAGCAGTCTGTATACCTACAATGCCGAATTGCTGGATCAGTTGCGCTTGCCAAAAGAGCAGGATTTTCGCTGTAATAGCAAAGTTTTTTTAGCAAAGAAATGCTCATTCAGCAACAAGATTCGCCATATCAGCGAAGCTAATTTTTGAGATTTGCTGTTTCAGCAGCTTTTTTTCTCTCAGGGTACATGATATTTCTTACTATTTATCACAGCTATTCCTATTTGTATTATGCATGTAATAAAAACTTCTCTCAGTGTAAAGGAGGGGAGTGGATTGCAAACTTGTAATACTGATAAAAAGAGAGATAAATCCCACACAGCAAATCTGTTCAGAAAGAGTGCAAAGAGAATTCACTTTGGATTCAATATGAATTCTTAAGAATTCTTTTTCTACTCCTATGCCGTATACCTATATGGGATTTCAGTGCTGCAACGACCTTAGCTCTCCCTGCAGAAACGAAATCATTCAGAACGATTGATAGTGCAAATCTCTGATATTAAAAATGATTCGAACTTATTTAGAATCATTTGAGTCTGAAACGGGAAATTTGAGTCTGAAATGAGAAATGTACTAATTCGAAATTTGTACATTCCTCATTGGAAAAATTCAATTTTGATAAGAATCAATTGATTGATCTTTGAATGATCTCAGTTTTACGGGGACGTTACATTCCCACTTAGAGATGTTCTATGACTCTCTTTCTCCATTCTCATACCTTTATATTTCCATTGATATGAAGAATTATAGCACCTTCTTATCGAACAGATTATGAGAACAAACACATCAATTCCTACTCTCATTTCTTGATTTATCTTATTTATGTCAACAGAGAATTCTATGCATTTGATTCCGAAACATTACACTTCAAACTTCGAATCAACGTGTGGGAATACATTGTCCATGAATTCACATATGGATTCCTCATTTGTGTTGGAGAAAACTTGAAAAAATTTTTTGCATGCAAATTTCATCTCTCAACTGATGCACCTGAGATCCATAAGAGTTCATTATGGAACCACTGTTGGAATCTATTACACTGAGAAAAAAATTAGCTTCATCAGAAGAACATATTTTTTTGATCTAAGAATATATTTTTTCTCTTATCTTAAGAAAATGTGTACTTGGAGTAAGAAAATTTTGTCTATATCACACTGTATAGTTTCAAACTGAGTAATTTGTTCTTTCGAAGAAAGTTTTCTTGAATCAAGAAAATATCGGATCGGACTCGGTCAGACCAATATTTTCTTAGTTTAAGATTTTTTTTCTCTCAATGTAATATGAGTTTATTACAATTGAATGATCAGGAGATTGAATATGTGTACTTTCAAAAATGAGTCAAAGAAATGAAAATATATTCCAAAGAGCGCACGAAGTTCTCTGAATGTTTTAAAAACATAGCCTAGGTTCTGCGAGTCTTAACCTCCAAAAGCACATATTTTTACAGCATTTTCACTTTCAATGCAGCAAAATACGTTCTGAAAACGTTCTTTTCATATACTACAGGACGTTCTCGTAATAGTTCTCTAACGTACTTTCATGAAAACTAACTTTTTTTATAAGGAGTCGAAAGTGGAGTCGGAGTCGATGAAATAACATTCGACTCCGACTCCCCTTTCGACTCCATTCATCATTCCACGACTCCTCGACTCCGACTCCCGACTCCGACTCCACAGCCCTGTCTCCAGAGTTCTCTCAGGATATGACATTGGAACAACATGCTTATCTTAGAAAACCAAGAGAAAATCTATTTACATTTTTTTATTTATTGTGAGCCAAGCTGATGAAAAATCTAAATGATTCATTTGAAATAATGGTTTTTCGTAACTGCTAAAAGGTAATCTGCAATTGTGAATTGATCGGATTGATATTTGAATGAAGGAAAAATGTAGTACTAGCTCATGTCAGCAAATAAATGTCAACAATCACAATACTGTTAATTAGGGGTGTGCGAACCTTGAATTTTTCAGTCGAACCGAACTCGAACCGAACTTCAAATATATTTTCCAAATCGAACCGAACTCGAACCGAACTTCAAATATATTTTCCAAATCGAACCGAACTCGAACCGAACTTCAAATATATTTTTCAAATCGAACCGAACCGAACCGAACTCGAACCGAACTCCAAATGTATTTTTCAAGTCGAACCGAACCCGAACCGAACTTTGAAGAGTCGAACCGAACTCGAACCGAACTCCAAATTTTCCCAGTCGAACTGAACCGAACTGCAAATATATTTTTCAAGTTGAACGTAACTTTGCGATTTCGAACCTACTTCCAACTTCCAAAACGTCTAATCGCAAAGCCAAAACTAAATTAGAAATACTTTTATGAAAACAGAATCCATCATGAATTCATTTTTTAAAGTGACGTTTCATATGCAGCATGTTGCAGTAATAAAACGGTCTACCCTAGTAGCACCAAAAGTACGTAAAACATTTTGAGAATGTTTATTAAACGTTTGGGTAATTTAGAAACGTTCGGAGAATATTCTATGGGTCAATTTAAAATTGAGTGCAGATAAATTTTTCTCTGTTTCCGAATTTTCAATTGCAGCGACTATTATTTAAATATTGATAAAAAGGTCGCAAATTTGAGGCAAGTAACGAAGAACACTTCAATTCTTCAATAAATCACAGAAAAGTGTCCATAGTGTAATCTAGTGTTGATTTATTACCATATTTCTGGAATAACAGGGTTGTCCCTCTTGGTCACAGAGTGGTTTTTTATGTAAGTTCAACATATCTCACGTATCTAGATGAATTTGAAATTGGGTGCAGAACGCTTTCATCATAAATTTCAATAATCACAAAGTAAAATTTCCTCCTAATATAATTATTTATATCCTCATGCAATATTTGGAACATGATTAACTCACATTAGAAACCACTCTGTTACCAAGAATGATTACCCTACTATTAAAAAAAAATGGTGATGAATCAACACTATTTTGAGGTTTGTGGTAGCGTTGATTATAAACCTCTTTGCATAAAAGACAAGGACACTCACCTCACTGCATTTTTCTCTCTTTCTTTTGTTTGCAGCTGTCTCTTTTTATTTGTGTAAACCCCATGTTTACTGACTCATCCTCCTAGTATAATATCTTTATAGTCTAATCACGCAGAACTTATGGGTTCATTATGTATATCCCGCGCATCTGAGGAGGCAAAATAATGAGGCTGCGAATAGAATTCATTATGAATTTATTTAATTTCATCTAATCCGCAGTATTGTCAACTTGCGTCTATCAAGTACCCAATATCATGTCAATTCGACTTGGAAACAAGTTGTTTCTGCGTGTTTACAAGCAAAAACAACATGGGAACGCCTGTATGTGTGTTCTCCATCACTTGAACTTGGCATCGATATCAGATCAACTTGATGATAGGTCGATTCAACATCGTCTTTTTTTTCCAGCGTAGTCGAATTTTTTCGGGTTTTGAGTCTAAAGTTCGAAGCAAACCGTGACAAATCGAATCTCGAGCCGAACGTTTTCAATTAATGCAGTTCGAAATTTGAACCGAACCGAACTGTTTCTGTTATCCAAGTTCGAAATTCGAACCGAACCGAACTTTTTGTACTATCCAAGTTCGAAATTCGAACCGAACCGAACTTTTTCTGCTAATCAAGTTCGAAGTTCGAACCGAACCGAACAGTAGGAGTTCGGTTCGGTTCGGTTCGAGATTCGAACGGTTCGCACACGCCTACTGTTAATTGTAACAATAAGATAATTTCTGCCAACAGCTTCTATTCCTATTAAAAATTCATGCTTTTGTTGGGGAGTATTGCTATTTTTCACACATAGCCGACTGGATATGAACGTATTTTCCACAATAACAGGTGGCGAAAAAAAGACGTGTGTGTATTGCCAGTGTAGATATAGTGTAAAAAATTGGTATCCAATAGAAAATATGAAAAAGTTTCGAGTACATATACGTACGCGTACATACACGCATACATGTGTATATAGATCTTGGATGAATATATGTGAACGAATATTCATAATGTATTGAACATGAATATTTCATTAAAAGACAAATGATCTATTGACACTACATCCATCTACTTAGAAGTACATAAAAGGCAGGAAGCGTCATCAGAGTCTAGATCACTCCAATTCGTAGTTATGACACATCGATTAGCGTAATGAAAAAAAGCACACGATTTCAATTATACGTAGGGAATACGTGCGATACATGATTACTCACTTCTCACAATATAAAAAACAAACCATCCAGGGTAACCACAAATAATACATGATCAACCGTTTGGAGTGAATGCACGGAAAAATTCATGAGAAATTTAATCTTTTAAGGAGAAGGCACTTGATGAAAGCACTGCCGTACAACAGAAAAACCTTGTTAAGTCGCATTTTTGGCGAAAATGAGTTTATCATAGCAGATGATCTCGTAGAACTCTACTTTATGACATTCATAAAAGTTCCAAATCATAAATACTTTTAGTTTAATAGCGCTCAAAAACATGAGACATTTCCTCGTCATTTTTATCGCCATTACGCTAAAAGTGTTTATCATTTTGATTTCTTATAAATGTCATGAAATAGAGGGTTTTCTACAGAATTATTTGATATTAAAAAAACTCATTTCCATCAAAAATGCGACTCAATAAGGTTCTTCCGTTGTACGACAGAAATAGTGAATCTTAATTTTCTCAGATCCGATCCAATTGCACTTACCAAGGTCTCTCCGTTGTACGGCAGAGCAACTGGACGGATTCGCTCTTCAGATTGAATATAATCAATACTAATAATTACCATTTTAATCACTCATTAAAGGAATTAGAAGAGCGCACGATTCCAAAATAAACATAGCAGAAATAAATACCTGCGATAAATAATCACTGTATTTTCACAATCAAAAAAAAGAAAGAGCACTGCTCACGGTAAAAGCAAATAATGAAAAATAACGGTTTTGAGTGATTGCCCAAAAAATTCACGGGAAATTCACTCTTTGAAAGAGAACACACTTAAGAGCTAGTAATTCGCCGTTTTTGATGAATATAGTGAGTACTAATAATCATAATCTTAAATACCTATCGACGAAATTAGAGGAACATAAAAAATACGTACAATCAATAATAGCTTATTTCTCACAATATAAAGAGAAACCATTCACGGTAACTGCAAATAATCCAAGATAACCGTTTCGAGTGATTACACGAAAAAATTACAGAGAAACTCAGTGTTCAGAGGAGGAGGCACTCAATAACAGCGACTGAACGGATTCTCCATTTTGATTGAACATAATATAATCAGTATGAATGATAATCTCAGTCACCTATTAATGGACTCAGAAGAGCGCATGATTCTAAATATACGTAGGATTATTAAACTGGTACCTGTGATAAGTAATCACTCAATTCTCAAAAGAGAAGGCAGTTGAGGGCGAGTGATTCGCGGTTTTGATTGATTATAATGGATGCTTAAGA
Organism: Gonatopus flavifemur; assembly: GCA_018340375.1. NCBI lineage: Eukaryota > Metazoa > Arthropoda > Insecta > Hymenoptera > Dryinidae > Gonatopus > Gonatopus flavifemur. The sequence continues at coordinate 74,406 of JAFFJZ010000084.1, read as the reverse complement.
TATTCTCGGATCATGATCCTGAATAGGAGTACTAATAATCATAATCTCAATCATAATCATAATCTCTAACACCTATTGACAGAATTAGAGGAACATAAGGAATGCGTGCCATAAATAATTACAGATTTCTCACAATATGTATGTATAAACAACCGTTCCGAGTAATTGTCCCGAATAAAAGATTAACAAAAAATATAGGCTTTGAAGGAGAAGGCACCTAAGAGCAACTGATTCGCCGTCCTGATCGAATATAATAAGTACTAATAATCATAATCTTAAACACCTATTGACGAAATCACAGAAACGTGAGAAATACGTGCAATGAATAATAACTCATTGCCAACAGTATACATATAAATATATAAATAATAATAACCGTTTTGAGTGATTGCACTAAAAGACTGACGAACAATGAAGTCTTCAAAGGAGAAGGCACTTGAAACAAACTGATTCACCATTTTGATTGAATATAATCAGTACTAATAATGATCATCTCAATGCAAGTTGAGTGAAATTTCATCGCCTGCATCTAGATTCATATGAATGCTCATAGGATCATAATCTTCCTCATCATAATGCTCATCATCTGCCTCATCACTATTGTGGATATCATATTTATAGTCCTGAGTATAATGGTCTTGATAATCTTCTGATGTTGGATCATCTTCAGTTCCCAAGAACTCCTCCATTTCCAAATTTTCCCTGGAAATAACGAAAAACAAAATATTCGAATATTAAAAAAAATAAAATACTATTATTTCATCAAATTATTATTATTGAGAATTAATCAAATGATCATTATTTTTATTATTATTATTTATTTTGTGGTATTTTTGTCAATGACAAATAATTCGTTATGGAATATTATTGAAATAGAAATATAATAACAAGGAATCTCACGAATATTCATAGCGCCTACCCATCTTTGAATCGTTACTCACTTTTTATGAATTCAGTTGGGAATTTATTGATTCCTCAATGATTTGATTATTGATAAGTGTGTGCGAGTAATGAGAACGTACTCACTTTTGAAATGTGAATACAGATTCGCTTCAACACGAAATTTCGAAAATTTGCGTGGACTATAAAACAATCAAATCTTGAAAAATAAACAGCCATAGGCCATAGGTCAACCCTGAATCTCCTCATTATAACTGGGATACGTTCATCCACTCACACCCCACAGCCATGATGATTTCATCTCCAAGAGTTTATATTCACTATTCCCCAAGAGAACACGGAGGTTTAAAGAATGTTCAAAAAAGGTGCATTAAACGTCCGGACATTTGATGGTCCGTTGAACATTCCCTGGACGTGAATGTACGTACAATGAACTTACATTTCACCTGAAAGGTCTGTGTTTCCTTGGGGTAGATATTTGAATTGATTAGGTAGTATACTCATGCTCATAACACCGAATTGTTCATATTGCTCAAAAACTAGTAACTTATAGTAAAGTTACTGAAAAATCCTAGTTTTGAGCCAATAAGAAAAATTCGGTATTATGGTATACTACCATAAATAACACTGAAAAGACATCTGAAGATATAGTGAGGTACTGATCTGAAAACAAGGTATTCCAAGGAATTGATATATGAGTGAATGAAAATGGCTATTGCTTACTTCATTTCTTCCCCAATTCGTCTGGATTTCACCCTTACTAACCACCGAGAAATGATGAAGCCAATATCTCGTTCTGTGACATTTGCAAAACTTGATTCTACAGCCCCTATAAAATTGAGTGTAAGTGAAGAAGTCAATAAGTATATCATTATTGATTCTTAATTAAAATACAAATAAGTTAATTCGTCGACTTACTCATTATGCATTTATTGAGATGAAGTATTTGGAAGCATTTCTTCTGTTTCATTCCTTCCGAACCATACTGCTCTGCCATAGCATTGGATATTAGGGTGGGCCGAAAAAACTCAACTTTTTTTTCTCGAGTCGCTATACCGCGGAAAAGTTGCGATTTGGAATGACAAAAAATATAAAGAGAAATCAATAAAAAATATCGATGTCTTCCGGTCGCGCAAAGTCCCCAAAGTTCATAAAAATGGGTGAAAATCCACTATTTCACGTGAATTTTCGAAATAAGTAGAAATATTATGATTCGAACGCTATAGCTGTAATTAATCAATGATGAAATCATCGTAAACAATTGTGGGAAATCACCGAAATCATTCAATGCATTCAGTCCACCCATTAGCATGAAATTCATGCGGAATATTGAGGAAGCAAGTGCGTGCGTGCACTGGAAAAAAAACAATGTAGCTGAATTTGAGTCCGAGTCCATTCTGTAGTTACTGTAACTGTATTATGACCATAAAAATGTGCAATAGATATGACCGAACTCGTGTGGATCCCTCGGAGAGAGAAGGAAAATGGAATTAGTATTACTTTCTTTATTTAATACAATGTATAGAATAAAGAAACCTTTATTAGTCTGAGTGCTTTCTGTTGAAATATTTGATCTCTTTCCTACATGAATCATTTCATTTCTCTTATTTATTGCGTTCATTTACTCAATTCTAATTGATTGTCTCTGTTCTATGTCTTTATGATTATGAATGTTGCACTTACTTCCACAGTACCCTCAATAAGAACATGACTTCCGCAACTACAAAACTCAAATTCGATTGCATTCTCTTCTCAATGTGTGATTGCCGTGTTTATTAATCTGAAGATTATGAGAAATTCCTGTTTTGTTACTGCATAACATAAATATATTACTACGTGAAAAAATTGAGAATATTGACCCAGCTCAGGTTGAGGATGGTAAAATACGATTAACCCCTGGGCGCCAAAAATGTACAGAGGCCCTTGCTCCTGCCTTCTTTTGTTATCATTATGCCATTTTTGCTGAAGCTCTCATGCGTTCACATCTTCATGTGATTTTACGTTGAGTGTCGTGCAGTGTTGTGTTGTGAAGTTTTCGAGATACATAATGGCAGCCTCGAAGAAAATGATCACAAGAGATGTCTTTGAGTGCCCTATATTTGGTAAACCCAGAGATTTTGTGCGAAATATACTTCCCACGCATGGAGGCGTGATTCGGTGCTGTTTCCAAGAACAGTATAATTTATCTGTAAAGGTTAATAACAAAAGTGTCAGTTTTTCAAACGTGGCTCATAAAGTAGCTGATAAGATAAAAAGTTTGTTCGGGAAGGCATCCAACTTTAGAACTTTAGATGTGAACGCATGAGAGCTTCAGCAAAAATGGCATAATGATAACAAAAGAAGGCAGGAGCAAGGGCGTCTGTACATTTTTGGCGCCCAGGGGGGAATCGTATTTTACCATCCTCAACCTGAGCTGGGTCAATATTCTCAATTTTTTCACGTAGTTATATAGTCATATTATGTAGTAACAAAACGGGAATTTCTTATAATTTTCAGAATAATAAACACGGCAATCACACATTGAGAAGAGAATGCAATCGAATTTGAGTTTTGTAGTTGCGGGAGTCATGTTCTTATTGAGGGTACTGTGGAAGTAAGTGCAACATTCATAATCATAAAGACACAGAACAGAGACAATCAATTAGAATTGAGTAAATGAACGCAATAAATAAGAGAAATGAAATGATTCATGTAGGAAAGAGATCAAATATTTCAACAGAAAGCACTCAGACTAATAAAGGTTTCTTTATTCTATACATTGTATTAAATAAAGAAAGTAATACTAATTTCATTTTCCTTCTCTCTCCGAGGGATCCACACGAGTTCGGTCATATCTATTGCACATTTTTATGGTCATAATACAGTTACAGTAACTACAGAATGGACTCGGACTGAATTTAGCTACATTGTTTTTTTCAGTGCACGCACGCACTTGCTTCCTCAATATTCCGCATGAATTTCATGCTAATGGGTAAACTGAATGCATTGAATGATTTCGGTGATTTTCCACAATTGTTGACGATGATTTCATCATTGATTAACCTTTAGAGGACGGGGAATTTTCAGTACAAATCGACCTCTTCAAAATCGTGTATTTGATGCATAAATCAGATATATAACTCACGACCAACCTCCGACCAAACAGGTGGTCCCTTTTGGGACCAGTCCCGTCCGGAAGAGAAAGGTCAATGCAAAAAAATGTGTGAAATGATTTTTGGGTATTTTCATCATAATTCTTTGTGCTGGAAACGAAAAAAATAGTGAGACAAATCCAGGATGCGCCCTTGACCTTAAAAAAGGTAATTCCAAGATCCAATTTATTCATTTATTTCATATTTTGAACTCTCACCTCTCACATTTATGTTTTTTGATGTGCTGAGTGAGGAAAAAATTGTGAAAAGTCGTGGAAGTATTATTGATCCTACATGGAAACACTTCGAGGTGGAATATTGTTTCCCTCATTTCGACCCAAGACATCTTGAAGTTCGTTCAGGATCTGGGTACGACAAAAACAGTACAAAATTCGGAAAATATATTTCAGCTGTAGATACAGTTTATCAAGAAACCAAAGCAATTGTATGACTGTTCGCTCTCAGCATGACCCAGGACCAGCGACGTGGACGCGGCGAAAATTTGATCCCTTCGGGGTGCTTGTTTTTCGTGAGTCCCCTTGCCTCTCACGTTGGGGTGCTTGATTCACGTGAGTCCCCTTGCCTCTCACGTCGGGGTGCTTCATTACCGTGAGTCCCCTTGCCTCTCACGTCGGGGTGCTTCATTACCGTGAGTCCCCTTGCCTCTCACGTCGGGGTGCTTTATTACCGTGAGTCCCCTCGCCTCCCACGTCGGGGTGCTTCATGACCGTGAGTCCCCTTGCCTCTCACGTCGGGGTGCTTTATTACCGTGAGTCCCCTTGCCTCCCACGTCGGGGTGCTCTATTACCGTGAGTCCCCTTGCCTCTCATGTGATCTTGAATCAATCAATCTCATGGCAATGTCACTTTAGTGTGGTACTCTTCAAAGCATGGCGTTATGCATAGAGGTATATCGCAAATGGAGCATATGTAGTTCGTTCGAGATGTTTTTTCACGCAAACTAACAGACTTTCGTCTATACACAGGTTTTTGCCTGGTATGAGAGCTGCCGAAAATTTACTTTGTAGGTGGTCTATCACTGGTTTTATTCTCTGTAAAGGATGATTGACAAATTCTGAATCATCTTCATTATCTTGGAAGTGTAATCGTCGCAGAATTTGCAAATATCTATCACGATGCATTCTTTCTCGAAAAATCGGAGTATGGAGCAGAGGATCCGTGGACCAATAATCTTTCAAATCACCTTTCCGAACATGGCCCATGAGAATTGAGAGACCAAGAAACATTTCAAATTCATCTTTGGTCAAAGGGCACCAGTCTTCCATATGGGAAGATGAACTTTGAGGATTCTGGGCATGGTAACGATTTGTCTCGTCTACAATCCTTTGAACCAGGGAAGAATCGGAAAAATAATTGAAAAAATCTATTGGCAAATTTCCCGTTATGAGAGTGTTAGGATTCATTCTGGAGTTCCCTTCGAAATCTCTGATTGATGGGTGAAAATTCGCATCATGAAAAATTTGAGTTCGGTCATAGGTAGGGTCTTCCAAATTAATGGCTTCAAATTCTTCATTCCCAGGATCTTGTTCTTCTGGTTCGGATTCACCGCTACTCCAAGCCTCTCTGTCAGTCATTTTATAAAACAGCAGCTACTAAATAAATAGGATCTGCACCTGAGAAGGAAGACCGTCAAATGTTCTCATAGGAACTGTTGGTGAAATAACCACAGTCAAATGAGGATCCGTTCGGAATATCTTGGAAAAGCCTGCGTGAGGTACTATCGCCGGACCTGTGGAGAGGAACCGCGAAATATCCTAAATAAGAATGTTGATCAAATAACCACCGCCAAATGAGAACGCTCTTGAGCTATCCTGAAAAGGACCGTCCAAGTTATGATCACCGTACCTGAGATGAATGAACGCGAAATTTGTATGTTTATATGGATATATTGATATTTATATATGTATATGTACCCAAGATGTCAAACGAACACAGAGTGGTTAATTTACTTCAAACACTGATTTTCTCAGGAATCCCTTCTTTGTCATTAGGCACACCCGGTTCAAGGATGAATCCGCAGGGTACCCAAAGTATAATGTAGAAACAAAAACACGAGTTCCAGCGCCGCCTACAACTTGGTCGGGAACTAAAGCTCACACACACAACGATACCACATATACGTTTACACTCACACTAAAGGCGCTATTAGTATGAGGGTAAACGTATATGTAGTGTCGTTGTGTGTGTGGGCTTTAGTTCCCGACCAGGTTGTAGGCGGCGCTGGAACTCGTGTTTTTGGTTCCACATTATACCTTGGGTACCCTGTGAATCCGGTCTCAAGATGTGATCGAATAGTGGGTAACGCTCCTCAGCTGCATAACCTACTATTTGAGGTTTTCATAGCCGTGCTCTGATTACCTTCCATGCTCTACTGGGTCTGTCACATTGGATTCCTAAGAAGTCCAGTGTGTGGAGTAAATTACCCATCCCGTGTTCGTTCGACATCTTGAGTACGTATGCATATGTCCCAGAACACATGTACGACCTTTTGAGAGCATATTCTGCAACCAAAATGCAATTTTTTCCCGTTTGAAAAAAAATTTTTGGAGGCTCCGTTCTTGAAATGTGAGCATTTTTAGATTTTTTCAAAAATCCAAATAACTCAGAAGCATCGTATGTTACATACTTCAGTCTAATACCATTCGCCAAGTTGGAAAACGGCGGATCTCTAGAAGAAGAATTGAACTATTATATCTCTATTTGTTCCGGAGCTACAGCGATTTGAAGTTGCTGAATTCTGATTGGCTGGAAGCTCAAAAATTCCAAATCACTGTAGCTCCGGAACGAATAGGGATATCATAGTTCAATTTTTTTTACTTGAGATCCGTCGTTTTCCAACTTAGCAAATTGTATCAGACTGAAGTATGTATTATACGATGCTCCTGAGTTATTTGGATTTTCAAAAAAATCTAAGAATGCTCATATCTCAAGAACGAAGCGTCCAAAAATTTTTTTCCAAACGGAAAAAAATTGCATTTTGGTTGCAGAATATGCTCTCAAAAGGTCAGACATGTGTTCTGGGACACCCTGTATATATATATATAAATATATCCACATACATATATACAAATTTCGCGTTCATTCATCTAAGGTACGGTGATCATATCTTGGACGGTCCTTTTCAGAATGGTCAAAATATGAAAGAAATAAGTTAATTGGATCTTGGGATTACCTTTTCCAAAGTGAAGGACGCATCCAGAATTTCTTTTCACCATCTTTTTCGTACTCAGCACATAAAAAAACGTAGATATACACAGTTTGAGTTCAATATATGGAGAAAAAAAAATTCGACCTTGAATCGACCTTTTTCAAGGTCAAGGACGCATCTTGGATTTTTTTCATTATTTTTTTCGTACTCAGCGCATCAAAAAACGTAGATATACACAATTTGAGTTCAGTATATGAGGAAAAACATTCGACCTTGAATTGACCTTTTTCAAGGTCAAGGACGCATCCAGGATCTTTTTCACTTCTTTTTTCGTACTCAGCACATCAAAAAACGTAGTTATACACAGTTTGAGTTTAATATATGGAGGAAAAAAATTTTGACCTTGAATTGACTGTTTTCAAGGTCAAGGACGCATCCTGGATTTCTTTCATTGTTTTTTTCGTTCTCCGCACAAAAATTCACCCCTGAAAAACACTTAAAATCCTCTTCCCCCGGGTGGTCCCTTTTGGGACCAGTCCCGTCCTCCAAAGGTTAATGATCTTCCTAATCGATCGGTACAATCAAACTGTTTCAAACGTCTGTAGAGAACGAAAATCGGTTCGTTGTTATCATCAACATAACCATACCATCATCATAAACATAACAAAGGGAAATTAAGTTTACCGTGGGGTTGTGTTAGCAAATCAACGTTTTTTACTTTTCGTTTAATTTAATCAATGATCTATGACTAATTTCATTCCATACGACCCTCAACTAGGCCGGTGCCGAATCAACGAAAAACCAAATCAACGAAAAAAAATTTACTAGCAGTATGAAGTTGTCATTTTGTTGCAGTATGAAATGAAATTAGTCATAGATCATTGATTAAATTAAACGAAAAGTAAAAAACATTGATTTGCTAACACAACCCCACGGTAAACTTAATTTCCCTTTGTTATGTTTATGATTATGATATGGTTATGTTTATGATAACAACAAACCGATTTCCGTTCTCTACAGACGTTTGAAACAGTTTGATTGTACCGATCGATTAGGAAGATCATTAATAATTTTATTAGAATGATGAATTACGTGTCTACTGTAATAAACGGGTGCAGTGAATAGGTTAACATAAAGAAAAATCATCTGGTCACCAAGAAGAAGAGAAATGAAAGAAAACACTACATAAAACTAAAGTTGAGTTAATTTCATACTGCAACAAAATGACAACTTCATACTGCTAGTAAATTTGTTTTCGTTGATTTGGTTTTTCGTTGATTCGGCACCGACCCATGAACTTCAAGAGCTTTTCTAAAACCGTAAGTCAGTGCGGTTCACTATTTCTCACTAACACGGTGAACCTGTCGAGTTCCGGATAATGTCCTCGCGTCGAAAATGCTTTCCAAACTCTGCTATCACGTTACACGTGAACCATGCTCTGCTACCAAAAATGTTGGGCACGAAGCGAGAAATTCCTTCGCTTGTGACCGTATATTTTGTCCAGCTCGAATGTCGCACGGCACTGGCAAACCGTGATGAGTGGGAGAAATAATTTGCACTCAATTGAATTCGCATTACTATAAATGAACACTGACAATTCCTCTATTCAGAAGTCAAAGTAGATACTATATACAGGTATTAATTACTACGAGGACGCCTCAACGCTAGGTCAGGTCGCGTGCCTTTGTCGTCGTTCGTTACATATTCCTCGAACGGCGCCCATAATTACCGATGATTGTCGTATTGACCCGAAGTCAATCACCTACACTGTCTCCTGGGGCACACGTATTTGCACTCCCGTATGCTCGGCAGGAGTAAGGATCGTGTGCAGTAACGCAATCGGAAAGAGGCCAGACAGGCGCTCCTGCCTGGCTTGCTTGGTTGATCTACAATTAGTCGGCTTGGGACTGCTGGCTTTTCCGACAAAGTTATTGTCCCATTAAAATAAATGAATCTTGGGAGTCACAGCCAAGGTGTACGGAATTTTGAGCAAATTTTTTTGTAAAACATGCAGAAACACAGATTTTGAATACGCCATACTAAAATAAATGCCTGCTGCTGAGCATTTGATATGAAGTATCATCCCTCAGTGGCTCTGAAATTGAATGAGATGAGTTGAAAACATTCAGAGATTATGATTTTTCACACAAAATTTTGTACGCTTTGGCTATCACTCAAGAGTTCTCGATTATGGTGATGATCCCTTATACTTGGCATACTGTATGGTTGTGAATTGCTTACACCGAACAAAGGGTATGGTTATAAATTTTGTGGACCAAAATCATACTCTCAGTATACCATTCGTGTGATGAAATTATACTCAAATCGTACAAATGTATGTTATATTCTGAGTATATATTGACCATATTCTTTTAAAATGAGCTTTGTTCATTACCGTGGCGAAAATGAAGCATGCTCTGAGCGTGGATATCCACCAAATTACTCTTCAGAGGTTATCTATCTCTTTCCACACGACATATTCGAAGAGAGATAGCCAACCTCTGAAGAGTAATTTGGCGGATATCCACGCTTAGAGCACGCTTCATTGTCGCTAGGGTAGATGATAATAATCGTTAGGTACCCCTACTCTCCACACACGAGATATTGACTCGATATAAAATTGAATGAGAATTAAGAGAATAACCCCTCAAAGATATTAATAATCATTTTGTGCACTGAATTTCACTTTTGATTCATATCCCATTATTCAATTTCATTGATTACCTTCATGAAGAACTATATCCAACTTTCATGACATATTATGACAATAATGTGCCACGTGTCCAGCGATGCCATTATTCCCTAGAAAAATCCGTAGCATCTGATGATTGGTCATTTCTTGTACAACCAGCCAATCATGTTTCCAATTTGGAAAGAAATGACCAATCACGAAAAATCAACGGATTTTTCTAGGGAATAATGGCATCGCTGCATGTGTCATAATCTGACCGGTTTTTGGAACAAAAGTCAGAATCTGACATCCAATTTCCACCGGGGTTACATTATAAATGATTATATTACTAGCACGTATGGAACATACTCGCTTTATGATATCATTGAGTCACATACTTCTCAAAAAATTACTGTTTTTGATGGTACAATTTGGAAAAATCTTTCTACATTACACTATCAGATGTAGTACTCTTTTTCGAAAGTATGTGACTAGATGATATAATAAAGCAAGTCTGTCCCGGACGTGCTAACGATACGGTAACTTATGATGTAATATTACTCTCCGTGTGAGCATACTATTCATTAATTGATAGAACCATTAGAATAGAATTAAATAGGGAAATAAAATACAAACCTGCGTCTTCAATTCGATCCCTGTGATTCCGAAGATGATTTTTCGGTGCATTCATTTGATCGAATGATTTTTTATTAACAGCTGGCGTGGGAAATGCTGGTAATTTTGAAATTTGCCGAACTGTTCCCGGCGGGTTTCTGCTCTTTTTTGATTGGATTTGTGGATTTTGACTCACATTAGCTGTTCTCGACAGTTTTTTCCACAGACAGGTTCGGAAAACGCCATTTGATTATGAGATCCACTATCTGAATCGAAAGTCTTTCGAGCTCGATCATGTCTCGTCTTTTTGAATTTTTCTTGAGAGTCAGAATTATAATGCTCCACGTCTGAAATATTTTCAGCTGCCTTCAAAGATTCAATACTGGATTTATGATCTCCTGGAAATAATGGCGAAACGTTGATTACGTGATATATGAATGAATTTGCAAACAAATCATGTCAGCACTTTATACAAGATTTGAGGCTTTTTTTCCTCCAGATAGAACATTCATAAGAATTATTACAAGAATAAAAGATGGATGAGCCCCCTTCATGATGAAACTGCTAACACGATTCATAGACGCCTGATAAATCGCTGGCGGTTGAATCGTTCATCAAGATGAATTCAGAACCAAATATGAAAGAATCCAAAATGCAATTGATGCGTGTTCTGAATTTTCTTGGAGCAAATAACATGATCAAGTATTCTTTCCTTTCAGATGTAGTGAATATAAACGTACTTCAGTATTGGTACATTTTATTACTACTCCGTTGCAATACACGATTCAAACTCCAACTGCATTACCTGATAACGTTCATCAATAATGAAACTATAGAATACTCACCAGCATATCCCGAAATCTTAAGAACCTTATGCCAAGGCCATGAATCCCCGGGTAATTCTAAATTATCAATAGCCTTGTTGATATGAATCTGATTGGTGTACGGAGGCCATTTGCAAAATGCTTTGTCCTTATCTAGCCATGAAGTTGGAACCAGCTGTATTCCATCGTCAAACTGAAGAATCACATAAATGTCAAAACGACTGCTTGTTGGCGAATTTCCTTCTTCTTCGTGAGACATCTATTCACATGCAAAAAAAATATATTCAGATAACATATTACATAATATCAAATATCTCAAGGTGGAACAAATTTTCAGCTATCAACATTATTCTTTCACTTCCAGGCAAGAAAATGAAATTCGGAAAAATCGGATGGGGACCAAATTAACGAAAAACAAAATCAACGAAAAGTTGGTTGAAAAGGGAGATTCGTCACACTCTCTCTTTTCAAACATTTGGCCCCCATCCGAAAAATCAGGAGGCATTAACTGCGACGCAGGTCTCAGTTGTATGAGTATGTTATGTCCATTGAAGTATGTAACCACCCTTATCGACATCCTCATTTAAAATACTAGACATAACCGGACAAAAAAATTTTCTGTCATATTCTGATCGATTTTTGTCTCATTCCAGGAATAACCGATCGACATTTTGAACGGAATTAGACAGGTTCTGTTCAATTTTGTCTGGCATGTAGATCAAATCAACTCCAGCACTGAAGAAGAGATGGACGATCTGAAAAGAATCGATTTTTTTAATACAATTTTTATTGAATTTCAATGGAAATTATATAAAAATCAATGAGAGCCAAAAAATTTTTATATAGTTTCAATTGAAATTATTCCATAAAAATTGTAGAAAAAAGAATCGATTTTCTTCAGATCGCTCATCTGTAGTGTACACTCCAAAGTTTTTAATGGGGTGACGAAGAGGAGGATCTCATAGAGGAAGGGGTGGGTGAAGAGAACAGAGAGAATGCGATATACGTTTGAATAAATGTATATGTGTATGGTACGGGGTCTTTTTGCCGAAAAAGTTTGTCGCCGAATAAACTTAATTCGACAATCGCTAGTCATTTCTAGAGATCACTACGAAATCTCTTAGTGATTTCTAGAGGTGACTATTGATTGTCAAATTACAGTGTATTCGGCGAAAACCGTTTGCAGCAAAAAGACCCCCTACCTATGTGTATATATTCGAAGATTTCTAGAGGTGTAATTTACAATAATTATAGCTTACCACTAGGAAGTGTGCTGTGTGAAAGAGTGTGTCGTGAATGTGTGTGTGTCGTACGTCTCGTCTCTCGGCCGGCCTTTTCTTCCTCTCGTATATGGAATTGTGGGCGTCCCTTGGTGGAGGTCCTCGGAGAGGATGGGTGGTGCGGTTTGGATCCGGGGTGTTGGTTGAAGAAAGCTTGGAGTCAAAACTCACTTACGGAAATTACCTGCGATAATTTGTGGTACCCACTCGTGGCACTGTATAGTCCCTCAGGAGTCTAGAGCACGGACGGTTACTAACAGGAGATTGGCCCTTATCACCGCCTTGACTCATTGACGAGTCTCGCCGCTTCTTCCAACACTACCTCCTCGTTGGCGTCCCCTCCTTCTGTCTCTATGCTCTTGTAACACTTACGTTACACTCCCCCCTTCCACGGTGGGACGAAGCGTGGGCGTAGTGTTTCACCGCCAGTTGTAGGCTCCCTGTTTGTCTATCCTGTCCATGTCTTCAGTTTTGTGTGTTTCCTTGTCCCCCTATTTGAGTGTTCTTAATTCTAAGTTTCCCTTCATAATGTTTACGTATTGTCAGTATACTCTCATCTCCTATTTTTTTCGTTTTGCTTATTTGGTCAAGTATATGAAAATATAGTGTTTGTTTAAAAAAAAATTAATTTTTGCCTCTTCCTTCTTTAACCTTATGTGTTTTATTCTTATTTCCTATTTTTTGTTCGTGTTTGTTCTTGTTCTATTTGCTATTTGTGTAGTGTGTGTGTGCGTGTTTTCTCATTTTTCCACATATGTTTCTGTGTGTGTATCTTTACTTGACAATCATTTAGTGTGGGTGTAGTGTTCTTCTTCTATATTTGTGAGTTGTCTTTTCTACGTGTTCACATTTTGTGTGGGTGTGTTTGTGTTCGCTCATCCTAGCTTTGCGAAGATTAGTTTATCCTTAATGCTATAGGTCTATCTACACAAATTCCGTGAACGAGAACGGAAGAAACGGCGACGTAAAACGTGGACGTAGACGTAAGAGTGTTACGTTTTTCCTGTCTTAGTGAAAAACGTAAACGGAACATCAAGCACGGAACAAACGCAAGGAAAGAAACAAGGATAACGCCGGTAAGTATACTCATCCTCAATTGATATGCAAAATTATTTTAAAAAATGTGAAAAATAGGTTGGGATGCACGTGAATATATGAAAAGTTGTGTGAACTGATGATTTTCAATAATTTTTGTCGATTAGAATTGATTCAATGTCAAAGAATTGAGGAAGGTGCATTTTAGCCTAACTTTCATTTTGTTGAGAAAAGTTTTCATTTTTTCAATATGAAATTGAATTATTCACACGATAATTTTTCATATAGAAATAACAATTCAATTATATACGTATAAAGTAATGGGAGTAGGTGTATCAGATATTTTATAAGTAGTTGCATTGAAAAATAAGATATTTCTATTTCATGTATCGAATGATATGTATTGATGAGAACTTGTAGAAATGGTTTGTATTATGGACAGAAATGTGAAAATAGAATCTCTTTGATTTTAGGAACAAGTAAATTTGAGATGGACGACCATCAGTATTCTCCTGCGTCCAACAGTGCGACAGATAGCCTATCCCTGCTAAAAATTTCCCATAAAAAACGATAAGATTTTTCCTATCGGTTTCAATGTGGTTTGTGAAACTGGAATTCCCCATGCAATATCGTGAATTCACGGAAGACTCAATCAGTTTTTATCGTTTTCTATAGGATTGGAGAGTAATGTATATGGTTTTATCGTAAACATCTTATATAAAAAGTATCAATTATTTGGAAAAATGTAATCTTGTTTTCTCAAATAACTGGTATTTCTTCTATAGGATTTTCACCATAAAACCATATACATTTCTTTCAAATCCTATAGAAAATGACAGAAACCGATAGAATCTATCATGAATCCACGATATCGCATGGGGAATCCCAGTTTCAGAAACTACATTGAAACCGATAGGAAAAATCTTATTGTTTTCTGTGGGAAATTTTTATCAGAGATATGATGAAATTATCGCAAACCTATTAGATCAAGGTGATTCTCTGGAGAGCCAGCTAATCGACATGGTTCGTGTAATTCAATCGTATATATATATATATATAAAGTAATGGAAGTAGGTGTATCTCATTTCATCTAAAGTCCATGTTTGTTGAAATTTCAATATTTCCATCATTTTTCCATTTTCCATCTACAAGTAATGATACTTCAAAATTACGATCAATTCGAATCAACATAATTGTGCATGGTATTGCATTTGTTTCAGATGATGATAAACATACGTTCTGCTATGGTAGCTTCAACGATGGGATTATTATTAAGGAGAAAGAAGAGTAGGCAGCCAAAATGACGAAGAAGGAGAAATTATTGGGTCAAGCCCATTAATAAAAATCGTGACCAACAAGGAGATTTCCTGAATTTATTTCAAGAAATAAAGAAGGATCCCAAATTATTTCATCTGTACACTAGAATGTCAGTGGAGGATTTTGACCATGTTTTGGACATTGTGAGACCAAGTCTGCAAAAACGAAGTCAACGGGCTATTAACCCAGAGCAGCGATTGGCTTCGACATTGAGGTAATTGAAAACTTATTTTGAAAAATGTGCTTAACATTGATCTTTCTTGTCATAGTTTTGTATGCTTTGAGGGGGGTTTACTTTTTTCGAACTTTCTGTGAAGATTTTTCTTTTTGTTCTAAAAATTATTTGTATTTATTGGTCTTTTAGTATATGGGTAGATAGTGGAAGCAGTGAATGACTGTGCACCAGTGAAGTGACCAGATATATTAAAACATGAATAAATACAAATTTTGAGAAGTTGATCGAATACGGAATCAACACAAGTATTCTATATGAATCGTAGAATGAACTCATATCGATTAATATCAAGTAGTTGAATTGAGGGGATACAAGTGGGACCATCCGAGCACGTTGGTTAGGAGAGGACCCGCCTTTACGATAGGCAGAGAGGTCCGATAACGTCGCTAGTACCACCTCAATCGACTTTTGAATGTACTTCAGTTATTCACTGGTACTCCTCAAATGCACGGTCATTCACTGGTTCCACTACCCTACATGGGTTTAACGTGATACGAGCGGTCCAATTCTTTCGAGACAAAGTACGTGAAAATGCGTGCATCGATTCAAAATATCTCTCTGTACAGCATTTCTTCAGCATCTCAAGAAATGCTGTACAGAGGGATATTTCGAATCGATGCACGCATTTCCACGTACTTTGTCTCGAAAAAATTCAGAAAAGCCTAGCCGCTCGTATCCCCTTAATATACATCTTAAAATATGTTTCAAAAAATTCTGCGTTCTTCATCTGTCATCAAATCTGGTGGAGATACGGCAAACTGGAAGGAGATACAAAAAACACTGGCGACCACAATATCTGCAGTTAGGAACGTCTGAACAAACAAATCAAATAGTCTCTTAAAAAGCAGGAGTGTCGCTATAGTTGGAACTAAAACTGTTAATTGTTAATAAAAAAAAAAAAAAAAAACAGAATGGCGCAGTTTACAAATTTCCATCCACTTTTTTACAACTTCAATTGTTTAAAAATATATCGTTAGATATTAATCATTTCAGTTCGGGCTATAGCGATAGTTCTACTTTTCAAGAAACTATTCGATTTTTCTTTGTTCAGACGTTCCTAATTGAAGATATAGTCGTCAGTGTTTTCTGGGGTTCTCTTCAAGCTCAGATAGATTTGACGAGAAATGAAGAAAAAAATTTTTTGTACATATTTTAAGATGTATATTCCCATGTACTAAAAGATCAATAAATAAAAATAATTTTCAGAACCAAAAACAATTTCCTGAAAAAAAGTTGGAAAACAGTAGACTTCCCCCTTAAACCCAGATGGCAAATAAGAATCCTTAGAACGCCAGTAGAATACAGCTCTTGAATTCTTCTAGAAACTCTTATTGGATTCATGGAGACTCTCATTTGATTTTCCGATAAGTTAATTCCACTGATATTTCGAGTTTTTTTTCTGAATTCATCAATGATCCAAAGAGGATGCTTTTTGAAATGTTGCTATCTGAGAAAATGTTTTGAGATTTCATCTTCATTAAAAGCTACTTCAAATATCAAAATCCAATGAATCTTGAGAGGAAAGCAGTGTTTTTTCGCCGGTTTCTATCGTATAGACGTATCCTTTTCTGTCCAACGTGCTCGGATTATAACGCTGGTATCCTCTTATTAATTTGTGAAAACGATGGTTGGGAAGTATACATGTAATTTCACGTGATTTCATTGCTGTGAAGTAATATTGCATTCTCAACATATATAGAATTGCATAAAAAAATTCATTGAAACTGTAAATAACATTGTTTTAAACCATTATGTTCCCCTTCTGAATTCTGTTTATGAAAAGGAAAAGATGGGTCCGTGAACATTTGATTTGGTAAAATTTAAAATATTTTCGAATGGCTAATATATTGTATTAACCCTTTCAAGACCCCGGGCACACATATGCGCCATGAGTTTCGAAATTTTTTATGAAAAGTATATTCTGTAAATTTCTTTTTATTATGTGTTATCTCAAAGAAAAGGGTCCCAGTATGCGTACTGTGATATTTTGGCTGACCAAATATACGTTTGTGAAGAAAAAACCTCAATAGATTCATGAAGTTTTGAAAATGATCATTTTATCCATATATTTTCAGTAAAATGCTAATTAGAAAATGTTGCTCTCAGAAGCGCTTAGAAAATATTATTAAAATTTCCTCTGAATTTTAAATTCCAGCAATAATTTATGATAGAAATCTTTTGTATTCACATTGGGAAATTGAGGGGTTGCAACCTCTTTGCAGGACGCCGAGCTCAAATACATGCCGTCTGGTATCTGCAGCTAAAAATCCTAATACCATAGATTTATCCCACTTGGTGGGGTCACATTAAAAAAGTTCCCATTATTTTCCTTTACAAACAGCCATCCTGAAGGGATCAAATCATGAATGCTCATAGAAAATTTGATTGCATTTTCTAATAAACAAATTTTCAATCTAATAAGCCTGTATAAAAGATACAACAATAAATATTCCCGAATCAAAGAATTTTTTGGTCCATAATCATCATTTTTTGAATCCGTGCTGACCTCAATACCGGAGTACATTATTGATCTTTGCTTATGAAATTGGAAAATAGTTCAATAGAAAGTAATTGACCAATTTTCAACGTCATATAGAAACCTTATTTCAAAGACATTCCAAATTCATGGGATTATAATACATTTCTTCGATTTATTCCTTCTGTTATCTCAGAAAATTAATATTCTATTATATTATCGTTTTCATTTCACCAGGTTTCTCAGTACTGGGGATGAGGTATCATCTATTGCTTTGGTATATCGTGTTGGTACATCCACAGCTCACGCCATCACAAAGGAAATATCTTTAGTAGTCGGACATGCATTATGTGGAAAATATGTGCAACCACCTTCAAAACAAATATGGATTGATATTATGGAAGGCTTCTCGACGCAATGGAATTTTCCGAACTGCTTAGGAGCAGTGGACGGAAAGCATATTCAAATCAAAGCTCCACCGAATTCAGGATCTCTTTACAGTAGACTCTCGATTTAAGCACCATCCGCGTCCTTATTCTACTTGGGATGCAATCTCATGTGAGAAAAAGACAAAGATGGTGCTTAAATCGAGAGTCTACTGTACTTTAATTATAAAAAGTTCTCCAGTATTGTTCTCTTAGCAGCTTGTGACCATAACTACGAAATTATCTTATATGATTTGGGATCATATGGAAGTAATTCCGATAGTCAGATACTAACGAATAGCGTCTTTGGCACATCACTAAGACTTGGGAAACTTGGAATTCCTGATCGAAAACAAACTTCACCTAACTCTGATAACAAAACGTATCCAGCGTTTGCAGGAGATGCTATTTTCGGCTCAGAAAAACATATGCTGATTCCGTACTCCGGGCGATTTTTAGACGAACATAAAAATGTATTTAATTATAGATTATCAAGAGCTAGGAGAGTATCAGAAAATACGTTTGGGATTCTTGTTCAGAAGTGGAGAATCTACTTGAAACCTACCATATCTCTGCTTTACCGAAGAATGTAGAGAAATTTATTCTTGCCACGATGGGACTCCATAATTTTTTGAAAAGGAAAGGAGTCACATGCCCGGGATCAACGTATCAGGATGTTCAACGCTCACAAAATGTAGAGGACAATACTATAAGTTACGCCAAAAACCAAAGAGATTCGCTAGCTTCGTATTTTGTTACTGCGAGTACAGTACCTTGGCAATCCTCATACGTTAACAGAGGATTCAACGTCAACGAGTGAAAAATAATTCATAATCATAAATATGTTCCACAAAGGGAGATCACTCAGGATTTGTACGTGATAACATTGATTGAATTTTGCAGAATTTTTCATTACTTCCTCAATAACTGTGTATAAATCTTCCGAGTTTTTCAAAATTCCCTATACTGTTCGTTTGAAGAGACATTGTGACGGAGCTTGTACTTTGTTGTAGGCTTAAATCCAATATTATATTATGGAGACTCTTGAGAAATTATGGGACGTCCTGTACAACTACTGTCATTTGTCATATCCTTTATGCCAAGGATTCCCCAATTTACATAACAGTATTCATACTTGCGGGGATTGATTCACCTTCATTTAATGTACGCAATATGTGAATTGCTTTGATTCGCATTTTTTTTTATTATCTGATACTATAAAAATTGAATATAAGTGTATTGTATTATTTGAAAAAATTATCTGTACTTTATAATCAAATATTTTCAACAGAATTAATCATACATCACGTATGATATCCAATGAATACACGATTAATTTTCATTTATTTGAGGATATTAGAGTGCAACATTGTTCCGTTTTTCTTACCTGCACCTATCAGAGAAAAATAGTGAGGTACATTGGGTCGGGACAGAAAATGTAGCGCTCGAGCACACCGAACATATTTCTCCACTTACTCGTCGATTATTTTACATCTTGTACATATTTTGGCGGAACAGAGTTTCATGGATTTGCATAAAATCCAACTTCTGAAGAAAACTTTTGAGGAAAATGTAAGATTTCCTCTTCTTTTCATCCAAGGTTGTGAGTTTCGATAAATGATAATATTTATGAGGAACAAGAAGTATCTATGAAACCTATTTTTTCTAGTAAACGGATAAAAACTCATTTCTAAGGAAAATGGTTCATTGAAAATATTCAAGTTAATTTAATAAAAGTGTTCCAACATCTAAAAGGTATGTTCAACAACGTTTTCAAAAACCTTTTAGAAGTTTCGTAAAGATATTTTTTAGAAAATGCTAAGAGATTTTTGAAAACGTATTTGAACATACCTTTTACAAGTAAAAACACTTGAGGACTTATAAAAGATATTTTTTCATGTTGCATAAGATTTCTTGCATTGTTTTCAATAATTTCTAAAGATGTCTCAACAAAGGGTGCTGTGTCTCCAGTAGTAGTATCTCTTTAAGGGTCTCCGAGCAGGAGGAAGAAGGGGAGGGGAGAAGTCAAATTTTGCAAAAGGTACGTGATCAATACAAATTCAAAGTGAATAATAAATTACAAACCTGGGATACCTGGAGAATAAAATTGCAATATTTTAAACTCCAAACGTCAACAAAATTCACAATTTTATTTTTCAGCCTTCAGAAATCATTGGGACATTCAAGTTTGCGGTGATGCGCAATCCCAAGTATGTAATTCATTATTATTCACTTAGAATTTCATATTAATTACGTATCTTTTGCAAAAAGTTCGCGCAAAATTTGGCTTTTCCCCTTCCCACACTTCCTCATGCTCGAGAGCCTTTAAGCCCTATTGAGAATTCCCGGATAAATGGGATCGTGAAATTCGCGTGCGGACCCGGAATCCCCATCCGGGACCAGTTGGGTTCCTACCCAGGACCCGTTTGAGCTTACAGGTCCTGTGCGGGACCTCGCCTCATTCTGGGTCCTTCAGGTGTCCATTTGAGACCTATCAAGCTCTTGTCAAGCGGGACCCTGAGTGGTCATAGGCGGCAACTTGAAGGACCCCGAATGAGATCTGGTAGGATCCCGCGCAGGACCTGTAAGATCAACACTGATTCGGGTGGAAGCCCGACTGGTCCCGGGTCCGCATGCAAGTTTCGCGATCCCATTCATCCGGGAATTTTCAACTGAGAGGGCACTTAAGCATGAAAATTTAGAAGCAGATACAATTTCGCGCCAACTTTTTTCATAGATTACTTGATAAATTCAAATTTGAACTAGATGATAACGAAGCGCACACCTGAGATTGCACTCTACATATGGATTCAGATTCCCTAGAGGTTTTTAAATATTTAGAAACGGAATTACGAAGAATTTTTGACAGTTGGAGGTTATTACTTTTAAAATCCTCCTATACTCGCCACAAAATCAGTAAAAGACTGAAACTTATATTGAGAGTCTAATCCTGGATGTGAAATTTATTATTACCCAATGAAAAGCTCCGTTGAATGTATAAATTAATAAAAAAAGCTCCGTTGAATGTATAGATTATGAAACAAGTAGGCGCGAAATTTGACACATTGCTTCTAATGCTTAAGTGCCCTTACTTGTTTCTAAATGTAACCTCAAGACAAGTCTCACTTATGTAAAATGTCCATACTTGTTTCTTCTATTTCAATATTTTCATGGCGTCATATGGGCAATTATTTGATCCAATAACCACTCTGCTAGGAATGCCAAACAAAAAATTGATGCATAAAAAATTTTAATCAGGTTCTGATAGGATGTTCCAGTTTCATTGATTCCTGACGAAAACAGGTAGAAAATATGTCAGTTTTTGACTGGATATCCTGGGATCCCTAGTGGGAATGAATCATATATGTCCATATATGATTCTGATGAAACATATATGAGCCATATATAAACCATATATGACCCATATATGACACATATATGGCCCATGTATAGAAATTTTTCAGTATCCACCATATATGGTTTATATGTGGCTCATATATGGGCCATATATGGTCATATATGAATCTTATATGGTTCATATATAAATCTTATATGGCTGATGCATGATTTCCAGAAAATCCATATATGGTCCATATATGTTCCATTTTCACTACACTGTTAAAAATGTTTTGAAATTTCATAACTTTTCCAATTACATCCGTAACTGAAATTTCCAATTCTTGGTATTTGAATTGAGAATTCATTCACACGTGATTGAATTTTCAAATTTTTACTACATTTTATTACGGATTTATGTATATTTTTGTAACTGAAATTTCATACACATGTCACTTAATTTTTCAGTTGCGTGATTGGAAATTGCTTCCGTTACGTGTATTTGAAGTTTTGTCTAGACATTTTACACAACAGTGTAGGTATAAGAAACCGTTCAAACCCTGCATCATTTTTTGTCCGGATTTGTCTGGCATTTTTAGCGGGGTGCTTTGGTTTTAATTAAGGGCACTCAAGCATCAGTAGAATGAGCCAAATGTTCATAATTTATGGATTCAACGGAACTTATCAGTGCATAATAATGAAATCCACAACCAGAATTAGATTTTAGATATATATTTCAATTTTTCACTGATTTTCTGGCGAGTATAAGAGGATTGTCAAAGTAATAACCTCCAACATTCGAAAGTTCTTCATAATTTTCTCTCTCAATATCTATAAACCATCGGGGAACCCAAATTCATATTTAGATTACAATTTCAGGTATGCACTTGGTTATCATTTACTTCAAATTTTATCTGCTTCTCCTCTTGTTGGAGTGCCTCCAACCTGATTCTAATAAATACTAATTGCAGAGAGGATGGATGAAATCCATCTGCTTGCTAATTTAATTTCCAACTTCGCCTAGGGAGATTCGTCAGTTGTGTCTGTGAATATTCTTTATTTGATAAAGCTGAAGTGGAATGAAAAAAACGCAATATCCTTGTCACCGAAATCCAGCTGGAATTCCACAATGGAATCCCAAGTACTAAATTTACTCGTGTTTCTAGCTGGAATTGCAGCAGAATCTAGAATTTCAGTTGGGATTCCACCTGGGATTAAAAACTGCAACTAGGACTCTACCTAAGATTTACAATTCCAGCTAGGATTGTCCCTGGGATTAAGAAATCCATGTAAATTTCGTAGTTGAGAGTCCACATTGAATCCCATCTGGATGTTTGTCAGAAGAATAAACCACGTGGTAACTCATCACAAGTATCATCCCTGGTTAAAGAAACCCATTGATTCTCTCCAAATCTCATTAAAATTGGACAAAGGTCCGGTTGAATCCGATTTGACCATTTTTCAATGAGATTTGGCGAGAATCAATGAGTTCTTTCAAGCTGAATCCGATTGAATCTCGCCGAATTTAACTGAATCCGGTACAAAGGTCTGGCCAAATCCCATTGGATTTCATTTCATCGAATTCAATAGATTTTTTCAAGCCGACATCAGCCATTGATGAACAGTACTGGATCGAGCATTCAGCCAGATTCCTTTGGTTTCCCCATCTTTGAGAGCTAAAAAGAAGAAAGCAGAATATAATAGAAGCTCAAATCCATGTTCACTATTTTGAAGTTCATAAACTTTACTGACATCATGGATACGATACCTACCACTAAAACCTTTCACTGGTACCAAAATAAATTCGATGTAAAAATTGTCTGTTTCTCAATGTTGGAAGTGAGAAGGTAAATGGATACTTCATTCAGGACATTGATGAAATTATTGTGAACAATCATAATAATTGTCTACAGCATTATGTTATTAGGCAAGAAAATAAGACCAGTTCAGTCAAAATTCCTCGAGTTTTATGGAATACTAATTACATTTTTAGATATCATTCAATTCTGTTTACTCTGTGCAACAAGATTGCTTCATTCGTTTGTTATTATGCGAGAAAATATATGAAAAAACCTCATTCAATTGTGGAACACAACACGAACTGTCAATTGATTTATAGACTAAGAATTATCAACTCTTATTACAATTTTCTTACGTCTATCAAATCACAGAGTATCCCGGGTAGTAAGGAACGGCAGAAACTGGTTTAAAAGATCAAAAGCTGCATAAAAACAGATCTACTGTAAACCCTTTTCTATTCGGTTTTTGACTCCTCTAATCGGTTCCTATCGTTTCCTGTTACCAGATATATCGCAGTTTCTTAATACTGTCCTATAAGATCACAACATTCCTCCTTATAAATAATCATACCTATCTTTGAAATAAATGACTCAATATCAACAAGTATCCACAGCAGTACAGTAACGATCCCCGTACAGCACGCAACCTATCAGGCACATGTTGCGCATATGAAATTTGAAATTTTGATATGTGCGAGGTACATTACAGATTATGCCGTTCAGGTGTTAGGCACATGGCACGCTGGTCAAAATGACCGGTTTTTCAACATGTAGGAGGAACGTTACCAATGTAATATTTTTCATGTTCTTTCCATGTTCTCCCTAGTAAAAATGAATCATATAAGAACATACATAAAGCATATAGAAACCATATATGGTCATATATGATCATATTTGGCCCATACAGAATCCATATATGGTCATATATGATCATATTTGGCCCATACAGAATCCATATATGACCTTTCGATGCAAGACTTTCCCATACATGTGAAAAAATTCTGTCACATATGAAATATTAGGTGTACAAATAAGTTTCCGCGGTTTGTCAAAAGATGGCCCCACCAGAAGGTTATGGAGAAATTGTCAGATGTAAAACGTAATATCCCAAGTTTAGTCATCTGGCAACACCATAACCTTAAAGTACTAGTGATTCCGTATCAGCATCACGTAATTTTTTTCGTGCAAAAATGTCAAGTTTTATTCCGAATAAGCATCATTTGCGGGAACTTTTGATTTACTTCTTTAATGTGAAAAAATCTGCAGCTGATGCGCATCGATTGCTTCTAGAAGCATATGGTGAAGCTGCTTTAAGTGAGAGAAGTTGTCAGGAATGGTTTCAAAAGTTTAAGAACGGTGAGTTTGACGTTAAAGACAAAGAACGCAGTGGAAGGCCGAAAGTGTACGAAGACATGGAATTAGAAGTACTATTGGAGGAAGATTCGTCCCAAACGCAAAAAGAACTTGCACTTACTCTACAAGTGACTCAACAAGCAATTTCACATCGTTTAAAATCGTTAGGAATGATTCAAAAACAAGGAAATTGGGTTCCATATGAACTAAAGCCGAGAGACGTTGAACGCCGATTATGCATGAGTGAAATGCTGCTTGCCAGGAATAAAAAAAAAGAGTTTTTTGCATCGTATAGTCACTGGTGACGAAAAATGGATTCACTACGATAATCCAAAGAAGAGAAAGTCATGGGTTAAGCCCGGCGAACCATCAACATCGACAGCTAAGCCGAATATTCATGGAAAAAAACTCATGCTGTGTATTTGGTGGGATCAGCTTGGTGACGTGTATTATGAATTGCTGAAACCAAGCGAAACCATTACTGGAGCTCTCTACCGAACACAATTGATGAGATTGAGTCGGGCACTTAAGGAAAAACGCGCCCATTACTACTCCAGACACGACAAAATTATTCTTTTACACACTGTTAAAAATGTTTGTGAATTTAATATACGTTCATAGAAAAAAGTACATCAATTTTCAAGGGCGCTATATGAATTTTATTCCATATTTGGATGTTGGAAAATCAATCACATATTTCATGAATTTCAAACAAAAGTTTTGAAATTCATTACAGTTTGTGAAAATTCATAACTGTAGATATTGAATTTCTGTATTTATTTGAATATTGGAAAATCAATCACATATTTCTCAAATTCCAAACAACGTTTTTGATATTCATCACAGTTTATGAAAATTCATAAATGTACATATTGAATTTTCATAATGTACATGAAATCAATGCGCAATTACACTTTGCGCATCTAATTATCACTTGTTCAATATGTACGATAACTCCAATGGTAAAACATAGTATTGAAAAAAGGCACACCCCGTAGGAAAAATTTTCCTAAGCTTTTTCCTAGACTTTTTCCTAGACATTTTCTTAGGTATTTTCCTAGACTATTTCTTAGATAAAATCTGGGAGTTTTGCCAAGGACAAAAATATATAAACACGTGTTCATGGTGTTTTCACTTCTAAAAACCCTCATATATGGTGGTTCTCCTCCAAAAATGGTGCTGATTCAATATCTAATTGAATATGAAAGAAAAAAAAAATAATAAAATCTCGCAAGATGGGAAAAGTTTTTCTTCTGCAGTTTGAATCGAACGTGGGCCTTTTCGGTGTCGAAGCCAAAGATTTACCACTGAGCCATAGACCATGTTCTTATTGAGACATGCAGGAAGAGGGTTTATAATTGGTGTGTGGATCATTCTTATCGCATTGCTGTAATGAGTGAATTCAAAAAGTAAATATCATTGAAAAGATCATGTATGGAAATTTAAGAAATGCGAAACATTTCCCTTGCATCTTGAGAATTGCTTGCGTTATTGATGAAAATTACGCTTCAAGAAATACCAACTTATCATTCGAGTGAATATTTTTTCTGTAAGATCTCTTTGAACTGAATCTATGAAACAGTCTGAAATTTTCAAGGAAGAATCAGTGAAATTCATCGTAAAATCAAATCACCCCTGGTAAAAATTTCACAAATTTTTCCTATGACTGATGAGGCGCTAGAGAGGAAAAACTGAGCACAAAAACTAGCGAGGTACTGGTCAATTACTGATAAGTTGAATCCAACTAGCGTTGGTTGGTCAAAACTAGTGAGCTACTTATTAGTATGTAATAAGTTGAACTAATTGATAATGTGGAGTAAAACCATCTCTAATAATTATACAAGTGCTTACTAAAATATATATAAAATGGAGAAGAATGAATTTTTCAATTCTAAAATGAATAAAATATTGTTCACACTTGATATCGGAAATGTCAGTACCCATACAGCACATATTGCATAAAGATTTTTAAACAGCTGAACAGGTTTTTTCATTAATTTTTACACATAATTACAGGTGATATAAATGAGAAAGAAGATGTAACAAATCTGTTTGTATTTTAGAATTGAAATATAGTTTACGGATATGAGGTTGACTTCTTTGAATTGAAAAATAAAAATTAATTATTTTCGTGAAATGCGTGATCGTTAGTTCTTAATTAATATGTATTAAAAATCTATTATTCAGTGCAACATGAATTATTGAATCAGTCATAGCTGTTGTAATATGTAAAAAATCATAATTTGTTGATGCAGTGAGAATGAGTTTTATTCAAATACTTACATCAATATTTCTCAGAAAAAACTCAGAGATTAAATCATTTTTGTAGTAATATGAGTCATGAAGAACTCATTTAATAAAAAGTATTTTAAGCGAATGTTTAAAATAAATTTCCAAAAACTTGGATTATTCACATAAAGCTCGTTGGATGGTTTTACTCTTGAAGAGTACCGTCAAAGTTGACAGTTGCAAATTGGAGAAAAAAGTCTTATTTTCTGTCTTGAATTTGTTATTAGAGTAGTGACAAACTTGTAGGCAGAGTTTGAAGGTTGGGTGAAATCCATATTGATCAGGAAAGTCAAAACCGTATTGCAAAACTTGGAAAATCTGTTAACGTAGCTGACAATACTGGGGTATTGAGTCAGCTTTTCCTTACTACATGGAATCTAGGCAGGAGAAATGTATCAAAATTCAGTGAATTCAAGTTAGTGTCAAGTAAGAGAGGATAGAAATATTCATTGGATTTTATTGGTTATTATAAAAATGTTGGCAAATGAGGAAAGGCTATGTAGGACTCACTGTATCATCTTTCATTATTTTTGTTTCAATAATTTTGTATTGTGGACATTTTTGTATTTTCTTACTAATAAATTGAAGAAACAAGTGTATTGAACGTGTTTCACAAATATAATAACATTCATTCGTAGCAGCATGATACAACATTATTGAAACAAAAATATTAAAAGACGATACAGTGAGTCCTACATAGCCTTTCCTTATTTGTTGACATTTTTATAGTAACCAATAAAATCCAATGAATATTTCTGTCTTCTCTCACTCAACACCAACTTGAATTCACTGAATTTTGATACATTTCTCCTGCCTAGATTTCATGTAGTAAGGAAAAGCTGACTCGATACCCCAGTATTGTCAGCTACGTTAACAGATTTTCCAAGTTTTGCAATACGGTTTCGACTTTCCTGATCAATATGGATTTCAACCAACCTTCAAACTCTTTCTACAAGTTTATCACCACTCTAATAACAAATTCAAGACAGAAAATAAGACTTTTTTCTCCAATTTGCAAATGTCAACTTTGACAGTACTCTTCAAGAGTAAAACCATCCAACGAGCTTTATGTGAATAATCCAAGTTTTTGGAAATTTATTTTAAACTTCCGCTTGAAAAGATTTTTAATACATAATAATTAAACAATAATGACCACACATTTCACAAAAATAATTCATTCATTGTTTTTATCACATAAACTTAACCTCACATCTGTCAACCGAATTGCAGTTTTCACATAAGTTAATAGATTATTATACTCAACCGATGGATTGAATCAGATATCCACGTCATTTACATTGATCTTTTCTAATAAACCACGTAGGTACCGGTTTAGCTTAGGTCGTTAGGGCGTTAGGATAGTAGATCGCGCAACATTAGGTAGGGATTGGTTTAGGTGGTTCGATTCTTTTCGAGGTTTCCAATTTTCTCTCCATGACATGAGAACGTAGTGAACAACGTGGTCGACAATCTGCAAGTGTTCTCCTCCGAAACATGATTTTTGATTAAAATTCAGTTTTTTATTTTTAAAGACATTTTGGGCCAAAGCATAAATATTTTACTTAATAATCATTGTTGATGTATTATTGTAATTTCACATCTTTACATCATTTTTTGTATTAATTTCACACCATAACATAATGAAACATTTGGAAGGAATTTTGGAAATTAAGTCATATAGTGTTGAAAATTCATGCATTTTTTTACATCAATTTTTATAATGTTGTGGCTTGAATTTCAAAATTCTGTCTATTATTTTTGGGATACAAAAATGTTTGAAAATTGATACACAATTGTGTGTGTTAATTGCTTCCAAACTTTTTATATTAAATTTCAAACAGATTTTTCTAACAGTGCACGATAATGCTCGTCCACATGTTGCGGCGCCGGTAAAAACATACTTGGCAACACTCAACTGGGAAGTTTTACCCCACCCGCCGTATGCACCAGACTTAGCCCCTTCTGATTATCACCTGTTCCGGTCGATGGCACATGGTCTGTCTGAGCAGCGCTTCACATCATATGAAGACACCAAAAATTGGGTAGATTTGTGGATAGCGTCAAAAGATGAAGAGTTTTTTCGACGGGGTATCCGAATGTTGCCAGAAAGATGGGGAAAAGTAGTGGCAAATGATGGAAAATACTTTGAATAAAACGTAATGTACTTTTCCTTTACAATAAATTCCTAATTTTTTATAAAAAACCGCGGAAACTTATTTGTACACCTAATATTTTTCGTATATGGATTTTATATGGATTATATGTGAGTCATATATGATTATATATGGATCACATATGGATTAAATATGGATTGTATATGATTCTATGCATTTTCATATATGAATTTTATATGTATTATGTATGGATTATGTATGAGTCATATATGTTCGTTTTTTACTAGGGCTGTTTACTTACCTTCCATGAAATTTCCATGTTTTTATCATGTTCTTATCACGTTCTTAGCATATTCTTTTCTTCTCAAGATGCCAGGTAGAATTCATTAAAAAATTGTCACTGCACATGGCATCTGTACGGCTTCTTTCATGTAAAATACGATGTAATAACTGAGCAGCTTTTTATTTATTCTATCCAATAGTCCAAACCCGTACATTCAACTTATGGACAAGAATAAATTCCTAATGGACTCTATCTGTAACCAAAATCATGTTGGCATTTCAGATAAAGCCTATGGAAAATTCTTTGGGTTGTGAGTTGGATGTTTAGGTTTCAAAGATTGGGTAGAAATTGTTTGAAAATTGATTAGTATCAAATCGTATTTCACATAGAAGAAATCGCACGGATTTCAATGAAAATTCTTCTATCCAGCATTTTGAGTAAGGTTGTTGAAATCATCTGGACTGCATTAGATTTGATGAAATGTCACATACCAATTTTGCATTATTCTTTGGAATATTCTAAAGGATATCTTGAAGAGTTTGAAAATATTTCTGTTACAGCATTAAAGTAATACTTTGATGATGTACTGCAAACGTGTTCAGCAACACTAAATTCCACCTCTAGAAAACTTTCAGAAACTCCAAAGAAAGCATAAATACACGTATATTCATATTTCTGATGAGTATTCTGGTACTAGGAAGGTTCAAATTGGTATATGAGGTCCCATTCAATCCAATCGGATGTAATCATATTTACTATGAACGGTTCAGATTGTATCAACTAGACAACAAGTATTGGAATATAGATATTTCACATTTGATATTCTTCAACATGGTGAATTGATAAGGGTAAAATTGATAAGGGTAAAATATATTTGAACTCTCGCATTCATTAAAAAAGAATTATGAAAATATTCATTTGACTCACGTACATGATATCGTGATTATTACACTCATCATTTTTTTTGGTATTATTATTGCAAAAAATAGGAACATTCTGAATCATATCAGAAATTAGATCATTGAAATGAACGACTCGCAATTTCAAATGTATCTTCTATGCATACATTTTGCTGTATGTAAGTTATTCAGACATGACAGGCACATGCTTTTGTTTCTTGTTCCTATATGAATTAAAACAGAATAAATTTATACTCTAGAAGATATCGGGAATCATGATAAATTTTATCAAGTCATCATACTCACTCGCTGCTTTTGATTCGTTTGGACGCATTCATCAGCCAAGCACTGATAAGTTTTGTGATTTCCGCATCAGTTGCATTTTTTATATGACAACGAACCACACCTATATATATGGGGCATTATTTGTGAAATCAGCCACCACCCCTGCACATTTTGTTTTTGAGGATAAAAATCTGAAAAAATATGCAAAATTTTCGTTGAAGTCTCTATTCTTCTATGCCGACTGGTGTTTTTTTATTCCAGCCCCGAGTTCACCAATATGGCAGCTGAAACGCGAAAAAGTCAGAGTCAGAACCACTAAAATCCAATATGGGAGGACGGAGAGTGCTCTGCGAATCGTTATTATCATTGCTGACCATAGTCGTGTGCTTACTGATTTACGTGTATAAAGTGAAATTCCCGAAATTGCAAATGGCGGATCCAATATGGCGGTTAAAACATCGAACTCTCCCAATTGCACTAGAAATGGGTATATGGGGGTTTTCAGGGTCGCTGAACACGAATCCGGGGTTGGTTTTTAGGAATTCAATATGACGGTTCCAATATGGCGGACTTGGAATTCGAAACATCACCGATTCCCGTGAAAATCGGTACTGGGGGGTCGTGAGCGTCGCTGAACACGAATCCGGGCTTGGTTTCCGGAAATCCAATATGGTGGTTGCGATATGGCGGACTTGGAATTCGAAACATTGCCGGTTCCCGTGACATTCAGTACCTGAAGGTTATTGGGGTCGCTGAACACGAATCCGGGCTTGCTTTCCAAACTTCTGTGTTGAAATCTGCTTTGTGGTGGATCAAGTTCGCGATCTGGAATTTATTTGTTAACCCTCAAGGTCGTTTGAAGGTCACCTTGGAAATTAAACGAGTTCGTTATCGTTTTGTCTTGTTACCGTGGGTCAGGCTGCTTGTTTCTGGTGAGTCCCCCGCCTCTCACCGTTTTGAATGGTTTTTTTGTGTGGAATAAACTTATTCCAACGAATGCTCAAATTGGTGACCTCCAACTCCAATGCATTCATTGATCCGTAAGTTCATTCAAGTTTACGGAATTTTGTTGAATTTCATTGAAACCCCGCTGTGCCAAATGTGAACAAAATTCAACAAAATTTTTTCCGCCAGGGATCTATCAGGGAACTATCATTCTAATACGGTTTCATCCAGTTCTCCATGTACTTCTTGCGAGCAATTCTCAGTTTTGGAAATTTCAAGATGGAGGTTTAAGTATGGCACTTCAAAAAATCATAACTGATCGAATTATCAAAGCGTGTTACATTCAAACATCTCTTCCTAAGGTGACTTGGAGATACGGTTCCACAAAGGAAAACCTTGCTGACATGGCTACCAGGGGTAAGACACCAATTGAACTGAGCACTTCTGCCCTGTGGTGGCAAGGTCCGTCATGTCTCAAAGATGAGGTCGAAAAATGGCCTGCTTCTTCAGTGGTTGAGGAAATTTCATCAGAGAGGCGTAGCGGTGTTGGAGTCAACTTGGCGACTCGATCCCCTGTCAACTTGTTCGTCGAGTTAACAAAACGTTACTCTTCTGTGGATAACATTCTGCACGTGGTAGCTTACTGCTTACGTTTCATAAAACTCATAACACGTATGAACCTTTGCTTCCTGAGTTTCTCACGGTGGAAGAGTTGCGTGGATCTCGCATCTTATTGGTGACAAACGTGCAAAGAGACAGCTTCTCAGAGGATTCATCAGACCTAAATGCTAATGTAGCACTTCCGAGAAAGAGCCCACTGCTTAAACTCAATCCTTTTATTGACGCGCAGGGAGTGCTGAGAGTCGGCGGTCGTTCGAGACATTCAAATCTCGAGTGAGACGAGAAGTCCCCACCAATCCTCCCTCGTTCCCTGCCTTGAGCAGATTATTTATTGCTAAGGCCCATGTGCAAGCATTACATGGAGACCCTCCACTTACACACGCTATGCTGATGAATTCAGTATGGATTTTCAGGGCCAAACCTCTTGTAAAGGCGCATGTTCGAAGTTGTGTGTTGTGCCATAGGCACAAGCCCAAGCTAGGTACCCAACTGATGGGTGATCTCTCTTCATCTCGTGTCACTCCAGATCGGCCGTTTGCTAGAACGGGCTTAGACTACGCTGGTCCTCTTCATCTGTTGATGAGCAGAGGGAGAGGACAGTAAACCTATAAAGGCTACATATGCGTTTTTGTTTGCCTTGCAACGAAGGCATTACACCTCGAAGTGGTGAGCAGTGCCACGTCAGAAGCCTTTCTCGCGGCATTTCGCCTTTTTTGTGGTCGTCGAGGGGTTCCTCTTGAACTACATTCAGACAACAGTACCACATTCCGTGGTGCTGATGCTGAGATCTCTGAGCTGTTTCGTTCATCTTCTGAATTTTATTCCGAAGTCTCTCAGGTTCTTGCTGGTCGAGGGATTTCGTGGATTTTCATTTCACCGCATTCGCCACATTTTGGCAGTCTGTGGGAGTCGGGGGTGCGCTCTGTCAAGTTTCACCTCGTAAGGATTGTGGGCGCTCAAAACCTCACTTTTGAGGAGTTTTCGACACTACTCACACAGATAGAGGCTTGCCTGAATTCGCGGCCATTAGGTCCATTGTCGGGTGAACCCGAGGATTTACAGGCACTTACGCCTGCTCACTTCTTGACAGGCTCGTCCCTGCACACTCTTCCTGAACCAGGGCTTCGAGATGTACGAATTAGCCATCCCTCTCGATGGCAGTTACTCCAGCAGATGCTTCAGCACTTCTGGACCGGATGGTCCAGGGAATATCTCCACCAACTGCAGCAGCGCTACAAATGGCGCTTGGTGCACGAGAATTTCAAAGTAGGACAATTAGGATTAGTTCAGGACGATCGATATCCTCCTTCGAAGTGGGCATTAGGGCGCATTGTTCAAGATCATCCGGGTTCAGACGGTCACGTTCGAGTCGTGACAGTGAAGACAGCCACCTTCACTTTGAAACGTCCGATAGCTAAACTGAGCATTTTGCCGGTCTCCACTGATATTCAGGACCCTCATGGTGGGCGGAATTCCCCAGATCCTACGAGGCAGAGCATGGATATCGTCTGACGTCGAGGCGGGTGGTATGTTAGGGTTTTCGGTTCTGCTTTCCTTTTCGATCATTCTTCGGGTGAACCGAGTAGCTGGGGGGGGGGGGGTTGATCGGGAGGAAGGTATGCCGAATTCCCTCTAGTATTCTAAATTTCGTCATGTGACTAATCACATGACCATCGACTCTCCATACATGTAACGGAAGTGAAATTCAGTTAGCCGCCAAACTTTCTCAGAGAAAGAGCTTCTGATATTCACCACACCCCATCTCACGGCTCACCACGCTTTCCTTCCAGAGCACGAGAACGCGTTCTTTTAATATATAGTTTTCCGCGTATCTATCGTGATTGAATTCTCACAAACTATATGAATTATATTGGTTTTCAAACCTGTGATTAAGTGTGTGTAATACGGCTTTGTTTTCGATTTAATAGAATCGAAGTCCACCAGACATTCGTGAATTCTTGTTTCAACGGATCTTTGTTCTCTACCACGCTTCCTGATCTTCCCTCTTCACTCGTCTACATCCTCAAAAATACAGTCCGCTCGATTCATTGGTGTTTAACGATTCTCCTTGAAACGTTGCTACAAAGATTTTCCACTTTGTAATATCACTGAATTCACCAGCAATGTATAGCAGAAGGCACGCACTTGGTGAGAAGGTGGAAAATCTTTTTAGCAACGTCTCAAGGAGACTCGTTAAACATTTTTAGTAACAGAGCGTGGTTCGCTACACATAACGCGGAAGGGAATGTGTTTTTCTCTTCGTTCCATAACCGTCCGAAGAGATTTTGGACGAGTTTGTGCTATAGGGTCTTCAAGCTGAGAGGAGAGTCCTGTTGCTACAATTGGAGAGAAAAAAGGTACGAGAGGAAACCTCAGAGGGAAAAGAAAGATAATCGCTGGAATTTCCTTCCCTGTCAATATAAAGAGCTGCAATTGTCTCGCTGGAAGGAGAAGGGACTTATATATAGGTTCTCTTCGTTGCTGGAACCAACCGTCATTCGCTGGAGTGAATTTCGATGAAGAAATTCAAAACCAAGAGTGAGACGCCGAAGAGGTGCATTGAACAACGTGGGCGTCTACATGATTTTGGATGACTCTCACTGCAGTTTCCGACGCTTCGGTGACTACAACGCTGGAAGGAGAGGGAGGATCATCCTCATGCTGCCGTGAAAATCGAAAGGCCAATCGTCATCAATTTGCTGCTTGCCTGCCCCGTCATTTGCTGTTCGCCGTCGTCATCGCTGGTTGCAAGTATTTCGACAGAATCTAGTTAATATCATTCCATTTGCTATTCTTTTCAATTCGAACTGGGTTTTATTTTACATTGCAAATCATACGGGGAATTTTCGTTTGAGGAATTGTTGCTGGTCGATAATTTTACTTAGACTAAAATTATTCATATTCGCTGACCTTGAATCAGTGATAGATTCGGTTTATGCTGGTAATACAACGGCATGTATATTTACGTTTTCTCTGCCACCAAGTGGAATACAAACAAAGTCTTTGCGCGTTGATCTGATTGAAGTTAATTTCAACTCGGGCATTTAGTATATAATATCATTTCATTAAATTATTCGATCTGAAATATTATTTCTTGTGCTTCACCCGACTTTTGAAATCATTTCTGTCAATCATTTGAATACTGATATCATTTCAAATTACAACTGAAAAATAATTATAAAACCGATACTCACTCGATCATTTGAATTCCGTATCCTGCGGTCATTTGTTCTGTTTCCATGATATTTTTCCGAACTCTTTTCGTTTCGATATTGATTGAGTGGAATATATTCAAAATTCAGCTATTTTGCACGCCTTTTTGTTCATGAGAGATAAAATCTTGAAGGGTTCGAGATATAAACATTTGCGATCTCTCACACCGCTGTTATGTTAGTCGATGATTATTAAAATCGATGATATCATTGCGTTCATGATTGAGTTGCCAATATTCATTGCCAATCGCTTGAGCTTGAAGAGAAGAATTCAACCATCACTTTCCGGAATATTCCACACGTCAAATTATAAACCAAACATATGAGACCACTTGTGCGCTGAATTCAAATCAACATTAGATTTTTTTTTCCATAGTTGCTTGGTTGAATCCTACTTTCCTTTATTACTTTCTGTGTGTTGTGGATCATATTTTTGCACGATATCCTAAGATATATATTCTGAATTGATTGTAAACATTTTTGTTCGTCTTGCTGTGCAATCAAGACCGCTGGCTATTATCGCAAACAGCTATTTGAGCACCACAGTTCTTTTTTGTACGACGTTCATTTTAGTACTATCAAGGATTTTCCACGCCAGAACTGCTGGTTTTCTTTTGCCGTGAGATTTATCCATCAAAAATCTATTCGTTGAGGCAAGATATTCTTGGAAGTGACTAAACCGTTTTGCCCACTATTAAGTCACATCGGTAATATTTGATTCACATTTGATCATATTCTTAGTTTTTTTGCGATTAGATTGATTGTGAGCAAAGGCCTTCACACAGGTTTCAATCCAGAACTCCTCAATCAAAAGTCACTAATTGCTTGCAGCCCATTTTTTTTTCTTTGAGTTTTTTTTGCTTAATATGGCTCCGCCAACGGCTTTTGACGCAAAGTCTCCTAACGCAACGGCTCTTTTGAGAGAGCAGGAGTCTTTCGGGGGTAGGATTGAACGTGCATTTACAAATTTCAAAAAGGAAGGGCAACCGCGAATAATGGTAAGCGCCGCTAATCAAAGGCTTCAAGGCCTACATGAAAGGTGGTCTCGGTTCGGAGGAAATCATTACGCGCTTCTGGCTCATGGAGAGACGCTTGAAGAAGAGTCATATTTTGCTGAGGGCCATTTCGAGTCCACCGAGGAAACATATCTCTCTAGGCGCGGGGAATTTCAGGTTCACATTGATAGTCTCTCTACAGCTGCCAATCGTGCTTCTGGATCGGGCAGCGGACCTCCCCCGGGTGTCGAGGAGGCTGAAAGGTTGCCTCGAATCTCGCTTTCCAAATTCAAGGGGGATTTCAAGGATTGAAAATCATTTAGGGATCTCTTTGAAACTTTGGTTGTTGACAAGACAGGCCTATCAGATGTCACAAAACTCCATCATTTGGAGACTTGCATTCAAGGTGAAGCAGCTCAGTTGATAGGGTCCTATGCTATTACCGACGATAATTTCCGGGCTGCGTGGGATTGCCTGAAGGCTAGATACGGAGATTTGAGCCGAATCGTTTCTTCGCATATCGCTGCCATTTTTTCAGTCAAACCTATGAGGTCCAAAACTGCGGCTGAACTTAAGCGCATTATTAACGGCTTCCGCACTCCTTTAGCTGCTTTGACCGCACTCAAAAGTCCCACTAGTCATTGGGGTGACTTGTTGGTTTTCCTTATGCTTAAATCATTGGAACCAGAAACAAGGAGGAGATGGGAACACCAAACAGGGAATGATAGGAAAAAGGAACCTCCCACTCTTGAAGGCTTGCTGGAGTTTTTGGCAAAATAAATTCCCGCGCTAGGATCTCTTGAAGATTCAGTTCCTAGACCACAGAAACTAGGCAAACCGAGGTCAAGTTCTGTGAATAAGAATGAAACTTCGCGTATAGCTGGTTTGTCTGGTTCCAAGGTACACCATGCTGGTATTCAAGGAGTCGCTCAGGTTGGTTCGAACTCAGAGAAGTGCTTAGTCTGTGGCGCGAATCATTTCTTCCCATTTTGCAACTCTTACAAAGATAAAAACGCTGAAGAGCGCCGAGCTCTAATTACACTCCATAATCGCTGTGATAATTGTTCAGCTGGACATTCGATGAGGGATTGCAAATCCAAGAAACGTTCAGAGGTTATATGGCGTTGGCGCCAATTTCGATTCGTTTTTGTCACCGACATCCGATAGATGTTTCGACAGATGAGGGTTCACCCCGCCCGTCAAATTTATCAGGGAATTTTATGGCGACAAAGCACCGATGAACCCGTGCACTTGGCTGCTTCAAACAGTTACTTACGGGATGGTGTCGAGTCCCTTCCTCGCGATGAGAGTATTACGACAGCTAGCCGATGACGAGCAAGAAGATTACCCCCTCGGGACCGAAATCCTTCGGTGCGACGTTTACATGGATGACATGCCCTCGCGCGGTCATAGCTTAGAGGAAACTTTGCAGAAGCAGAGTCAGCTTATCAATATTTGCAAGGTGGGTGGCTTCGCTCTTTATAAGTGGCTGGCCAATGATGTGCGATTGTTGGCTGCACCTATAGAGGAGAATCTTGACGCTGTAAAGCCTTCAGCTGATGTACATAGCACCTTAGGTTCAAGCTGGAATCCTGCTGCCGATCACTTTATCTTCAGGTTGGATAAGCGAGAAGGTAGGGAATCTTGGACCAAGAGGTTCGTGTCATCCAAGGTTGCAGGAGTTTTTGATCCGCTAGGGTGGGTGGCACCGGTTCTCGTCACGGCAAAAATTTCCCTGCAGCAGCTATGGTTGTTCAAGCTGGGTTAGGACTGCGAATTACCGACCGATTTGCGTCAACAGTGACTCAGATGATACAGTGGTTTATCGGTTCTCAACAACATCAAAGTTGAACGTTGGCTAGGCTATCTCCCAAGTGCTAGGTGAGAGATTCATTGGTTTGTCGACGCGTCTTCTTTGGCCTATGGGGCTGTGCTGTATTCGCGCATCATATCCAACAACCAAATAACTGTTCGTATGCTGCACGCTAAAACCAGGTTGGCTCTTATCAAGTCCAAGCCAACTATCCCTCGGTTGGAATTGTGCGCCGCAGTTTCATTGGCCCAGCTGGCTAGTAGGACTGACGACTCGCTCGGAGTCGAGGCGCAGGCCATCCATTCATGGACTGATTCCATGAATGCTCTATATTGGCTGAAATCCCATCCCTTAAGGTGGCCCGTCTTCATAGCCAACAGGAGCGCCAAAATTCACGCTTCAGAGCCCAACATACTTTGGAGGCACGCAAAATCAGCTGATCATCCCGCTGACTGCACGTCGAGGGGGATCACTCCTGAAGTTTTGCTGGATTTTTCTCTATGGTAGCGAGGTCCCGAGTGGCTATTGGAGATCGAATCCCTTCCCAAACCATTAGTGGATTTCATTAGTCAACCAGCTGCCGAGGCTGTAACAATGGTTGCTAGCCACGATGCCGACGTGAAAGAGCCAGAGGTCTGGGATTCGATCAGCAAGTTCTCTTCATATATCAGACTAGCTAGGGTAACTGCTCACATTTTACGCTTCCTCGCGTGGTTGGCCAAGAACGTTGAGCCGCTGTCGCTCAATCAATCAAAACTCTTTTCGTATAGCTGGTTTGACGTTGCAGAAGATAGGTTTGACAATTCGTTATCTGTGGAGGAGCTGGAGAGAGCTCGCCGGGTACTCGTGTATGCTACGCAGCAAGCCCGGTAAGCTGCAGAAATTCGAATGTTGTCTAGGAATAGTCTGCCTGAATCCAACCCCATCACCAAGTTAGATCCATTCCTGGACGGAGGTCTGTTGCAGGTGGGGAGACTTCGGAGTTCCCTGCTGAATTACGACGGGGAACATCCCTTCATCCTACCGTATGATGCTCAGCTTTTCCATTTGCTGACTAGATTTCACCATGTCAAAACTTTGCATGGTGGGGTCAGGCTTACGCTGGCCACCATGCGCCAAGAGTATTGGATTGTGAGCGCAGGACAGTTGGTACGCTCGGTGATTCATAAGTGCTATCCTTGCGTGAGATTCAGAGGCAGCACCACGTACCAAAAATTGGGTTCGCTTCCCGCAGTACGAATCAGACCGAGTCGACCGTTCGCCAACGCTGGTGTAGACTACGCGGGCCCGTATCGAATCCGATGTTCCCCAGGCAAAGGGTTCAAATCTAGCAAAGGCTATATAGCCATATTCATATGTCTTGCAACTAGGGCTGTTCACCTCGAGTTGATGTCCAGCTATGATACCGAAGGGTTTATTGCTGCATTCCGGCGTTTCACCGCCCGTAGGGGTTATTGCTCGGCCCTGTATAGTGATCAGGGCACTATTTTCGTACGAACGACTTGTTCTGGTCTCAAATAAGACACTCCCTCCTGCGAAGTGGCCTATTGCTAGGGTTATGGAGACTTTCCCCGGTTCTGACGGGCTAATCAGAGTGGTGAAGCTACGCACCTGCAACTCGGAGTTGACACGGTCCATTCACAAGCTCGTCACGCTTCCGAGACCCGATTCGGGAGCTGAGCTTCACGGGCTCGACATATCGTTAAGATTGTCCTATTCTGCGTTTGATGCGATCTCCATTAGTTTTGAGTTTGCATGAAACCGCTCCTTGCCCCCCTCCGCTCACCTCGTGCTCACTAGAAAACTTGGCCTGTATTTAAAAGCTGTTGTATTTCATTTTGGCGAAGATCAAAACGTGGTGGGTGGAATGTTGGAGAAGAAGCTTCTACATGTGATATGAACGCGGGCCTAGTGTTAGGTGATCATTCATACACGTAAGATGCGCCTACTTGAGGGCACCGCTTAGATTATATTGAATTATGAATTCGGCATTACCGACACGCCTCATTGTCGCATGTAGTTTTGTACATACGAATATTTGGAAAGTGGAGATTAGACCCTCCTCACATCGTCTCTAAGAGAGAAGACAGTTCCTCTCGTACCTGCGGAATATCAAACACGTGTGTCATAATCGACGTTGTATCTAACTTACACGATACCGAATAAATCTGTTACGTGCCGTTTTATACCACATCTGAGTCCGAGTATTGAAGTTTTAATTTATTACCACCTTTCCACCAAGTGCGTGCCTTCTGCTATACATTGCTGGTGGATTCAGTAATATTACAAGGTGGAAAATCTTTGGGGCAACGTGTCAAGGAGACTCGTTGAACAATAGGTTTGCTTCCCAAATTTTCTTAACACGCTTCCTTCCCCTTCACACATCGAACCGGTGTGTGTAATTGCGTTCTGTCTCTCGATATTTTCGGTTCATAACTCAGCACGTCAACGAATATCGTGATTTGTGTATTCTGATTTCTCTGGTCTTTTCTTTTGCTGACTGCTAATTTCTTTCTGAATTTCGTCTCTGTAAAACTTCCTTCCAATAATAGAGGCCATTCTTGTGAAAGAAAGGATAGAAATGATCCTCATCTATGGTGAATGTGCCAGGAATGTTCATGCCGCTGTTACACTTTATGCTGAACGTTTTCCGAACAACGTGCGATCTCGAGCATCTCCTTATCGGGTCTTTAAACAATTCATGGGAGATAAAAGTGTGAGAAACAGAACGAGAGTCCATGGCAACACAGTTACTGGATTCGACAATGAGATTGCTGTATTAGCTGCAGTGAATGCTGATTTTCATGTCAGTACTCGAGAAATCGAACATGATTCTGGAATTTCGCAACGTAGTGTATGCAGGATATTGAAGAAACAAGGATATCACCCCTACCACATTTCATCGCATCAAGAACTCCATGGTAATGATTTTCAAAACCGGATTATTTTTTGCCAATGGGCATGTCAAAAAATCCAATTGGATCCTGATTTCTTCGTTGGAGTGCTATTTTCGGGCGAGTCCTCTTTCACCAACCATGGCACGGTTAACAGGCATAACATGCACTACTGGAGTAATAAAAATCCACATTGGTTACGTCAAGTTGAACATCAGCGTCAATCGTCTGTAAACGTTTGGTGTGGGATAATTGATGACCAGGTTGTGGGTCCACACTTCATCGAGAGTCACTTGAACGGTGGAGAATAACGTGATTTTTTGGAAAACCAACTTCCGCTTTCACTTGAAGACGTAACGTTACCTGTGAGGCAACAAATGTGGTTTCAACATGATAGATGTCTGGTGCATTATTCTCAAGTTGCTCGTCAAGTTTCAGATCGAGAGTTCAATAGACGCTGGATCGGTAGAAGTGGTTCAGTGAATTGGCCAGCGGGATCGCCAGACCTCACCTCGCCAGACTGCTTTGGATGGTATGACTTGAAGAGCGAAGTTCACAAACAAGTGCCCACATCTCGAGGAAACATGATACATCGGATCAAGGATGCTTGTGCCAAAATACCAACCAATATGCTTCGAAGTTGTGTACGATCTTTTGAAGTACGGATCAATAAGTGCATTGAAGTTGAAGGTCACCAATTTGAACAATGGTTGGAATGACTTGATTACAAATGAAACAAGCATTCAAAATTGTGAGAGGCGAGAGGACTCACCGAAATCAACCACCCCGTCCCACGGTAACAAGACAAAAACAAACTCGTTCAATAACGAACTCGTTGAATTTCTAATGTGACCTTCAAACGACCTTGAAGGTCAAGGTCATTCCAAGGTCCTGCCTGTTCCAGCTTCCGTGTTGCACAACACCTCTCGTATGACCAAATTTGTTTTCTTTTGACCTTGGAATCATCTTGGTATTGCCCTGACCTAGAGGTCAAGGTCATATCTCGACGTAAAATTTTCTGCTCTTTCCATTCCCGGTGTCAAATAGGGGGGGGGTCCCTTTTGGAATTTCGAACTTGACCTTCAAATGACCTTGGAGATCGAGATCAAGGACGGTTCCAAGGTGACTGTTGGATAGCCCCTTTGACACCCACAACTTTTGTATGAAACATTTTCCAATAAAAGGTGATCCCACCCAGATATTTCGTTGTCTCGAGATAAATGCTCCACCCTGTATACCTTTTTGGGAGAGTGTTTGATACAAAAATTGTAGGGTGTCAAGGGGGCTTTTCAACAGTAACCTTGAGAATGACCTCGACCTCGACTTCCGAAGTCATTTGAAGATCAACTTCAAAATTTCGAATCGGATACCCCCTATTTGACCCCGGGAATGAGAAGAGCGCAAAATTTTACGTCGAGATATAATCTTGATCTCAAGGTCGGGGCAATACCAAGATGATTCCGAGGTCGAAAGAGAAGGAATTTTGTCGTACGAGAGTTGTGCAACACGGAGGCTGAAACCGGCAGGACCTGGAATGACCTTGACCCTTCAAGGTCATTTGAAGGTCACCTCCGGAATCAAAGGAGTTTGTTTTTGTCCTCTTACCGTGCGTCAGGGTGCTCGTGTTATATAACGGGTTTTTCCGTAGGGAAATGGAAGGAGAAAAACCTCGTCATATGCGTGAAAATAAGACACCTCCCCAACCGGAGTGGCTCGATTGGAAAAGCGAGTGGGTACCCGCTCCTGGTTTTAAGCTTTTGATAAGAGATTGATTCTCTCATCTTGCAACCACAGTGTGGTGGTTGAGGCTAACATGAAAGAAATTAAGATGTGGAGGAATGCGTTCCACAAATACTGTATTTCATTCAAAGAAACTATGAAAAGCGTAAAACAGATATAATTTTTGTTTACAGATCTCTCTATGTGAATTTCCGAAAACTTGAATATACAATGAGTATGAAAGGAGAGAAAATTCCCTTGTGTCGTGTATACAGTGTGTAGGAAGGAGGAGGAAGAAAAGACTAATATTTTTTTCTCCCGCTTTTGACTCACCGTGGTGAAAAAAAAGAGTACACGTTAGGTACTTCTCTTCGAACAGATCAAGGTGACGGTCTCCTCTGGTGGTCCTCCTGTCTCTCCCTCCCTCTCTCTGACAGAAGTTGAAGATGTGCTGGTTCCTGATTATGTTTCAACGTGATTTGATGCCAAAAATATGCTTTTGAATTAATCAATTACATTGAATTTCCCTGATTTTGTTGAAACGAAAATGGTTCTATCCGCGAAATTTGGTTGGGTTATAGACTTATTCTAGAAAGTCACGTTTCACTAAGTTTCAATCGTGAGTAAGGCAAAGGGAATAATGTGAGAAAACGTTCCGTTGAAAATAGAGTTCGAACGTTAATTTCTCACAAACGACTCCGTGGAACCTTCCAAGGGACACACTTTTACGATTTATTGCAAAACTTGAAAAATTTAAGAGTCAACTTGGTTCCAATCGTATCTTCGTTTTCCACCCTTTTGCAGAAAAAGGACGGACTCGTCTCCGCGTATGTGAATTAGATGTCCGATAAATTATTTCCACGTAACGGATCTCCCGATTTTTTCATAGTCCGTCCTATTTACGTGTTTTCCACCTGGGTTGATGGAACACACCAGATCCTGGCAAGAGGGGTTTCTGCCAACTTGACTGCCTGATCAGCAGTCATTAGTCGATTCAGTCTTGGGGAAGAGAGAGAGAGACACGGGCACTTGAGTACTGTGAACAAAGACAGCGAGTCCGCGGACGTTGGACATTGGTTCCGCGTTGGTATGTTCCCACTACGGTGCATCGAAAATATGCATCGATGTGGACATCTATGCGAGCTCTGACCTTGAATTCTTTCTTCCTACTCAGCGTTTTGTTTGAGCGACTTCCCGTACGTTTTTTTTACATACGATAGGGCGAAATATATTTGTACATACATTCTCAATAATGTTTGGAAACTGACTTCCTTTTTTTTTAGAAATAGTCAATGTATGGGAATACATGCGGGTATAGGGATTATATTATTCAGTACACTGGGAGTGAAACTCATCGTCACGTAATACTTGTTTCCAGTGAGTTCCCTCGCCCCCCACCGTGCGTCG
This sequence comes from Gonatopus flavifemur, assembly GCA_018340375.1. Taxonomy (NCBI): domain Eukaryota; kingdom Metazoa; phylum Arthropoda; class Insecta; order Hymenoptera; family Dryinidae; genus Gonatopus; species Gonatopus flavifemur. Next base: position 30,365 of record JAFFJZ010000084.1, on the reverse strand, counting down.
AGGTGCTTGTTTTCGGTGAGTCCCCTCGCCTCTTACCGTGTGTTGGGGTGCTTTTTTCTGGTGATCCCCGTCACCTCTCAGAATTTTGGATGCTTGTTTTGTTTGAAACCAAGTTATTCCAACGAATGCTCAAATTAGTGACCTTCAACTTCAATGCACCCATTGATCCGTACTTCAAAAGATCGTACACAACTTCGAAGCACATTGGGTGGTATTTTGGCACAAGCATCCTTGATCCGCTGTATCATGTTCCCTCGAGATGTTCGCACTTGTTTGTAAACTTCGCTCTTCAAGTAATACCATCCAAAGCAGTCTGGCGAGGTGGGGTCTGGCGATCTTGCTGGGCAATTCACTGGACCACTCCTCACGATCCAGCGTTCGTCGAATTTGCCATCTAAAACTTGACGAGCAACTTGAGAATAATGCACCGGACATCTATCGTGTTGAAACCGCATTTGTTCCCTCACAGCTAACGTTACGTCTTCAAGTGAAAGCGGAAGTTGGTTTTCCAAAAAATCACGGTATTTCCCGCCATCCAAGTGACTCTCAATGAAGTGTGGACCCACAAGCTGGTCATCAATTATCCCACACCAAACGTTTACAGACGATTGACGCTGATGTTCAACTTGACGTAACCAATGTGGATTTTTATCACTCCAGTAGTGCATGTTATGCCTGTTAACCGTGCCATGGTTGGTGAAAGAGGACTCGCCCGAAAATAGCACTTCAACGAAGAAATCAGGATCTAATTGGATTTGTTTACGTGCCCATTGGCAAAAGAATAATTCGGTTTTGAAAATCATTACTATGGAGTTCTTGACACGATGGAATATGGTGGGGGTGATATTTATGTTCTTTCGATATCCTGCATACAATACGTTGCCAAATTTTAGAATCATGTGCGATTTCTCGAGTACTGACATGAGGATCAGCATTCACTGCAGCTAATACAGCAATTTCATTGTCGATTCCAGTAAGTGTGTTGCGACGAACTCTTTCTCTCTTCCCCACACTTTCCCCTCCCATGAATTGTTCAACGACCCGATAAGAAGATGCTCGAGATCGCACGTTGTTGGGAAAACGTTCAGCATAATGTGTAACAGTGGCATCAACATTCCTGGCATATTCACCATAAATGGGGATCATTTCTATTCTTCCCTTCACAGGAGTGGCCTTCATTATTGGAAACAAGTTTCATAGAGACGAAATTCAGAAAGAAATTAGCAGTCAGCAAAAGGAAAGATTAGAGAAATGAGAATACACAAATCACGATATTCGTTAACGTGCCGAGTTATGAACCGAAAATATCGAGAGACAGAACGCAATTACACACACCGGGTCGATGTGGTATGTTTTGTTTTCATGCAATGCTTCGAATTCAACGATCGTGTACGACTGTGTTTATGCCCGTGTTTGTGTACATTTGGTGTGGAATAATTGATCACAAGGTTGTGAGTGCCCACTTCATTGAAGGTAACTCAAACCATGGAAAATATCGTGATCTTGTGGAAAACCAACTTCCGCTTCTGCTTGTGGACGTAATGTTAGCTGTAAACCAACAAATTTCGTTTTGAGGAAACAAATGTGTGGCTTAGATTGACGCTTCATCAAGCTTTTTCGAAATTTCAATGAAGGCGCTGCCTGAATGCATTCCAAAAACTCAAAAAAAAATCCTCGCAAAAGCACTTCACTATCTCTCAATAAGAACAGGTGCCACAGGGCACCTACTTTTCCCCATTTGCTTCCACCTCCACTATTATGTATCATGGAGACCAGCTATCAGAAGAATATGATTTTCATACGGTTCCAATCAGTTATCCATGTCCTTTTTGAAGATTTCCCAATTTTGGAAATTCCAAGATGGCGGCCTTGATAATTCGATCAGTTGTGTTTTTTTGAAGTGCCATACTGAAACCTCCATCTTGGAATTCCCAAAACTGAGAATTTCTCGCAAGAAGTACATGGAGGACTGGATGAAATCGTATGAGAATGATATTTTTCTGATAGATCCCTGGCGGAGAACTTTTGTTGAAGTTTGTTCACTTTTGGCACAGCAGGGTTTTATTGAAATTCAACAAAATTCCGTAAACTTGAACGAACTTTAATGGGAGTCAAAAATTTGATTCAAGGGTTTTGAATTTTGTGGATAATCATTGGAAATTTGCTCGAATTCAGCTGAGTTTTTCTCATTTTCAATGGAAACCGAATGTGCCAAAAGTAGAGGGAATTCAACAGAATTCAATGAAATTTTCCCGTCAGGGATGTTGTCCATGTTAGATAATAATGAAGTTGAGATCAAGTGTAGGAAAGTAGGTGCCCTGCGGCATGTGTTCTTATTAAGATACAGTAAAGTGCTTTTGCAAGGATTTTTTTTATTTTTTTGAAATTCGTTCAGGAGGGGTACTTATTGGAATCCTAGGAAAGCCTGAATGAGTGGATATGTCTGATGTGGATATGCTCCGCAGTTGCGTACGATCTTCTCAAGTACGGATCAATAAATACGGATCCTTGGTAGTATCTGCTTCCTTTACGTGGTGGGGAGGATAAGTATCTCAGATTTGGGTCTCTTTTCCGGGTGGAATGAACTACTCGAGAGGGAGAATACAAACTCAGAGAAACTAAATCATCCCAACGCGAGGAACATCGGCAGAAACGGAGGGAAAGCAAGGGGAAACTACCTTCCTTGACATCTTTCAATATTCCCGAGGGAATGAAATCTTTTCTCCGAACTTGGAATTTTGAATTTTGATTTATTGAAAAAAAGCAACAACAACAACATGATGGCGTCCTCTCGGGTAAAATATTCCTGAGGTAAAATAGCCTCTCGTTCGGATCTTCGGGTGGAGGCTGCTCGAGAGAACCTCATCTAACAAAATAGAAACCCGAAGAAGATAGGGAAGAAAGAGAACATTCTCCGATTCAGAGCCTGGAATGTTAGATCACTGAGACACATAGGAAAATTAGTAAATTCGAAATTGGAAATGAAGAGGTTGGGTAACGATGTAATGGGAATTAGTGGAATGAGATGGCCACAAGAAGGGGATTTCTGGAGTGGGGATTATAGAATCATCCACACAGGATCAAAGAATGGTCAAGCAGGTGTGGGAATTAGGATGCATAAGAGGGTAGGGAATAGGATAGAAAATCATTTGCAACATAGCGAACGCGTAATGATGGTCTGAGTTAGAATAAAACCGGTAGACACTGTTATAGTCCAAGTATACATGCCCACATCTGCATACTCAGAGGTGGATATCGAAAAAACGTACGATGAAATAGAAGAAGTGGTAGGATATGTGAAGGGAGAAGAAAATTTGATGATCATAGGCGACTGGAATGCGGTAGTAGGGCAAGGAGAAGAGGCTAACATAATAGGAGATTTTGCGTTAGGGAAAAGGAATGAAAGAGGACAACGTTTAATCGAATTCTGTGAGAGTCATAAAATGGTTCTTACCAACACATTATTCAAAAATCATCCAAGAAGAATCTATACTTGGAAAATGCCAGGAGATACAGCAAGATATCAAATTGATTACATATTAGTAAAACACTTTTAGAAACCAAGTAAGAAGCTATAAAACTTATCCAGGCGCGGATATAGATAGTGATCGCAATATGTTGCTGATGAAATGTTCTCTAGAATTCAAAGCTCTGGAGGAGAAAAGGAAAATGCAAACAAAGATGGAATTTGAAGGATCTCAAACAAGGAAAAACACAGGACGCATTCAAGGTGATGTTGGACGAAAAATTGGAGGATCGACAAGAGAAAGACTTGGAAATAGAGAGTGGATGGACGAATATGGAGGGGAACATAGAGCAATGTGCAGATGAAATTTTGAAGAACGATGGGATAGAGCCTAAGAAACCATGGATAATAGAAGAAATTCTCGATTTAAATAATGAAAGGAGGAAATACAAGAATAAGAATAGTGAACAAGATCAGCAGACATACAAGGCACTGAGGGATAAAATAATCAGAGAATCAAGGAAAGCAAAAGAACAATGGTCGGAGGGGAAATGTCAAGATATAGAAGTAAGATTACATTTAGGAAAAATTGATGAGGCATATAGGATTGTTAAGAGATTTTTTGGACGAATGAAATCTGGAAGCAGTAAGATTAAAAATTCTCTAGGAAGACAATTGATAAGAACGGAGGAAAAAATAGAACAATGGATTGATCATTCAGAAGATCTGTATGAAAAAGCGATAATATAGGATTCTTAGGGAGGGAGGAAGATGTCGATGAAGAAGAATTGGGAGATTCAATTTTGAGATCAGAATCTGCCAGGGTTTTAAAAGAATTGAAAAATAATAAAGCGCCAGGAACAGATGGCATAAGTGCGAACCTTATCAAAGCCTCCAGTCAAAAAACTCGTGACGCCCTGTTTGAATTGGTGAGAGATATGTACGAAATAGGCGAAGTACCAGAAGATTCCCAGAAGAATAAAATTGTCGTCATTCCAAAAAAACAAGGAGCAGACAAATGCGAGAACTACAGGACGATCAGTTCAACTTCACATGCCTCGAAAATACTGACAAAAATCATATACAGGAGAATGGAGAATGAAATAGAGAGTAGATTAGCAGAAGATCAGTTCGGTTTTAGGAAAAATAGGGGAACGCGAGAAGCAATATTAGCACTGAGAACAGTAGTAGAGAAAAGTCCAGAGTTGAAAAAGTCTGTGTATATAGGTTTTGTAGATATACAAAAAGCATTCGATAATGTTGATTGGGAGAAGATGTGTACGATTTTGCAAAAGGTAGGAATTAATTTCAGGGATAGGAGAATAATATATGAATTATATAAGAATCAAACCGCAATAATAGAAATAGAGGGTCAAAAAGGAGAAGCACAAATTAGGAGAGGGGTAAGACAAGGATGCTCACTACCGCCATCGATTTCCAATTTGTATATAGAAGAAGCGATAAACGAAGTGAAGGAGCGTGTGCAATTGAAATTACAGATTCAAGGTGAAAATGTAAGCATGTTGAGATTTGCGGATGACATAGCTATATTAGCTACGAGTGGTGCTGAGTTAGGAAATACTCTCAACACTATGAAGAAAATATTACTACACAAATATTGTATGAATATAAATAAGGACAAAACAAAATTCATGATTTGTACAACAGCGAAAACATCGAGAAGAACGAAAATCAAAATACACGCAGAGACGATTCAGCAAGTCAAAGAATTTAAATAACTAGGGAGCATAATCACAGAAAACGGTAAAAGCGAAAGAGATATGAGAGCAAAAATGGCACAAGGGAAACAGGTCTTCCATCAAAAGAAACAGTCACTATGTTCGAAGAATATTAGCTTAGCAGTAAGGAAGAGATTTTTGAAGAGTTACGTTTGGAGCACAGCATGATATGGTTGCGAAACTCGGACAATTGGAAGAACGAACCAACGAAGACTTTAAGCTTTTGAATTGTGGTGTTATAGAAGGATGCTTAGAATAAAGTGGATAGAGAGAGTAAAAAATGAAGAAGTACTTGAGAAGGTAAATGAAAAAAGAAGTCTTTTGAAACATGTCGTGAAAAGAACAAGTAATCTGATGGGACACACATTAAGGCATGATAGCTTATTGAAAACAATATTGGGAGGAAAAATGAATGGTAAAACTCGAAGAGGTAGACCTAGATCGAGTTATATGAAGCAAATTTCACAAGATAAGGGTTGCCGTAGATATGCAGAAATTGAGCGGTTAGCGGATAATAGACAGGGTTGGAGGATTTCATCAAACCAGTCATAAGACTGATTACTTCATGATGATGATGACGGATCAATAAATGCATTGGTGTTTAAGGTCCCCAATTTGAGCATTTGCTGGAATAAGTTAATTCCAAACAAAAAAACCATTCGAAACGGTGAGAGGCGAGGGGCATCACCGAAAACAAGCACTCAGACGCACGGTGAGGAGACAAAGACAAACTCGTTTGATAACGAACTCATGTAATTTCTAAGGTGACCTTCAAACGACCTCGAAGGTCAAGGTCATTTCAAGGTCCTACCTGTTTCAGCCTCCGTGTTGCACAACAACTCTCGTATGACAAAATTTCTTTTCTTTTGACTTCGGAATCACCTTGGTATTGCCCCGACCTTGAGGTCAAGGTCATATATTGTTGTGAAATTTCGCGCTTTTTTTATTCCCGGGGTCGAATGGGGGGTGTGCTAGTTCAAACTTTGAACTTGACCTTCAAACAGTGTTGCCACCAAATCCCGGAATCTATCGGAATTAGCCAGTTCCGTTTATTTATTAAAAAGAATGACAAATCACAGAACAACAGAATTCCCGGAATGGTACTGCTGCCTCCAAATGACATTGGAGATCGAGGTCAAGGACATTTCCAAGTTCACTGTTACATAGCCTCTTTGACAACCTACAAATTTGTATGAGACATTTTCAAAAACAACAGTGATCCCACCAAGATATTTAGTTGTCTCAAGATGAATGCTTCACTCTGTATAAGTCATGAATGAATAGATATGTTCGAATAGGTGATAGTTGGGGATATCTCGATGTCAAACCAATCGTCGTGAACGAAGTTGTAGAGAATTTGTTCGAATTTATGAGATTCGTTTCGTGAAATTCAATAGATTTTTGTGAATCTCAATTTGGGTTTCATGATTGATTTCCACCCCTGTATAGGGGGAGAACATCAAACATCGCCCGAGTGGTCATCCTGTCATAAGTTTTGATTATTTTACGAAAATAATCTGGTGTCAGAACTTGAATTTCCGAACATTCCGTTCATTTATAACAAATTAATAACAATTGGTACAAAATTTAACAAAGTGGAACTCCCCACGAAACTACTTTATTCGGTATAGATCTTGTCATGTTGGATATATTATGGAGTGCTGTTATTCACGGTTTCAAGGAAGGTTATGTGGAACAAATGACGTCCAATTATAGCTGTCCCACAAATAATTGATGACTCTACGTAACAACGGAATAGTGTACTACCTACGCCAACCTTTGTAAAACGCTACGAATTAATTTCAATGACCAATACCTACCCAACGGGATTTGAGCCCGCATTTCTGCTAGCCTATCAACTGAAACCAAGACCTTACTGATGAGTTCGGCGCGACATGATGGATAGCCACTTCGGGAGACTGAGTATGTTTGATATTCAGGATGTACGAAAGGATGAGACTTCAAATGATCTTATACATCAATTTTATTCACTACAATTACAATTATCATCAGGAATCTGGATCAGCAAAACCCATAGCGTCGAAATCATGGATTTTTGATATGGAGACATGGGATTTTCCTTGCCAAGAATGACAAAGTCGAATAAAAGTGCAATATTGCAGTGTAACATTGATCGAATCCTGACACAAATGGAAAATTCCATTACACAACTTGAAAATTGTAGTTGAACACTTGTATAACTTCAGTGTACTAACAATAAATTTTTTTTTTCATTTCGAAATTTTTTCCAAGTTCTGATCAGGGATCGAAGCAAAAATGAAAAGGAGAATGTTGCACACAGCACTGCAGTTCCAGAAGAATTCTTGCATGCTGTGTAGGGTTCTTTCTCATATGGACTATTCGATTTCAAATCTCATGAAACGGATGAAAAACTTGTCATTGCCAGTACATTTGTTGTTCAAATTCCACATTCCCCTCAAGTCTTGACTTGAGCATTACTTCTCCCTTCCGGTGCACAAGAAGTGTGAGATTCTAGTCCAAACTCAGTCCAATTCTCACGCAAGCATGGTGGAATTTAAATACGCAACTCCAAAACTGAAAATTCTAGTACAAGACTTGAATTCCCAGCGGTACTTGGTAAATTTTCAGAACAGTGTTCGCAAAATCTCTGTGAATGTACTAGGATATCCATATTCCGGTACTAGCACTGAAATTTTGGAGTTCAGTTGCATGGTAAATTTTCAGTTTTTCTCACAATATTGTTACTTTATTACTTTGTAGTTCATTTTGTGTCGTTTTATGTTCATTTTGTTACTTGTATCATACTACTTTGTGATCAATAAGCATGCCTAGGAATGAAGAATCATTCATCAGACCAAGAATAACTTTTTTCTCCCATATACTATATCAAGCAGATACAACCCTGCCGCAAATGAAAATGTCGAATTTCAATGTGAATATAGAGGATAAAATGCAATAGGAAATCTTCATTTACAACAATGATACTTGACCCATAAGCATCGAAAAGTCTTTTGAACGTTCAGAAAACGTCCTTAGTTACACAGTGAACGTGTAAATATTGGCTCAGGATGTTCTGGGAACGTTCCGATGCTTATGGGCATATTCTACGAGATGGAATTCGACAGGGCCCGCCTGGGACTCCTACAGCCCAGAATACCATCTTCGGATGGTTCCTATCCGGTCCTGTTGGACCAGTTTCCAATATAATTTCTCTGCAAGTTCACCATTCGTGCGATTCCCAACTTCATGAAGTCCTGAAGAACTTTTGGGAGTTAGAAGAAGTCCCTAGTAAAATTCATCTTACGGATGAAGAAGAGACCTGTGAGGGTCATTTCTCTGCCCATCATTTCCGAGTGGATGATGGAAAATTCATAGTACGATTGCCCCTCAAAAGTAAAAATTATCTCGAATTGGGAGAATCAGAACGCAATGCGATCAATTCGTTGGTTCGATTAGAGAGGGATTGATGGAAGACCCAACTTCATATGATTCCTACAAAGATTTCATGAATGAATATCAAGACTTGGGACATATACAACCCATTTCGTGCTCTGAAAGGGACGACTCTTATGTCTACCTCCCACACCATCCGGTCATTCGCAACGAACGGACTACGACCAAACTTAGAGTAGTTTTCAACGCCTCCAGTCCAACTTCCGATGACCTGTCGTTGAACGATACACTTCTACCAGGCCCAAAGCTCAAAACCGAGTTGCCATTAATTATTCTGAATTGGCGTGCCTTCAAATGGGCATATTGTGCTGACATCACCAAAATGTTCAGAGAAGTTTGGGTCCACCCAGACGATCAGCACCTTCAATGCATAGTCTGGAAATCTGACCCATCTGATCTCCTTAAAGGTTATAAACTCACCACCGTCACATACGGGACTACGTCAGCTCCATATCTCGCTGTGAGAGCTGTCAAACAATTGGTACTCAATCAAGGCAAACAATTCCCCCTCACGGTACCGGTTCTCTCCGGAAACATTTACGTTGATGACGTCTTGGTCGGTGCGGATGACCATTCCCTCGCTCTATAGCCGTGGTCTTAAGTTGTTCAACTGATTATTTCCGCGGGATTTCAATTGCGGGAGCGGAGCAGCAATCATCCTGAGCTTCTACAGGGTATCCCGCCTTCTGATCAATCGTTGACATCGGAAAGGATATTTGAGGAGGGTGGAGACCTCAAGATTCTCGGATTCCGATGGACCCCCCAATTGAAGGTCGTAAAATCTCCATCAAACCAAAGAAGGTTGAACTCCTAACCAAACGATCGTTATTGCTAAAATATTTGACCCACTAGGATGGGTCACCCCAGTAGTGATTGTGGCCAAAAAATTACTTCAGTCGTTCTGGACCCTCAAAATCGGCTGGGATGGTAAGCTCCTTTCCGCATTAGCCGCCAAATGGCATCAATTCTATGAGCCTCTCATGACCCTTGAAGGAATCTCTATGACTCGATAGACAGGGCAAGGCCTTGGAAGTTTCCATGCCTAACTACATGGATTCTCGGATGCTTCCAATGTAGCCTATGCGGCCGTTCCCTGCCCCGAACTCATAACGATATCTGGGGAATGTAAAATCGATCTTCTAGCTTCTAAGTCGAGAGTAGCCCCTATCAAAACCATTAGCGTACCCAAATTAGAGCTATGTACAGCTCTACTCCTTGTCAAATTGATCGCTTGGATCCAAACTTCGGCCCAATTCCGATCAATATCCGTTCACTGCTGGACAGACTCAACAGCCACTTTGGGCTTGATCAACAAAGATCCATTGTAATGGAAAACCTTCATTGTGAACCCGGTATCTCTCATCCAAACTCGGTTACCTAAAGCGACATGGAAGTACGTTCCGTCTGAGCAAAACCCTGCGGACACCGCCTCAAGAGGGGTTTCTGCCGACTCCCTCATCGACCACCTACTATGGTGGAACGGACCGACTTGGCTCCGCAAAGATAAGGAGGAGTGGTCAGAATTCCTTGTGTCTCATCCCACTGGTGATGAGTTAGAAAAGAGAACAATCAATGTTCACTTACTTACTCCTGCCACTGAATGGGATCTTATGTACAAAACCTTTTCCGGGCCTAAATTATTGCGAATCACGGGATATCCTCTCCGATTCATATGCGCTCTTAAGCGACAGCTCGCTCCTGATCTCGACCTCAATCAACAACCAAGTGAGATCGAACAGGCCTCCAATTATTGGGTTCGAACGGTACAAACTCTCACTTTAAGTGAAGAAATAACCGCCTTAAGAACTCAATGCGAACTTCCTCCAGCAGTTCGTTGAAAGGCTTGAATCCATATCTAGACGAAATTGGGTTACCTCGGGTTGGTGGGCCGCTCCGCTTCTCCCTCATACACTGCAACTGGAAGTTTCCACTCATCCTTCCGAAACATCGCATCTCCGAGCTGATAATAGCGCACATTCATAAAATCACCTCACATGGAGGTACTCAGCTGACTCTTAGAGTACTCTGGGAAAGATTTTGGATATTGGGGGGCCGGAATCTGGTCAAGACTCATATACACAAATGTGTTACTCATGTGCGCGAAACGGCTAATTTTGCCTCCAAATTCATGGTACCTCACCGTATTACCCCATTAAGACCCTCTTCTCACTCTGGTGTATAATCCACCGGGGCTTTACTCGTGCGTGACTCGATGAGAAGGGGCTTGAAGTCCCATAAATGCTACATCGCGCTGTTTGTCTGTCTGGTAACCCGAGCAGTACACTTGGAATTAGTTCACGATTACACCGCGGCAGCCTTTCTTGCGGTATTTGACAGATTTGTCTCGAGGAGGGGCACTCCGGCTGATATTTATAGCGATAGGGGTACCACATTCCAAGGGGCAAACCGAGAACTCATCCACAATCTCAATATCATTACTAAAGGCCCTGCGAGCTCAACTCAGCAGCGAAGGGGTGAACTGGCACTTCTTGCCCCCTGCATCCCGCCACTTCGGTGAAATATGGGGGGCCGGGGTCAAGAGTGTCAAACACCACTTGATACGAATCTTGGCCTCCCATACGCCAACTGCTGAGGAGTTAACAACCTTACTCTGCAAGACAGAGAGTTGTTCAAATTCTCGCCTTATCGCTCCATTGAAAGGGTGTGTTGATGACTTCGGTGCATTAACACCAGGTCATTTTCTCGTGGGTACGTCTCTCAAATCGGTGCGTGCTTCTTCTCTTCTTGACACACGGGACAACAGATTAACTCGTTGGCAGTTGGTCCAAAAGTGGTCTGAGCAGTTCTGGTGCATTTGGTCCAACGATTACTGAAACTCTTCACAACAGAGATTCAAATGGACTAAACATCAACTCAACTTGAGTGAGGGTGATTTTGTTCTATTGGAAAACCCAAGTCTTCCCCCCTCTCGTTGGGATTTGGGGAGAATAATCCAATGCCATCGCGGAAAGGATGGATTGGTAAGAGTAGTCACTGAACGCACTGCTCAGTTGACTTTCATGCTTCCCATCGCTAAAATTTGTACACTGCCAATCAGTGCTATAAAAGTGGATGATGAGAAGTCCAAGATGACATAAGCAAGTTTGTATAATGAATAGCCTGTATATATTGTATTATAATCTACTCGATTATATAAGAAAAAAACCCCTTGCTCGGTTAACTCCGACTAATAGGCTCCTTATCTGAACACCTCATATGAATCCAGTTTATTTGTATCTAATTCTTAAGTTACGACCTCAAATTGTAATTCTCAAGTTACTAATTGAGTTGCTTCACACGATTGCAATGTTTGCGGGAGAATATCCCTGTTCCATGCCAGCAATCTGGCACGAGGCGAGCAGCATGTTTAGGAATAGCATTCATACGCCTATGATTACCATTAAATTAAATTGAATAAGCCGTCCTCACGCCGTTCCTGTCGTGTGCCTGCGAAACAAAATCCTGGAGGAAGGGAGAATGTGGCGTGATGCCATCAACTAATCATCGATGAGGAATATCACCTCATCTTCCCTACTCTAACTACACTCGTTGCTCACGAGAGCTCAGCTCATCAAAAGGACACACTTGGTAACGACGATCCACAACGAGACAATCGTGGCGAAAACGAGTTACATTTCTCGAGTCTCCACTCGAATTCTTATAATTTGTATCACGTCTTCACGTCATAATATCGCGATACGGAGTCCTGTCTCCGCAATTATCTAGGAAAATCAATTACTGTACTACGTCATCATAATCCGCGTGAAGTGGAGTGCGACCCGTGTACGAGTCTTGTCTCGGATCATTATAACCAGTGTCGAAATTGAAACTTGCAATTCCACCAAACTATCACGAGTCTTATTAATTCACGGCTATTCGATACTTCCCAATCATACACTCCGCTTCTACCTATTGAAAATAAAATAATAACACAGGCACACAAAAAAAAGTGTCATGAACCAGAGGGTAGACCCCATTATCCTGAAGTTTTTGGGGTCGCTGAACCCGAATATGACCATTGAAAATTTTTTCAAATACCCGTTTCCCCCCACCAACCTGCTGATGGGGGTTGAATTTGTGACGTTCGGAAAAATTCAGATGTATGTGGATTTTCATGTTATTTGGGACGCTGAAACCAAACATGATGACAAAAAAGAAATTAAATCCCTCCTTTCCCCGTTAGCACCCTCCTGTAACCCCCTGATGGGTGTTGAATTTTGAACTCCCGTGGAAAATTCAAATGAATGTGAATTTCCATGTTTTTTGGGACGCTAAAACCAGAAATGATAACGAAAAAGTAATTCAACCCCTCCCTCACCCGCCAGCACCCTCCTATAACCCCCTGATGGGGGTTGAATTTGAAACTCACGTAAAAAATTTCAATGTTTGTGCATTTCCATGTTTTTTGGGACGCCTAAATGAGAAATGATAACAAATAACAAATTCAACCTCTCTGTTACCCGCTAGTACCCCCTTCCTACCCCCTTGAAGAGGGTTGAATTCGGAATTTCTACACAAAATTGCGATGTATGTGTATTTCCATGTTTTTTGAGATGCTGAAACCATAAAACACTACAACAAACACAATATCCACTCACTCGATTACCTCCTCACACTCCCGTACAATCATTCAACAGAACCTAGCAGGATCCATACGAAAGTTGGTTCTTGGTGAATTACGTTAACGATTTCGGAAAAAAGAGGACAACCAAAGTTTTCATGGGCTCAATACTCAAAATTCCAATGATCCAAAGTCAATCACTTGTTGATTCAACAGGTTAAACAGTATCCCACGTTGTGAACGTCAATACTTCATGAGATAGGAATATCAGATGCATTCATGATGTGGTTCTACTCTGAGCGTAACCCAGGAACAACGGGGTGGACGTAGGTTTCTGTTCCCTTCGGGGTGCTTGGTTAACGCGAGTCCCCTTGCCTCTCACGATTTGGGGTGCTTGATTAAAGTGAGCCCCCTTGCCTCTCACGATTCGGGGTGCTTGGTTAACGTGAGTCCCCTTGCCTCTCACGATTCGGGGTGCTTGATTAATGTGAGTCCCCTCGCCCCTCACGATTCGGCATTTATTTCTTCCTATGATAGCGAACTCTCTTGCTCTCAAACGATCTTCTAAGAGGTTTCCTCTTGTTGGCTCTCTTCTGTTCTGGCAAATCTCTTTTCAAATTCCACCAGTAATCTGCCAATATCTTGACATCCCATTGACCCTGATAACGCTGCTCCATTTCCTTTAGGTCCTGGTGAAACCTTTCACCTTGCTCCTCACTATAGTCCCCTAAATTCTCCGGGAAATAATCTACATGAGATTCGAGGAAGTGTAATTTTAAGTTCATTAGGCAACCAAGTTTCTTATAGTTTAACAGTAGTTTTTTGATTTCTTCCTTGTAGTTTGGACTTCTTTTATTGCTCAAGAAATTCTCCACTATACTTGTGAACCTAAACCAAGCTTTTTTTTCTCCAGCACTCATTGATTGAATGAATTCGATGTCGAGCAAAAGCTTCCGAATTTCGACTTTAGCATCTGATTTGTTCGGAAACTTCCTTCGGATGTACATGAGAGTGGTCCCCTCTTTGTCTAGTGCTTTCACAAATTGTTTCACCAAGCCGAGCTTTATATGGAGCGGGAGGAGAAGAACTTTTGTAGGTGGTACTGGAGGATCGTGCAGAATATTCCCCGAGCCAGGAACTAGAGACGCTCTATCAGTCCATTTGTGGTTTATGTAATGCTTTTCGCGATCTCGACTATTCCAAAGGCATAAAAAGCATGGATGCCTCGTTAAACCACTCTGCTGCCCTAGAAGGATTGTTATAATCTTAAGATCTCCGCAAATCTGCCAGTTATGTTCCGTATATTTTATTTTTTCAAGGATCAGCTTCAATGACTGGTACTCTTCAGTCATATTTACGGAATAGCCTATTAGTACCGAAGCTAACTGGTTAGTATTGTGTAAGAGTACTACTTTCAGACTGCGAGTGGAAGAGTCAATAAGAAGCCTCCATTTCTCACTCCTGTAAATGTTAGGTTTCAAGAAATTCATAAGACCTGGGATATTTATGCAGTAGATGAGAGATTCTTCTTTCTTGAAGAAAGGAAGGGAGTCTTTTCCCGATTCCGAGAAGCTGTGACACATGTACCTTCAGCCAGAAGTTCATCCTTCTTGAGATTCGACGCAAGATATTCTGCATATCCTTCGCTAACTTCAAGTCCCTCACAATATCGTTTAATTTGTTTTGACTCCATGATTTTACAGGCCGGTATCCTTTGAACCGATTATTAACTCCATCACCGTCAGAATTTGAGTTAATGTCACTCTCAGTCTCAGTACTGTTTGAATCTTCAGTTGGCTCATCAACATCCATCCGAATTCCATCTTGGATTCCATCACTTTTGAGATCCACTTTAATATCACTGACCGAAATAACATCGATATCATTATAAATTGGTGGAGTAAAGGATGAAGTAGTCGCATATACAGCATGATTTGAGGTCAACATACCTTTAAATTCAATCACGCAAATATGGCAATCCGCTTGAGTTTCAGGCTTTTTCCACACAGCAGGAAATTTCATGGAATCCTTGGCACTTGAATTGGGTGATTGACGATTTAATATGTTCCTGCATTTGCCACAGATACTGCTTGGTACTCATGTATCGCCTTTGCAGCTTGCAACCCGCGATGGAAAAACAGACTTATATTTATCCTCGTATTGTGGAAAAAGTCTACGCTTTTTTTGCGATTCAAACTCCCCACATACGTAACAGAACATGGAATCGTCCTTGTTACAGGTGTGAATGGAGGAATCTGGAATGTCCATATCATATTTCGTAGATGTACTCATCGTGTGGTTGCTCGTTCTATCATCAGAAGCTACCTCAAGTTCTAAACCGCACTGACTCAAAACAACTTCAAATCTTTCTCAGTATAAGATGACGGATGGGAGTAGGTAGATAAAAGTTTACCCAAATTCATGAAATTTTTTTCACGACTATTCAATGAAATATTTGATTTCTCCTGTAAAATTGTTCCCTCTCAGTGTGTTGCAAGTTCGGAACACATACCTTAGGGAACAGGGACCCACTTCTGCCGTTCGTATTCTGTTTTCTCTTCGAATTTCAAAATACTTTTTCAACTCTGGAGAAGAGTCAGGGTTCTGCCTGGTGAGTTCTGGGGTATCAATGAAGCCTGGATGGCGAAAGTATAGGAGACCAGAACTGCCCAGGCGGAACCCTGACTCTTCTTCAGCATTAAAAAAATATTTTGAAATTCGAAGAGAAAACAGAATACGAACGGCAGAAGTGGGTCCCTGTTCCCTAAGGTATGTGTTCCGAACTTGCAACACACTGAGAGGGAACAATTTCACGAGAGAAATCAAATATTTCATTGAATAGTCGTGAAAAAAATTTCATGAATTTGGGTAAACTTTTATCTACCTACTTCTATCCGTCATCTTATCCTGAAAAAGATTTGAAGTTGTTTTCAGTCAGTGCGGTGTAAAACTTGAGGTAGCTTCTGATGATAGAACAAGCGACCACACGATGAGTACATCTACGAAATATGATATGGACATTCCAGATTCCTCCATTCACACCTGTAACAAGGACAATTCCATGTTCTGTTAGGTATGTGGGAGGTTTGAATCGCAAAAAAAGCGTAGACTTTTTCCACAATACGAGGATAAATATAAGTCTGTTTTTCCATCGCGGGTTGCAAGTTGCAAAGGCGATACATGGGTACCGAGCAGTATCTGTGGCAAATGCAGGAACATATTAAATCGTCAATCACCCAATTCAAGTGCCAAGGATTCCATGAAATTTCCTGCTGTGTGGAAAAAGCCTGAAACTCAAGCGGATTGCCATATTTGCAAATCATGCTGTATATGCGACTACTTCATCCTTTACTTCACCAATTTATAATGATATCGATGTTATTTCGGTCAGTAATA
This sequence comes from Gonatopus flavifemur, assembly GCA_018340375.1. Lineage (NCBI taxonomy): Eukaryota > Metazoa > Arthropoda > Insecta > Hymenoptera > Dryinidae > Gonatopus > Gonatopus flavifemur. Next base: position 13,768 of record JAFFJZ010000084.1, on the reverse strand, counting down.
TTGAAGTGGATCTTTAAAGTGATGGAATCGAAGATGAAATTCGGATGGATGTTGATGAGCCAACTGAAGCTTCAAACAGTACTGAGACTGAAAGTGACATTGACTCAAATTCTGACGGTGATGAAGTTAATGATCGGTTCAAAGGATACCGGCCTGTAAAACCATGGAGTCAAGACAAATTGAATGATATTGTGAGGGACTTGGGGTTAGCGAAGGATATGCAGAATATCTTGCGTCGAATCTCAAGAAGGATGGACTTCTGGCTAAAGGTACATGTGTCACGGCTTTTCGGAATCGGGAGAAAGACTTCCCTCCTTTCTTCGAAAAAGAAGAATCTCTCATCTACTGCATAAATATCCAAGGTCTTATGAATTTCTTGAAACCAAACATTTACAGGAGTGAAAAATGGAGGCTTCTTATTGACTCTTCCACCCGCAGTCTGAAAGTAGTACTCTTACACAATACTAATCAGTTAGCTTCGGTACCAACAGGCTATTCCAAAAATATGACTGAAGAGTACCAGTCATTGAAGCTGATCCTTGGAAAAATAAAATATACGGAACATAACTGGCAGATTTGCGGAGATCTTAAGATTATAACAATCCTTCTAGGGCAGCAGAGTGGTTTCACGAGGCATCCATGCTTTTTATGCCTTCGGAATAGTCGAGATCGCGAAAAGCATTACATAAACCACAAATGGACTGATAGAGCCTCTTTAGTTCCTGGCTCGGGGAATATTCTGCACGATCCTCTAGTACCACCTACAAAAGTTCTTCTTCCTTCGCTCCATATAAAGCTCGGCTTGGTAGAACAATTTGTGGAAGCACTAGACAAAGAGGGGACCACTTTCATGTACATCCGAAGGAAGTTTCAAAACAAATCAGATGCTGAAGTCAAAGAAGGAATTTCCGATGGGCCGGAAATTCGGAAGCTTTTGCTCGACATCGAATTCATTCAATCAATGAGTGCTGAAGGAAGAAAAGCTTGGTTTAGGTTCACAAGTATAGTGGAGAATTTCTTGAGCAATAAAAGAAGTCCAAACTACAAGGAAGAAATCAAAAAACTACTGTTAAACTATAAGAAACTTGGTTGCCTAATGAACTTAAAATCAACTTCCTCGAATCACATGTAGATTAGTCCCCGGAGAATTTAGGGGACTATAGTGAGGGGCAAGGTGAAAGGTTTCACCAGGACCTAATGGAAATGGTGCAGCGTTATCAGGGTCAATGGGATGTCAAGATGTTGGCAGATTACTGTTGGAATTTGAAAAGAGATTTGCCAGAACAGAAGAGAGCCAACAAGAGGAAACCACTTAGAAGATCGTTTGAGAGCAAGAGAGTTCGCTATCATAGGGAGAAATAAATGCCGAATCGTGAGGGGCGAGAGGACTCACATTAATCAAGCACCCCGAATCGTGAGAGGCAAGGGGACTCACGTTAACCAAGCACCCCGAATCGTGAGAGGCAAGGGGACTCACTTTAATCAAGCACCCCAAATCGTGAGAGGCAAGGGGACTCACGTTAACCAAGCACACCGAAGGGAACAGAAACCTACGTCCACCCCGTTGTTCCTGGGTTACGCTCAGAGTAGAACCAAATCATGAATGCATTTGATATTCCTATTTCATGAAGTATTGACGTTCACAACGTAGGATACTGTTCAACCTGTTGAATCAACAAGTGATTGACTTTGGATCATTGGAATTTTGAGTATTGAGCCCATGAAAACTTTGGTTGTCCTCTTTTTTCCGAAATCGTTAACGTAATTCACCAAGAACCAACTTTCGTATGGATCCTGCTAGGATCTTTTGAATGATTGTACGGGAGTGTGAGGAGGTAATCGAGTGAGTGGATATTGTGTTTGGTGTAGTGTTTTATGGTCTCAGCATATCAAAAAACATGAAAATACACATACATCGCAATTTTGTGTAAAAATTCCGAATTCAACCCTCTTCAAGGGGGTAGGAAGGGGGTACTAGCGGGTAACAGAGAGGTTAAATTTGTTATTTGTTATCATTCCTCATTTAGGCGTCCCAAAAAACATGGAAATGCACATACATTCAAATTTTTTACGTGAGTTTCAAATTCAACCCCTCATCAGGGGGTGGTAGGAGGATTATAGCGGGTGAGAGAAGGATTGAATTCGTTTTTTGTCATAATTTCTGAATTGAGCATCACAAGAAACATAGAAATCCACATACATGTGGATTTTTTACGAAAGTTGAAAATTCCACCCCCATCAGGGGGTTATAGAAGGGTGCTGGCGGGTAAGGGAGGGCTGAATTACTTTTTTGTTATCATTTTTGGTTCCAGCGTCTCAAAAAACATAGACATCCACATGCATTTGAATTTTTTACGAAAGTTTAAAATTCAACACCCATCAGGGGGTTTCAGGAGGGTGCTAACGGGGAAAGAAGGGATTTAATTCCTTTTTCGTTATCATTTTTGGTTCTAGCGGCCCAAAAAACATAGAAATACCCGTACATTGGAATTTTTCCGAATGTTACAAATCCAACCCCCATGAGGAGGTTGGTGGGGGAAAACGGGTATTTGAAAAAATTTTTAATGGTCATATTCGGGTCCAGCGACCCCAAAAACTCAAGGATAATGAGGTCTACCCTCTGGTTTATGACACTTTTTTTTCTTTCGTGTGCCTGTGTAATCAACATTCACGTCGTTAACGGTCATCCGAGTTGTAAATCCGGCTTATTTCTATTAGACATCGAACTAATAGAAAACAATTAGGAATATAAAACAACCCCCTCGTATCTATTTGGAGCGAAAATGAAAGCGCGCTCAAATATGGGGAAGAATGATCGAATTCACTCAAGACTCTCTTTCTTTCCTTTTGGGCCTTCTGTTTTTCGTTGTAACCGTACCAACGAATAATAATGCGAAAGTCATATTTTATTCATCATTAAAAGCAAGAATCAATGGAATTTATTCCTCGCCAACAATTCAATAAAATTCAAATCATCATGATCGATAATTCGAAAGGAGGGATAATGTTCCGTTATTGTAAATTATAATCTGGAAAACGATGAAAGATTATTCGAAACAAATATTTGGATTTTATTTAGTGGCGTATTAGGAAAAAAACCCATTATCAAGTTTCGAGAAAAATTACAAATTGGCCGAAATTGTGTTTTAATGAAGATTGCCAATGTAACAAGATGAAAAAAAAATAATTCGGTAAATTATTGAAGAATCTATGTAATACATTTTATTGTCAATATTATGTTGAAATTGATCCATCGATCATTTTTGTAAAATTGAACAATTTGTTAATTTATGTGAATCCATGCGATGGATCAAGGGAGGTATAAATAGAGGAGAGCCCGACGAGGCAGGCAGTGTTGCATTGGTGCGCTCCAGGGACACCTCGCTGAAAATTGAAATAAAGATTTTTCCCAACAAGTTGTTGAAGTATTATTCGATAATTTTGAATATTTTCATAGTTGAAAAAAACTATTCGAGTCTTTTACAATTTCTCCTCGAAGTAGAAATTGTTTTCCAAACGATAGTGATCGAACGATTTCGTTTGGAGATTGTAAATTGAATCAATCCCAAGTGGATTAGAGAACTTCAATGAGTTTGTGGATTTACTTGAATAATCAGAAAAAATCCTCTGGCGACCGTTTAAATGCAGTAGAGTGTATAAGTACGGTTACAAGTGGCGACCGTGACAGGACCAGCGTTTTTCGATTCTCCTAACGCTAAATACAATTCGGAAAATCGGTCGTAGGCCTGCAAAGCTTACATTTCGAGAAATATCGAAAGTTCAAAGAGTAAAAAATATATGAAATAATGACTAGCCGAACTCCGCGTCGTGGTGGCAGAAGAGGAAGGCACGGTGGGTCAGAATTTCGCGATGAAAATGGGGACCAAAACGTGTCGGGAAGCATACAAGAAAACCAAGAAGATGATATGCATAACCAAAATCAAGACAATCATAATCAGAGTCAACACCGCCAAGACAATCTCAATGACGCGAATAATATTAATTTTGATTTAAGTAGAGTTCTGCACGATTTCAGAGTGAGTTTAAACAACACATTGACTGAACACAGAAATACAATGCGAAATGAGATTGGGCATGTAACAGAAAGACTGTCAAGGTTGGAAACTGCAAATCGAATTCAAAATGATCGTGTCAGGGCTAACGTAGTTCCACATGGTAGGTCAGAGAATACAAGTATGGGAAGTCGGCCGCGGATTCTGGAATATTGAACCTTTTAAGTGATATCTCATATTCGGGAAAAAAAGATAAAACCAATCCAATAAAATTCTTGGAACGTTTCGAAGAAATAATGGATTTTGATCAGATTTCATATAGTGAAAGGAAGTATTTTTTTGCGCGTTGTTTAAAGGACCAGGCCAAAAATTGGTATGATCTTCATGATTTCAGAACTTACGCAGAAGCGAAAGAAGCATTTCGTGATTTTTTTCTGGGGAGAAGAAAGGCAAGCTAGATTTCGCGAGGAACTGTTGACTGGACATTACAATAAATTCGGGAATGAAACCATGGCAGAATATTTTTTGCGTATGGCTCGTGAGGCACAGATGCTTGAACCGCCTATGGGTAGGCATGAGATAATAAGGAGTCTAAAAAGACATTTTGAGGAGAATGTGGCTCGTGAATTACGTCCTAGTATAACCAGATCCTTGGATGAGGCTGCGACAATATTAGAAGAACTTCAAAACCAACAAGAATTTTTTTACAGAAGAAATAGGAAACAAGAAAAGAGGAATGACAGTGATCTGAGAAATAGTGGAGGAAATTATCCTAAGAAAGATACGAATCAAGATAATGTCCCGGAACAAGTGAAAAAGAATGTGCAATTCAATACAAATTCCAATACAGATCGACCTAATTTCACGTCCAAGCAACACAAGGTGATCGATGCTAATAATAAAAAAATAAGACCCATGACGCAAGATAGAACGGTAAGTGTCATCCACCAATCGGAAGATGAAGAAGAATATGAAGATTTTGAAATGAAAGAATATGTTGGAGAAAAAGTGCTCACTTTCGATTGTAATGATGATAAGGCATCGCAAAAAATGTCAACGTTTCTAAAAATGGATGAGTTGTCAGAGGATCTGAAGCCTGAAGAGAATAGAAATATCTACGAGCAAAATTTGAATGCTTTCAAGTAGATTGTACTTCAAGGCATTCATTGTAGAGCATTGATAGATACCGGCGCAAGAGTGTCAGTGATATCACGTGAAATATTTGAGTGCATTAAAGAACAAAAGAGCGATGTAAAATGTATCCCAGTTGAAACAATCAAGTTAGTAGGTGCGTTTAGCGACAAAAGTGTAAATATCAACCAGGCAGTAGAACTAAAAATGATGATGGATAATAAAATGGCAATTGAACAGTTTTACATTGTAAGCAAAATCACTGCTCATGTTGTGATTGGAATGACATTCTTCAGAAAATACGGAGTAAAAATTGATCTGTCAGATAATCACCTGAGCCTAACGTTTACCAAAGATCCTGATGAAATATTGATCAATTTGTCAAGTGTAGAGGCTCAAAATACAGAAGAAGCAGTAGTGAAATTAAACGACAAATACGAAGGATTATTTCAACCGTATGTGGGACGAATAATAGGGCAGCAGTGCGTGATCAAAGTCAGAGATAAAACTCCATACAAAAGCAAAATATATCCAGTACCCCTAAAACATATGGATCAAGTACAAGATCATCTTGAAGAGTTAGAAGATCAAGGAATTATTGAGAAAGCGCAATCAGAATATATTAACCCTTTGGTGGTGGTACAGAAAAAAGGTAGTCAAAATATACGAGTTTGTCTGGATGCTCGAATGCTGAATAGAATCATGCAAAATGATCATGCACAGCCTCCTCCGATGGAAGATATTATTGCCAAACTTGAAAATAAGAAGTTTTTTTCAAAACTCGATATTGTAAAAGCTTTTTGGCAAGTAGAACTTGCTGAAGAAAGTAAAAAATTCGTCGGATTTATTTTCAATGGTCAAACATATGTGTTCAGAAGAATGCCGTTTGGGTTGAAGATATCTGGTGCTGTTTTTACTAGAATTATAGGAAAAATTTTAAGTGGCGAGAATTTGAAAAATGTTTTTATATATTCAGATGATATTTTAATCGCAACCGAAAATTATGAAGAACACGTGAAAACATTGGATTCTGTATGCAGGAAGCTACTGGAAGCGGGTGTTACGTTGAATAACGAAAAGTGTGAGTTTTTTAAAAAGCAGATAGATTTTCTTGGACATACGATATCAGAATGGAAAGTAAAAATAAATGATCAGACAAAAAAAGCAGTGAATGATTTTCCAAGACCCAGAACAATTAGGCAATTACAGGCATTCTTGGGATTGGTGAATTGGGATAGGCGGTTTATACCAAATCTATCAACACTTACAAAACCACTAGAGAAATTATTGCAAGCCAATCAAAAGTTCGATTGGAAAGAAGAACAGGAACAAGCATTTTTGAATATCAAGACAGCTTTTCAAAACGCAGAAGATCTTTTCCTATTCAGGAAGGATTGTCAGTTCATTCTAGATTCCGATGCATCAAATGAAGGATTGGGAGCAAGATTAGTACAACGTGATGAGCACGGAAATGAATTTACGGTAGCTTATGTGAGTAGGCAATTAAAAAATGCCGAAAAAAATTATACGATCACAGAAAAAGAAGCACTTGCCATAGTATGGGCGTTGAAAAAATGGAGAGTATGGCTGATGGGACGATCTATTATAGTTAGAACGGATCATCGGTCATTACAGTTCCTGCAATCATGTGTTTATTCCAGCGAACGAATATCCAGGTGGCTAAGTTTCCTGCCGGAATTTGATATCCAAATCCAACATATTGAAGGAACGCAAAATAAAGTAGCCGACGCTTTATCGAGGTTAATATACCACAATAAAAACAATGAATTGGAAAGGAACGAGATGATTAGCGCTATATTGAATGATCAAAATTGTAAAAAACTACAAGAATGGGTTGATATCATTCGAGATCAACAACGGAAGGATGAAAAGACTCAGAATTTATTGAAGAAAAATCCAGAGAAGTATTTTATATATGAAGATTTGATACGAATGAAAACACAAGATACTGATGTAATCGTGGTGCCAAACAAAATCTCTTGGTATTTGGTACATTCGATTCATGAATATTTGTTACATTTTGGTTCGGAAAAAGTGGTGGATTTTGTGAGTGGATTTTTTCATGTCAATAACTTGGAAAGAATTGCTAAAGATGTTACGGCTGCATGTTTGACTTGTCAGAAAACCAAATATTACAACAAAGAATTCGAACCTTTGCCAGAATATGATATGCCTGATCACCAAGATGAGGTATTATTAATTGATATTTTTGGGCCACTACCTGCAGGAAAATTCGGGGTAAAATACTTGTTGGTGATTATGGACATGTTTTCGAAAAAAGTAACGTTATATGCCCTCAAAAGTATTAAAACGTCACCTATAATTAATAAGTTAGTAAATACTTATTTCAAGGAGAATAAGGTACCGGAAAAAATTTTAACTGATCGAGGAGCACAATTCATGGCGAAAAAATGGAAAAAGTTTGGTGAAGAACGTAATATCAAAATGATGACGACAAGTCCATACAATCCACAATCAAATCCGGTGGAAAGAGTCATGAGGGAAATTGGCCGGATACTTAGGGTGTATTGCCAAAAGAACCACACGGTTTGGTACAAATACGTTGAAGATATAGAATTAATAATCAACAATACTAAGCACGGAAGCATTGGAATCGTACCAGAAGAAATCAGCCCAAGTAAGGTAAAATTGAATTGGCCGATACAACTGATGCCACGGAAAAGGAAAAGGAGTGATCATAGTGAATTAGTCACGGAAATACGTGATAATTTGAGGAGTACGGCATTAAAACGACAAAAATATTTTCGAAAAATTCACGATTTGAAACTGAAAATTGGCGATATGTGCTTGATTAAAACGCATAAACTATCGGTTAAGAGCAAAAAATTCTGTGAAAAACTGTATTATCGATACGAAGGTCCATACAAAGTAATTAAAAGTATATCACAGAATGTGTACGAATTAGAACATATTAAAAGTAAAAAATCACTGATACGAAATATTCGTCAAATCCGACCGTACCGAGTACCAAAACTGCGACCGCCATTTATACCAAGCAGAGTGAAAAAGATTTTTGTGTCGGAAACACACGGTAGCGCCACCATAGCTTGCATTGTGTACTATGGTGGGAAAGAGGTAGAGGAAACAGTCATAGACAAACGAACGAAGAAGTTCATTCGAACGAAGAACGAAAAAGTAATTATGACATCTGAAAGGAAGGATATTATCGACGAAATCTATAAGTGGTTAGGAGTTGAAATTAGAGATGAACAAAGGTTAGGTGAATGGTTGCAAAATTCAGACGAAATGAAGAGCAAGATAGTCAAATTCGTTGTGAGAAAGAAAAAGGACGCAATGTGGAGAGTAGCAGAATATTTGAAAACTTACAATGGAGGCGATCAACAGTTGAAAGAAATTATAAATCTGCTAGTCAACGAATCACCAAAAGCAACGAAACCAAATGACGGGGATGATGAAAAGAAACAAACGGCAAATCATCAATTGGTAGCTACAGTTAATATTCCGGAATTACCAGAGTATAATTTGAACGCAGCAGAGAATGAATCGTTTACAATTCCAATCTCGAGTTTACCAATACTTGATGACGTTCAAAGTACACTGGATTTCGCTATTGTACACAGTGTTGAGAATAACAAACAGAAAATTATGGAGATGGATCGAATAGAAAGTGTCGAAAAAATTCATGATAATATTATGGCAGAAAACACTCAAAGAGTTCTCCCAAAGATCACGAATATGGAGATTATAAAGAAGAGCACAGATCGAAGAGAGGTTAGAAAAAATCAACGTGGATGTAAGAAAGGAACTAAATGGCACATATGTCCATATTCTCCTCCGGATATGAAAATCAAAAAACCTATGCATCCTAAAAGAAGAGAAAAGATAGAAAGAAGGAAAGCACAAAAAGAAAAAATTTCTAAGGAAAACATCACACCAACATACGTTCCTACACCAATAGCAGAGCTAAACAACAATTCTATTGGGAGTTTGGAATTGGAAAATATATCTGAAGAGGAAGTGAATATACACATGGAAGCGACATACAATCAGAGTATAATCAATTCTTCTTTCGAAAAATTAGTGAAAAATGTGATAAGTGATAAGAGTGATTAGTGAAGTAAAAGGGAATATGACATTTATTATACATCAATAATGTTTTTTTCAAGTTCTATAGGATATTAAGAGTATTATAATGTTTTCAATAGTGATTTCCTGAATTTTATAGTATACCGAGAGCATTGTATGTTTTTGTTTTTTCTTTGAGTTTTATGAAATATGAAGAGGATTATAATTTTAAATGTCTTACGTGAACAGTACTTCATGAGTACCAAGAGTATTATTACTATGTATGTTTTTTAGTTTCATGGAATACCAAAAGTATTATTATTCTGTATGATCAACAGTGTAGCGTCTAAGATGCTAATGGGATTATTAGTAGGCATTTTATAAGATACCAGAAGTGTTATTGGAATGAATATTTGTTCAATTTGATAACGAGTCGAAAAACTGTTTATCTGTGTCAATCATACAAATTGGATACGAATATGATATTGTGAGTGATTATTATATGTAAGGAACCAATGTGTAAGAAAAACGATAAAAAATTGATAGATGTATGTTTAGGATTAGTTTTCAAGTTGTTAAAGGACTAACAAATAAAAGGATAAGAAACAAAGGATATTCTTATTCGTTGTTGCGAAATATGGGTAAAATTTTATTCTTTTCTTTCAGTGTTTCTTTTTAATATACCAATCATAAAATTTGGTGGGAAAATGTAACCGTACCAACGAATAATAATGCGAAAGTCATATTTTATTCATCATTAAAAGCAAGAATCAATGGAATTTATTCCTCGCCAACAATTCAATAAAATTCAAATCATCATGATCGATGATTCGAAAGGAGGGATAATGTTCCGTTATTGTAAATCATAATCTGGAAAACGATGGAAGATTATTCGAAACAAATATTTGGATTTTATTTAGTGGCGTATTAGGAATAAAACCCATTATCAAGTTTTAAGAAAAATTACAAATTGGCCGAAATTGTGTTTTATTGAAGATTGTCAATGTAACAAGATGAAAAAACAATAATTCGGTAAATTATTGAAGAATCTATGTAATACATTTTATTGTCAATATTATGTTGAAATTGATCCATCGATCATTTTTGTAAAATTGAACAATTTGTTAATTTATGTGAATCCATGCGATGGATCAAGGGAGGTATAAATAGAGGAGAGCCCGACGAGGCAGGCAGTGTTGCATTGGTGCGCTCCAGGGACACATCGCTGAAAATTGAAATAAAGATTCTTCCCAACAAGTTGTTGAAGTATTATTCGATAATTTTGAATATTTTCATAGTTTAGAAAAACTATTCGAGTCTTTCACAATTCCTCCTCGAAGTAGAAATTGTTTTCCAAACGATAGTGATCGAACGATTTCGTTTGAAGATTGTAAATTGAATCAATCCCAAGTGGATTAGAGAACTTCAATGAGTTTGTGGATATACTTGAATAATAAGAAAAAATCCTCTGGCGACCGTGTAAATGCAGTAAAGTGTATGAGTACGGTTTAATCGTCTCACATTATTCTTGAACTTATGGAACATTTCATCGAATAATTATTCAAATCCCTATTAATACTGTTGTAAATTCTTCTTATACATAAATTTAGTCACTTCTAACATAGCGATACACAGGAATTTGCTGAAATTGCATCGAGCTGAGGCTGACGCACACACCCCCTATCTGTCTACTTCTCAATTCATCATTTCTCTCTTGAATTCACTTATTCTCACCGAGCGTAGTAACAAAAGGCACGTTGACCAAAATCAACAAAGACCCGATGGCGATAAATTCCCACTCCCACCAGCAGGATATCATCGTTCTTTCAAATAGAGCGAACCTGATGAAATCGAGAAAGTATACTCTCGGGAGTAATGTGGGGATCACGCCTGGCACAAGCTCATCCGCAAAAACTCGGCTTACTAATTTGAACTTGGAATATTTTCTCGTTCGGTACCAAGTGCGGATTTCGCGCGAGTTCAACGTGCCGTAAATTTGAACGAAATTCATCAGAACCAATGTCTCGTTGGGTTGCTCTCGCCCTATAATTTCTTTGCACTCGAGATCCTCATTTCGACTCAGTTTTAGTGGAGTTAGTGCGTGCTCTTGGACCAGGGATTAGTCCGTATTGAAATAAACATTCCTGGTAACCAACAACATCCTGTGTGGTGTCCTGGAATTAGCTCGTGCAGGAAGCATCGATCACATAGTCATCTAAGAGTAAGTTACAGCAAGAATTGATGTAAATTCCGGACACACGTAGATACAGGATGCTTCCGATTGCAGGCAGGGGATAGCCCCTAGGGCTAGAATACTAGATTACCATTGGCTGAATCATGGCTCCTGGGGCCAAGAGCTCTCGCAATCGGAAGCATCCACACTCACACTTTTCATATCAGAAACCATCTCAATGTTAACATTCGTAATCATGAAATTGAAGATCCATTGATTCTGTTCTGTAATTCTATTTGCTGTTGTTTCGTTGTAATATCCCACTTTTTCATTTTCATTGCATCATTGTGCAAAATTCATGAACGTAGCTACGGGTGCCGCCTTAGCACTCCGAAGCTCTTCGGCAAGCTTAAAACGTGAGCAGACTCACACATTCGATTGGGTATTCGTAATTCGAATGAATAATTTGTGCCGAGGTGGAGTGAACAACACTCCTCAATTTCACTTCATAACATCTGCAGCAATGTACCGGAATGTGTTATTTTTCGTGGCGAAAAAGTATGAGATGTTACTCTTCGTTGCTGCAAATGTGAACATACTACTCCCCGCCGTCGAAACCAAAACGTGCTATTATTCATGCCAAAATAATTCGAAGTACTAGTTTTCGTGAGGCAATTGAAGCATGCTATTTTCCGTAACGTGCGTCGATATATATTGAAAAATCTTGAAAAGTTATGGTCAGTATTTAATATACTACAAACATGTATCATTTCGCATTGTGTTTGAGTTTTTTCAGGAGTTTTTATGAATCACTTGGGACTTTCAATATACCCAAGTAGCATCAATTCTGATGAATATACTATGGAACTTTTCCGAATATTTGAAATATGTTCTATTAGGTGTACAAATAAGTTTCAGGACACTTCAATTGTGTATCATAACAGCTATTCTAAATTGATTCAAAGGTCTCGCTCACTTATGATAGATGGCGCTTGAAATGTAGTATCGAAACTTCAAGGAGTCATAAACAGAACCTAGAAATTCTGTGAATTCAACATGCAGACCCATAAGCTGTTTATTAGACACTGCATTCGCTATGAATTCCATCAAGGAAAAAGTGTTAGGAAAGCGTGTGAATTGATATGTTCTGTTCTTGGAGACAACGTTGTATCTAAAAGTACATGTGAGTATTGGTATAAGCGATTCAAAGAGGGTGATTTCGACGTTAGTGACCGTGAACGCACCGGGTCGCCGGTGAACGTACCAACGTTAGTGACAATGAATAAAGCGCCAAAGTGCAATGGTCATTGTAACAAAGTCGTGCTGTGCGGTGGGATATGGAAGGCGTACTGTATTATGAACTTCTCAAAACTGGTCAAACAGTTACTGCCGATCGCTATTTTCATCAACTGATGCAAATGAATCAAGAAATTTAGAAGAAACGTCCATCTTCTGGCAAAGGAAAACGTCCAGTAAAACTGCTCCATAACATCACGTGGCCTCATGTGGGTGAACCGGTCAAGGATACGTTACTAGCGCTTGGATGGGGAGCTATATCACACCCAGCGTATTTACCAGACTTAGCCCCATCCGATTATCACTTATCCCGGAGAATGCAGAACGGTTTGTCTGACGTGCGATTCAAAACATTTAGAGAAGTGGAAAAATGGGTCGCTAAATTTCTCACCTCGCAAGACGAAAGGTTCTTTGCGGAAGGCATCCGCGAATCACCTGAGAGATGGCTGAAGGTCATTCAGTGCGATAAAGATTAATTCGATGAATAACTGTGTTTTACTTCTTTTTTAATAAATCTTGAATCATTTTAAAACTGTACTAAAACTTATTTGTAAACCTAATATGCACATTCCAATGAGACCGTTTCATAGTTGTCATGCATATTCATCAACTGTATGTACTCAAATATACGATGGTACGTCAATCGAACGTCGATTGAATGAATATCGTAGATTTCGAATGTACTATGTACGTTCGAAGTATATTCAAAACAGTGTCATCCGAATGTCCTATGAACGTTCATTATATGTTCTTCGTATCTATACGTACATTCTACGAACGTTTCTACTCCGTGTGTTGCTGCTTAAGTATGTTATTGCCCCTTTTTGAATTCATTCTTGCAATCATGATGAAGTGTTTTGGATGAAAGAAAGACTCCTCTCAGCATATAATTCTGAACTCTCATAAGGGGAGAAATTTGCAAACGGTGTTTGCATTGATTTGGAGGAGTTCAGGCATTCATAAGACATACATTTCGATATGAAAAATAATTCATTATGAATTCTTTCTAAGCTGTTTGTGCTGTCTAGGCTATATAGCCCACTTTTTATAGCTATAGGTATAGATATTTAAGGGCCTTTTTTTTTTT